>PYHX02000413.1:5061209-5437164 GCA_004302925.2 Cochliomyia hominivorax
TTTTTGAAAAGTAATGGAAGCAATTTGAATACTCCCGCTTTTACAGTCGCCCTTCATTCCGTCCATTAAAACAGTTACCTGGAAAAATTTATTGGAACCAAATTTGAAAATTCTCGGTGTAGTGGTTCTTTAGATATTCCATTATCAACAATTTCTTTGTATGGAAGCTACCTCTCGCCATGATCGTATCTATCTCTCATTTTGTTGGTCCTTCGGTCCAAATTTGAAAGTTCTCGCTGTTATATATCTTTAGATGGGAGGTACTCTTCCTCTGGTCTATCGAAATTTTTTAAAGCCTATGATACTTTTAACAAAATCGGTCCAATAGTTTAACTGTCCATAAGACCCAAATAAATATACAAACAGACAAACAAACGCAGACTACACTTGAATATTGCAGACCAAATATGGTACAATAATTTTAATAACAGTTTTTAAAAATTTGGATTATTTTGAAATAAGTCGTGATATGGGTTTATTATCTTTGCCATTCCATGTGTAACTTCAAAAAAGAATGAACTCGAATCCCATTAAACTATATATTTTTTTCTATCAAATCAAAATTCTGACCCTTCTGCCAATATTTACTTTGATATTAAAATAAATATAAGGTTCTTACACATAGACCATCGCATTTTACAAATTATAGTCTGAAAATATATAATGGATTTTAAAGGTGAAAAATGACAATTTAAAAAATATATATTCAAAACAAAATATCCAATTATGAGGTCCACATTGGTATATATTTTTAAAGCAAAATGAATTTTAAAGTTTTGTACAGCAGTAACACAATATTCCAATTTTTTAACCAAATTGAACACATCGGGGATTAAGTCATTCAATATATCCCTTAACCCCTAGAACTAGTAAAATACCTCGAAAAGTTCCATTTGAATTTTTATTAACAATATTCTGTAGTTACAAAGTTACAGAATATATTTTAGGACAGAAAAATGTTTTAGAACCAATGTGCAGAAAATTTTTTAAAATCAGACAACTGACAAAAAATGACCAACATATTTGCCTCAAAATCATTCAATAATTTTAAAATTTTCTTACAAATTCTCAGTACTTTAAGCTTTTTTTTATCAAATGTTACTATGACCACAAATCCTTCATGTAGTAAATTTTCGACTGAAACCATCCTCGTTTTGTGAGGATGTATTTGCATACAAACATGTTTTCAATAAAATAAACGTTTTAAAATTTTATTTTTTTATTATCAATTTATATTTTTTATATAAAACTAAAACATTTAATAAAAAAATTTAATAATCTCAGATTTAATAAAAACATTATTAAAGTTTTAAACAAGACAAATTAAGTTCACTTTAAAATGGAAGTATTTGATTTATAAGAAATTTTATACTTTCTACAGCTCATCCTTATTAAAAATATGAAAAGGAGAAAATAAAATAATAAAAAAATATTGATTTGATTTTTAAAAAATTTTATGACTTCTTAAGTCTTCTACTTTGAAGTACTTTGTCAGAAAAATTTATGGCTAAATTATAATCTCTGGGGATTTAAAGTCTGATATCTATGTATTGGTTCAAATAAAGTATTTGAGTGTATATACATTCTATAAGATTGTGTGTATGTGTGTTCAAAAAAATCTTTAATTTTTTTCTTTTTGTCTTTGCAAAAGTTTTCCTTAAGACTCTTTACTTCAAAAGTGACAAATGTATAAAAGAATAAAAAAGTAGGAAAAATAATGTACTTATATCTCGTTGAAGTAAAAGAGACAGAGACAGATAGAAATAGTAGTAGCAGTAGAAGCTTAGCTATAAATGCATTTTTTATACCCTACATCACCGAAAGTACTTGGGGTATTATGCATTTGTGCAGTTCTAACCGAGCAGAAAAAATATTGTTGTCACCACTTTTAAGTTTATCGTTCGACTAAAAATCACTTTCTGATTCTATATAACTATGTCCTTCCATCCATGTAAATCTTGTGAACAAAATGCAGACCTCAGTTTCAGAGATATTTTAATGCAATTTGGCGAGTGTAATTATTTTGACACAAGAGCGATGCCTGTTGAAATTGGTAATAACAGGTCAATCCGGACATAAAAGTCCTAAATATAAAGCGATTTTAATGAAATATTCCTATGATATTGAAAAAATTCAAATTATACGAGGATCAATTCTTATTTCTCATACGTCCCATTCAACCGCTTTCCAAATATCACCTAAAGGGCTTAAATCTACATAAACATTGGTATTATAAAAAGAATTAGTCAAATCAAGACAAATATATATGCAAAAATCGATATCAGAAATTTCACAAGGGTCGGTCCATAATTTCTTCTAGCTGCCATATAACGCATACATGATAATCCTATAAGAATGTATTAATTCGATGTTAGTACCAGTATAATATGATGCACTCTTAAGTAAACATTAACAAAATACCTTTATACGGGGGCGGTCCATTAATTTTTTGAAGCGACCACTTATAACCAAAAATGTGGTGTAGCGTATAGAAATGTCCGGCTAAATAGACTTTAACTTTAGCTTGGTTTTTTTATTATTTTGTGAGAAGTAAAATGCATTTGGAGCAAACAAACCAGATGCACACAGATGACATATTAAATTTATACATCTTTCAACTTCTTCATGCTTTTCAAATTTCAAATTGCAAATGTACATGAGAAGTAGACCAAGTCAACCACAAATCAAGGATGTATAACAAACCAAATACAACCACAGAATCAAAAAAATAAAAAAAGATAGAAAACGTACGACAAAAAAAAAAAATAATAAAACTTAAATATTAAATTGAAAGATTCAATAAAAATGTTGTTCAATATTTAGTGTTTGAAATCATTATTAAATTATTTAAATTCCATTTTTGCTTTAAATATTTTTACCATAATAAATTTTGCTTCGTTTGTTTTTTCTGTGTTTTTGTTTTTGGTAACATTTTTGATAAGTTTATTTATTTTAGTGTTGCAAAAAAATGTAGTTAAGATTTTAGTGTTTAGTTTTATTTGCCTTTTTTTGTTTTTTGCCCATTTTGATTTATAATCATTTTGGTAGTTGGTCTTAAATTACTTTTAAATTTCTCGGCATTTATTTATTGTTGTCTCGGAATAGGAAAAAAAGCAAAAGAAGATTTAAATGAACGATGTCACAGTGGGTAGATGACAATGATGATGGAAATATATATTAGAACAAAATCGAATACCGACAATTTTTTATCAATAACGTGTGAATGAATATTCTAATTTTGAGCTCATACAGGGATGTTGGACATTAACTTTTTAAAACCTTTCAATGTGCGGATTATCACTTAAAGTTCAAAAAATATTCTAAAATTTTAAAACGAAGATTAATTTTCGAACATGGTTTTTTAACTCCATTCACCGCCACATGAGTTGAACCAGTGTGAATAGCGAATAATGAAACACAAGAAAAGAATGGTCCATGATCCCAAAAGATAAATCTATACCAGTAAAAATGTTATAGTCCGACAACCTCTACTATGTAATAACCTAAACCACATAATGGTTTTTACATAATCGTATAATTTGGGTTTTTGGATTTTTGCTAAGAGATCTAAGGAATGTGATACTACTATTTGTAGTGAGACTTGTGCATTTTAAAAGTTTTTTTCTTTTTAAAATTTCGGTTTCTGATTATATCTATATTATTTCAACCAAATACAAATATAGTATCAACACTTATATTAGGTCAATAAAGGACCGACACTTATAAACTTTGGCACATTGTTAAACTCGATTTAAATTTAAGCAGTTTATGGGATAAAACCCCATTACATGGGGTAGTTTGTATAGAGTCTATAACCTATTTCAAAGTTAAAAAAAATTAAATAATTTCTTTTGCTTATTATGATACTTAACTGTAACCCAAAATAGTTGCCGTCTTTCATCCGATCTGAATAGGTTGTTAAAATTAAAACACAATGGATTATCCTCTTTATCGATAAAACTCTACCCAATAACCTTTAATTAAGAAGTGAGAAGTGTTTTCTGTCACTTTGTTCGAACAGGTAGTTCATCTCTGTTTAAAATCTACCGTAACTTTGGACACCTTTGTATATTCTTCAATTATCTTTTATTCCAGTATCTCTGGCCAGTTTAGAGGATTTGCCCCTCTTCGTACAAATACCACATTATTGTTCTTTAAACTATGCCAATTCAGGCTAAAAATAAATGGACACATGTGAAGTCTTATGAATGGAAGCAGCCTTTTTTGTAAACATTACTTAATATAAGTTTCGGTATTTAAGGAACCAGTTGTTACAAAAGATGGTTTTCTTTTGCTCAACCGCATTCTGCTTTTGAGTACTTTTGGGTTCCTTAACTTTTATGCAACATTCCCTCGAGCATCAGCAACATAAAATTTTTGACCAGGAAGTTGCAAAACTTCTGCCAGAACATATCTCATCCATTATACAACAAAAATATTTTTCTTAAGAAAACTTGATTTCATTTAAACTGAGCACAGTTCGCGTTAGGAACTTTTTTATATTTGTATGTTTAAAACCTGCAATAACTACAACTTTTTGTAGCAAATATTCTGAGCAATGTGCTAAATGGGCTGCATTTCTCGGATATGTTAAGAGATCTTTTGAAAATACTTTCTATTCTTTTGGCGTTAATAATTTTTATAATTTCAGTACACACTTAATTTCGGTGACTCATTATTAATTGGACAATTCGAAAATAGAACTTGGATTAAAAGTATGAGTGAAAAACGTGTGTTGAGATTTTTTCGATTTCACTCTTTATTTTTGAATACAACTTACTTGAAATAGTGGCAATATTTTATTCCAAACTATCAATTTATAATTGAAAATTTTATTAAAGTCCTTCTCTTACACTTCGAGGTGGCCTCAGATATCATATCATAATTTTCCCACATAATACCCCTTTGTCCCTCCATTCGTATTCGTAAACACTTCAGGCACATATCAGCTGTACTCACTCAGATCGCTTAGGATTATATAAGTACCACCAAATCGTATTTTTTAATTTTGTCCCACTGTGAATTATAACTAAACCAAGGAAATTCACAGCTTTAGTAGCTTGATTTTGGTTATGGTCTGCTGTTATTGTTTTGTTGTTCTTTTCTCTGGCCTGTTGATGTTGTTATTGTTATGTTGCTGTTGTTATATTGCTATTGAGATCATTTTTGTTTCTTTCTGTTGCTTGGTAACATTATTATGTTGTTTTTGTTATGAATTTTTTTGTTTTGTTTCATTTTTGCCACTACTGTAGCTTTACTTTCAATTCTCTACTGTTATCTCCTTTTGTTGTTGTATTTTGTTATTTCTATGTTGCTTGACATTCTCTTCTAACTGCTTGAGTTCTTTTTGTTGCTGTTGTTGTTGTTACTGGCTATTGTGGCTCGTAACTTATTCAAAAACTCTGGGGAGTGTCAAAAGCCTTTGTTTACATTGTTATTTGAGATTTACGAGCTGCACTACATCAGCCTTTACTACTCTTCATCTTCATCTTCTTCCACTTCTGTCTTTATATAAATTTTTTATCCCTTTTACTACATTTTCTTCTTAGTATCTCCCTTCTTTTAATTTTAGCTTTTTCTACTATATGGTAATTTACTGCGCTGAAACCAAATTTTCATCTCTAAACAACAGGACATTAAAACCATTTACACAAAGACACACACACACACACACTTATGTTAACATATGATATATTAAGAGCAGATTTAAATGTATTTAATTATAAATGAAAAATGAAATTAAAAGATAAATTTGGATAAGTAGTTTTATATGTTTGCTTAATTATTGATTAGTTTTTCCTTGTTAATTTATGTGCAAACTAAGAATATTTTTAAATTTAATACAGAACAGGCATTTTAAATAATATGAGAAATTATTGGTCCTTCTAGATTTAGAATTCCGTTAGTGTTAAGTTTTAACAGTTTCCATTGTAATACAATATTGATACTATATTTGCTGGAATTGACTCTGCAAAATAGTCATTTGAGCTGCTTGTTTCCTCATCAATATTTCTACAACTCACAGAAATTCCAAATCATTAAATGGAAATATTTTTGTAACTTTAGCGATATATTAATTAAATGTCATGTAAATGGAGCTGTTTCCAATTTGACTTGATTTTGAAGGAGTACAAGACCATATCTGATCAGGGCCGTAGGCAATTGTGTTCACTTGAGGTACGTATATTTCTTGAAAATACGAAAGAATTTCATTTGTGAGTTTGTGTGAAATTCAAGTCGAAACAGTTTTAACCCATTATTACATTTTTTCCATCCTTTCTAAGTTAGCGGACTTAATGTAGGTGCTAAAATTTTTCTAAAATATTTTTGAGATTTTCATAAATTAAAAAAAAAAAAAAAAAAAAAAAAATATTGGTGCAACAACCACATAAATATGTGTCTGTTAAAAAGTTTTATTGATCATAATTTGAATCTTTAAAAATCGAATCGAATCCACCACCGCAAGCGATGATGACTTTGACATACAAATTTAACACCAAGAATGAATCATACAAGACCCGATATTTTTGCATCAAGTCTAAATATGTGCCGATTCAGTTATATCCTTCTGTTGGAAATATTTGGAAACATTTGGAAACAGTTGGAAACATGTTCGCAAATTAACGAATCTTGGTCACATTTTTTATTGTTATCAAAAAAAGTCTGGAAGAAGTCAATCTCTTATAAATTTTTTAACAAAAAATAACTGAGTTAAAACAGAAAGGGAAACGTTTTAGGCAAAATATATAAAATTTGGACATATCCACAAATCAGTTTCTCATATAGACTGCAAATTTAGAGATAATTTACCACATATATTTATATCGATGTAATAATAATTAAAAAAAAAATAATAAAATCTTAAATATGGACTAAATATAGTGAAATTCTGTACAATGTCATAGCATATTTTGCTATAGCACCACATAAGACATCTTCACGGTAAAAAATTTTATGTTCTAAACACTCATAAAAATAGATCAATTATGTTGAAGTTTGACACAATTATTTGATTTGTATTGAAGATGTTTTGCTAATATGACGAATATCGGACCAAACTTTGCTACAGCTCCTAGTTACGGCCCGTTGCAGGGAAAAGTTTCAAACTTTTAAGCCCCTTAAATTTTATTGAAAATTGGTACAATTATTTATTAAATTATCATTAATATGAGATTTGCATTTGAAATATCAGACCATATTTTGTTATAATTCTGTTCTAATCACACTAACTGGAACAGTGTCTTAGGCTTAAAAGTTTCTTAGACATTGAGCAAATCCATCGAAATTCAGAACTTTTTCTTAATATTTTTCATATACGGTACCAAAATTAATTAGTAATTTCAAAAGCATGTAACCGTATATCACTCTAGTTTGAATAGAGGTTCTTCTCTGGATGTTTAAGCTGATAAAAAAGAACTAGTTTTCTGATGCAACAAGTTTTACTCATGCGAAGTTTTTGCGTAATTTATATAGTGGAGGTTATTCCAGATTCCGCACGGCTGAACATAACGTTCATACTTTTTTCTCTGGTTTTCAAAAGGGTATCAATATTTAGACACAAACAAAAAGAATTTCGCTATTTTATGTGTATTTTAAGAAAATAATTGAAATTTCTAGAAAATATCGTCCCAAACTGGTCTTTTGATTTTGTGAAACTTTAAATAATCATTTTATTTAAAAATAATCTAAATTTTATGTTCTTCATATATCCGATCTCTTCTCAAAATTATCTATTTCCATACATTTCTGACTTTAATTAAATCTCCAAAAATTCTTAGTTATTTCTTAAACATTTTAATTTTCGCTTAAGCGTTTAAATCAAAGTTGTTGTTAAGTATTTTGCTTTTAAATAAATTAAAATCATTAATTTGTTAATTATATTAAGTAAAATTTCTAATAATTAAAATACTAAGAAATTGCTACACTTTATCAAGCACTCACACAGACTCTTAAACAAATGTATGTGTGTTTTTTTCTTAATTTTTTTGTTTGAAATAAAACGTTTTTAAGAAAATAAACTTAATTGTTTGTAGCATTAATGACATTAATTTCACTTCAACTAATTTAATAAAAAAAGCTTTTAGCATTTATGCAATAATGAAACAACAAAAATAGCTAATGGAAAATTAAATAGAAAAACATACATATATAATAACGATTACAACAACAAAGAGAAAGAAGTCTGCTATAACTGTTACTATATATATTTATATATATACAACAATAATAAGAACAACACCATTTTTATTAAGTATATATGAGAGTAAATGGCGGAAATACTTTGTACATAAATGGTAAATAATGGGGAAAAAATGTATTTAAAAAATTATACATTCATATATACGAGGAAACATAAGTAGTAAAATGCGAGGGTGGTGTCTTGATATCTTCATAATTCAAATGGTTGTGTTACTAGTATAATGGAATAGTTTGACATATATAAAATAAATCTGATTGTAACAAAAATACATATAAAGTTAAAATCAATGAACGATTCTTACTCATATAATGTTGAAGAATGCGGGAGCAATTTCAGTTTCAGTAATGAATATTAAGATACAAGTTAAAAAAGAAAACTGAATACTGTTATAAAATATGGAACGTATTAATTATACGCTCCACAATGGTTGGAACTCATTCTACGATATCCAGAAATTTACAACATTTCAACTTTAATGGTTTATATTATGAAAATCTGTGAAATATCTAATACGTTTATAGCATTTGTAGTCTAAAACACTACACGCGTGAATTTAGAATTTTACGGGAAAGCATTTTTAGTACCATAAATGAGTACTGGAAAATGATGTCAGATTCCAAAAATGATAAAATGGCAACATTTAGTCGTTTTCAAATCATGAACAAAAATATATTATTTGTTCGATCGGACTCAGAGTGTTGGCGCTATTTTGAAAAGAAAAAAAGGCTGTATTTTGGGGCATAGTAAAGAATAGTTTTGCATTTCTAAAACCAGAATCAACTATTCTTTGTATGTTGATGATATGAAAATTGATGCCACTGACATGAAAATTTGGAAATATTTTCAAATATCTAAATTTATTAAACATTTTCTGTCTAAAAATTTTATGTCTACTTAAATAAAATACACAATCATAATCTAAAGTCATCAAGAATTTAATAAGAAGACGAAATTAGATCTCACTCCCAAAAGCATCAGACGCAGGAAGATGCCATTACAGGCGAATTTAAATAAAAAAATTTTAAAAAATGTATTCTTAAGTAAAGACATTAACATAAAACTGGTGTCAATATTTCTACACCAATCTGTCTGAGGTTTTTGACACCCACACTCCAACACTTATGGTGCAAGCTTAATAAAATCCGGTTCCATTGTTTTTTGTTGCCCGAAGCAGATCTTCATTTTAAGCCGGTAATGTCGGTCTAGAAATCGTCAGACTTTTCTGAAACTACCAAATATATTAAACGTACGTGTGGATGTGTTGGAATAGAAATTACAGTGAATTTCAAAGGACTGAGATCGAAAAATTCATAACATATGTTTTTCATTAAAATTTTTAATTCATGTATGTTTTTTTTATTAAGTTACCTTTGTAAAACATATCAGTTGTTATCCGTTAAATCATTAATATATTGTTAATATGATTAAAATAAGTGACCAGAACACGTGGGGTGTGTTCTGATAGATTCTTCACAATGTTGAAGAAAAGTTTAGGACTAAAAAGAAGTTAACATTTCCAAAAAAGCTCTTAGTATGGCAATATGCAGTTCCCATCTTTTTTTTACAACGGACTCTATAAATACCGAAATGTACATCATGAAATGATTACAAAAAAAGGTTGCATCCACTCATCGGACTTCATAATGTGTCCATTTATTTTTTATTTTATTTTCCATCCTGGCACTATGGTGAAGAAGCCCTTAAGTGGTACAAATACAGAAATGTGGTATTTATACTAAAAGTGGCAAATCCTTCAAACTGTCTGAAGCTAAGTTCAATGGAGAGATATTGGGCTCTTATTAAAAGGGAATTGAAGAACACCAAAAGGTGTTCAAAAGTGTGGTTTGTTTTAGATGGAGATGGACTACCTATTCGTATAGAGAAAAAGAAAATACTGTAAAAACATTAAAGGAACGATTCCCGTTTTTTTTTTTTTTGTTTTTTGTAAATTGTAATTAAAATTTTTATCTAATTTAAAACTATAAGTCCAGTGATTATATTTTTATTAATGTATATATTTATATATATATTTAAAAATTTGACGATCTCAGTCCTTGTAAAATTATGTCGAATGAAATGAAATTCTAAAAAATTTCATAAATTTCTCATACATCCTCCTAAAGCTATGACCATTCAACATTTGTGTAAGTGTATGTATGTGTGTTAAATAATGATAATTTTTCCAACTAGAATATTATGTTGTTGTATATCTGTATGTGTTTGTAACTGTAAATACATCTTGTGAGTTATAGAAATATAAGGAAAATTACAGTTAATAACAACTTAAAATTCATTTAAATAATTAATTAACTTTTCATAACTTTTAAAAAATATATTTTTTTAACCAAAAAACATAAAAAATCATCTGAAAACAAAAACAATAATACAAATAAAAATAATAAAAACTAAATAAATAAAATCACATTAAAAGGAGCATTTTTGCCAGTAATGAGTTTTTCTTGTACAAATAATTTTTGATATGAAAAGTATTTTGTTGTATTGAAAGAGAGAAGAAAGAAAAGGAAAACTTTTCTAATATTTAGTTTTTCCTTAACTTTACAGAAAAGTAATCACAAATGAATGTGAACACAAAAAAAAACTTCTGCAATAGACTTTTTGTTAAATATTTATTTGGATCAAGAAAACTTAATAACTGTATGATTTTTAATTTCTAGTCACCACAAATGGAAATAACAAACAACCGAACAGAAACAATTTGAAATGGAATCCAACTTGTAATATTTAAATAATGTTTTTTCTGTATTTTTAAAATATATATTTTTTTTGCTATTTTCCCAAAAGTTATTGAAAGCATATTAAGTTTAGTCATTACGCTTGTAACATTTTTACTTCTTTATATACAAAATATGTTTGCCTTAAATAAATAAAAATCGGATCAAATAAAGTCTTATTACCAAAAATGTCCAAAGTTTTTTTTATATTTTTGGACAATATTTTTTTAAGAAAAATAATTGAAAACAAGTAAGAATGCTGTAGTCAGCTGTGGCCGTATTCAAAAACCGGAACGGTTAAGTTTTTTCATTTCAGAAAATCGAACGGTTTCGAATAATTTATAGTTTCGAATTATTGGACATGCAGGTTTCTTTCAGTCGTTTAACCGCTTTTTAATGGAAGTCACTTTTAAACTTTTTATTATTATATTCAGTTTAATTTTTTATATACCATTATGACTGAGTAAATATATATAATTTTTCATTCCGTGTGTTACACGAGCAAAGTATTGTATGAATATATGTCCATCTGTTTTAGACATATGCACGCCAATGAAAAATAAAATAAGTGCAGGATTTTTGATTAGCATTTTTTAGGTAAAGTGATTTAGACCTATAATTTAGATAAATAAAGAAAACATTTCTGTAAAGAAAAAAATAATGGAATGAAATAAAACCATGTGTCGTGATACACATTCCGGAAAATAAGGATAAGGAATAATTATTTTTACATTCGAAACCGCTGTTTTTCGAATTAATCGAATTAATTTACTGGAAATGTCAATTTTTGCGAATGTACCATATATTCAAGATAGTTAGAAAATAATCGTGACGCTTACAAGCTAAATTGTTATTTTAAGTTCATCATATTCCAGGAAGAGTCTATATAGAGTTATATGGAGTCTATAGCAAAATATGTACAGATATAAATCAAATTAATAACATATATGTTTAAGAGAGTTAGGAAATTATTGTGCCATATTTCAATAGAATTGGTCTTTATTTACCAGTTTAATATAAGCTTAAAACTCTTTTCCGGGTAGGGGTCTTATATGGCAGCCGTAGCCATAGTATATCATTGTTCATATTACTAATCGAATGGAATTGATCTCTTAGTGTTTTTTAAGCTATAAACCATATTCCGGTCAGGGGATTTATATGGAAACTGCTTCAAATAACGACTCCAACAATTAACTTTGTATCAAAATCAAATATATATGGCGATATTCAGGTTTTAGGGTGTATCAAAATTTTGCATATTTCAGTCTATAATGTTATTCTATTGCTCCGATTTTGATGATTCTTTTAACTTTTGTTTGTTTTGGTATAAAAAATCAGAATTTTTATGTTGTTCAAATATCAGTCTATAACATTTTTTGTCAATGAACCGATATAGAAATTGGACATTTTTTAGGACAATGTGGTTGGATTTTATACATGAGAATGTTTCCAACAGATAGTCAGATGGACAAATCGAATCAGATTTTGACTTTATGCAAGAATATTTATACTTGATGGGGTCTGAGATGACTCCTTTTTAGTGTTTCACAAGACATGATAAAGTTAATATACCCTGATAAACAGCATTATTTTTAGTTTTTATTGAAGGGTATTTAAAATTCAGTATAATCGTTTGTTCTTATTTTATTACTTTTATCATTTCCCTCATTCTTAAATCCTGCATAAAGTATGAGAAATCATAATATAAAAAACACACAAACATAACGTTGAGAGAGAAAAAAGCAAAGTTTTAATAAGAGCTCTCATTAGAGAAGATGTTAAATGCCACAAGAAAAAGTTTTATGAAACTATGACGGCTTATAGAAAAGTTTAACAACTCAGGTTAGATGGTCTCTGACAGATGAAAGACATGTGCAGGACAAGTTTGTGGTTAATAGTGCTAAAGACATTCATGGACTTTAGTTGTGTTTTTCCCCTTTCTTTCTTTCTTTATTTTGTTAAATAAGGATAAAATGTGGGGCTAAAAGTAAAAGCTGTTAATTAACTGAAGTAAAGAGATTTAAAAAAACGTCTAATACCCAACTAAGAAAGTTATAAATAAAATGGATTAAAAAATTATGAAAATGACAACGTCAAATATATTTTAACAACAAATGGATCGAATGGAATTTAATCTGAGATGTAGCAATTTCATATAAATCAGTATATAAAAATAAATCTGTGTTTGTTGGTTTGGGATTTAAAGGCAGCTTAACTAATGGACCGATTCTTTTGAAATTTTCACAGAAATAGATATCTAAGAGTTTCATTAACTATATAATATCTTAAAACTAATGAAATGAGAGTATTAAGATTTCGCCTCAATTACTTATCCAAAAAACAGTTTCAGTGGACAAAATATAGAACGAATAGTGTCAGGAGGAAAGTTATCCTTAATACAATTCCAATACAATGTCAATACATACATTTCTTTTCCTTGCAGAGTTTAATATCAATTGGTCGGACCATACCCATATCGGCGAGAAGATTTTAAGTTTTGGTTGAATTTCACTAAAAAATGCAAATTTTTACTAAAAACATACATTTTCACCAAAAATGCCCATTTTAAAAAAATACACGCTTTCAAAAAATGCCCACTTTCAAAAATGCAAGTTTTCAATAAAAATGCAAGATTTCACTAAAAATGCAAGTTTTCACTAAAAATGGAAATTTTCACTAAAAATGCAAATTTTCACTAAAAATGCAAATTTTCACTAAAAATGCAAATTTTCACTAAAAATGCAAATTTTCACTAAAAATGCAAATTTTCACTAAAAATGCAAATTTTCACTAAAAATGCAAATTTTCACTAAAAATGCAAATTTTCACTAAAAATGCAAATTTCCATTAAAAATGCAAATTTTCACTAAAAATGAAAATTTTTATGCACTTTTCATTAAAATTTCATATTTTCATAGCACTTTTCACTAAAGATTTCAATATAAATTCCACTTTAAAAAATAATTGTGATGAGCAAAAAAAATTTTTTTCACTTAAAATTTAAACCACACGATTAAACCACAAAAGTTCTACACACTTATTCGTTTCGAATGTGTAGGAGAAGAAAACCAAAAAATATTTCAAAAAACATTAAATTTTTTGTATTAAATTAAAGTTCTTTTGCGCTAATTTGTATCTGTTTTTGAATATTGAACTATTTAACGCTGTAATTTGTATATAAATTGCACTAATAATATATTTTGAGTATTTACAATTTTAATATTTAAATAAAATTTATTGCAAAAAATGCGATTATCATTTGTAAACTGTTTATTTGTTAGTAATTTATCCAAAAAACAACAATAAAATGCTTAATCTGACCTCATGGATATGAAAACAGCTAAAAATAAAGTAGTTTTTATATTAAAGAGATTTTATTGACTTTAAATTAATTTTATTAAATAAAATTAGTTTTATTAAATAATCGTTAACATTTTAAATAATTTTCCAAAAAGAGAGAAAAAGCGTGTTTTTGCCATGGCAACTTTGTTTGTTCGCTTTAACGTTTATTTATAATTTATTTGAATTGGTTAAATACATAACACACAATTTGTAATTGTGGCTTTTAGTTTTAATTTACAAAAATACGATTTTAACTAAACAAAAAACCATTGAAAATGTAAAACGTTTTTCCATAAACACAACCAAACATTTTTCTATAAAACAAACAAAAACAGAAAAAAAGTTTTAAAATTAAAAAAAAATCTCAGTTTTTATTACACAACTTGATCGTGGTCAGTTTGGTGGTGGTTAAGTAGCAGGTGCAAACCGAAACAAATCCAAAGAATTAAAAATATTTATAAAACTAAAAACTAAATAATCAAACAAGTGAATAAAAGATAAAACAGTGAATATTGCCAAAATATAAAAAGGAACATAATAGAGGAGAAAAAAGTATTTTTGGCAGCAGAACAGCAAAAAAAAAATATATACAAATTATTTTATAAATCGTAGTTCAAATACAATTTTTTTAATTTTTATAATAAAATTTAATGCAATAAAAATATTTCATTATAACAATGCACAACAACAACATTAAATGACTTAAATGGTTGTATATAAAATTTTCAATAAAAACTAAAATTTTTGCAAATTTTCCAAACATTAAAATTTTCACGAAAGTTTAAAATTTTACTGAAAAACCAGATGTTTTACTAAAAATTCAAATTTTTACTAAAAAAAATAAATTTTTCACTAAATTTCTTTCTAAAAAATTAAAAAAACAGTTTCTTAAATTCAATTTCACTTGAAATTCAAATTTTTAATTGAAATTCATAATTTTCATGAAAAATTTCAATTTTCGCTAAAAGTCATTAAAAAAATGAAAACTTTCATCTAATTTTTGACCACATTTTAAAGCTTTCACTATAAAAAGTTACAAACTCATTCTAAAAACTAAAATTTTCACAAAAAAGTTACAAAATCATGAACGGTCAAAGCCAACTAAGAGTTAGTCTGTCTATTTATCTGTTTTGTCCATCCGTTCATCTTTCTGATCCGATACGATCTTTCGTAAAGTTGTCAATTTCAAGTTTCCTTTGTGAAAGGACAATTTCAAACCACTTTGAAATAAATAATCATTTGTTTTCCTCTTTAAATTGAGATCCATATCTCCTTAAATTATTGACTCTTAATTTTGAAAAACGCGTAGATCACCAAATTTTTAAAAAAATTCTTTAGTCATCACTTTTGTTAGACAGTGTAATAAGATTTAAAAATAAGTTTTTATTAAAAAAAATAAGTATAACATCTATGAGATACTTTAGTATTTCATATTTTCAGAAAATTAATTCTTTAACGACTTAAAAAAAGAACTCCCTTTAATTTCATTTAATTGAGTTTTTCTTCTTTTCATCTGTCATTCATTTAATGAATTATTGGCATCCATTTTCATAACGGTAAATAAGATATATGTAAATCTTTTGTTTTTGTGGAAAACAGTAATTTACTGTTTATAATTTCAGTTTTTTTTTCACCCGTTACTCAATTTACAATAGAGAATAAGAACCAATGGCTGTTGATAGTAGTAGTTTTTGTTGTTGCTGTTTGCAGTGAGTAGTAAGTAATTCCATTATTTGTTGTACCTTCTTCGTCTCTTTTTGATAAATGACAGTATTGTTTATTTTTATATACATAATTTTTATGTTACCTTTATACTTCTTACTACACTCACCTATATGTACGTGTGTAGGTAGATGTAAAAATACACTGGACTCATATATCACATATAGTATATTTATAGACATTAGGGAAGCTAAAATCGAATTTTCTCTAAAAATTATTGTTTATTTGTCTAATTTACACTAAAATTTAAAAGATCTTCTATTTATATTCATTTTAGATTTTCAAAATAGTTTGCTAAAGTGATCATTTACAATTTTGCTCCCAACTAATATATACCACCTTAATGGACTATTGCTACTTCTTTTATGCAGACATAAATATATATTTGTTATCATTGAATGTTAAAAAAAATCGAAATTTTCAAAAAGAAAATTTCTCATAAATTGTTATTGTGCGCATAAATATTAAACTATAAATCTTTATTGAAAACTTATTTTGTAAAAGAAGGAAACAAATCATAAATACTCTTCTTCATAAAATTTTAAAGTTATATTCAACATATTTTAAAATTGTATGTTTTAGACTATTAAGTTAAAATAAAAATGGGAACAAAAATTCCGAAAGAAAGTCACCCAATTGAACAGCTCTAAAGAAATTGTTAAGGTGTGAGGTCGAAACGTTCCTAACACGCTGCTAATTTTTTAACCAAACAGAGCACGTCAAGATTTCCAAAAAAATATTCTTGCTGCATAATGGATGATTATACGTGTGTACCGGCAAATTTTTAGAAACTCCCTGGTTAAAAATTTAATGTTGCTAATGCTCGAGGGAATGTAGAAGAGAAGTTTGGAACTTAAAAGCATTTAAAGTTCCCGAACAAGTTTCTAGTATGGAAAACAATATGCGGTTGCGCAAATGATGCCAATAATTTGTTACAACGGGCTCTATAAATATTAAAATTTACCTCAAGGGCTTCTTACAAAAAAGGCTGCTTCCATCCACAAGACTTTATAATGTATCCCTTTATGTTTGACTTGACTTAGCATTCTGTCACTGTAAAAAGACCATGAATGGTATAAGAACAATTATGTGGTATTTCTACCAAGAGAGACAAATCCTCCAAACTGCCGGAATCTAAAGCCATAGAAGACATAGTGGGCTCAAGTTAAAAGTAAATTGAAATGCAAAAGGTCTCTTTTCGAGCGAAGTGATAAAAGGCACTTTAAAATCGTTAATGGGAGGTTCAAAATTTCTTCACTATTGATTTAAACTATTAATATTTTTATTTTTTTAAATTGTAATAATAATTTTAATCAAATAATAATAAACTATAAGTTGTTATGTTTTATTATCAACATATTCACTTTTTCGATCTCACTCCTTAATGATAAAATATATAATATTTCACTTTTTTGTAAAATATATAACATATAAAATTAAATTTTGTGTTTTTGATATTGCGCATAAATTATTTATAATTTAACTAATTATTTACACATATTTAAACATATTTAAAAAATCGCAATTTTTAGATATTAACATAAATTTCGAAGTTATTTCTCTAGTTGAAAATTGTTATTAATTTTTATTTATTTCGTATAAATATTGGTAATTATGATGCTGGTAATAATGATTAGAATTTATATTAATCGGTTTAATGATTAGTGATTAATTAATTCAATTATATTTTCCACTTCAATGGTTTATAAATTTAATACCCTTTTTTAATTTTCAGTGCCATTGAACATGAAGTAATTAATATGAGTTTTGTAATATTTAAAAATTAAAAAAAAAATGTAAAAAAGATGAAAACGATAAAATTCTTCCAAAAATATTTGTAGTAGAATTTTTAGATTTTTATGCATAAAAGGTAATGACCAGAAGTCTGCCTTAACTAAACGTAAAATCTAAACGCTCAAGTAAATCAGATTTGTACAAGTCCGTTTAATGGTTATTCAAAATTAAAAAAACGTATTCGGTTGAACATCAAAAATGCTTAGGCTGATACCCTACACCATACTTGTAAACCAACTCTTTTATAATTCCACAATTGATGAAAAAGGGATATTTAATTTATCATGTCGTGTGTAACAAAAATAAGGAATCATCTAATAAAAATAAAGCGATTTCACTTGATACTCTAAATTCAAAGAAATTTGGTAACATTGTACATTATTATCCCATAAGCATGTTATTTAAAACAAACAAAATCAGTCCAGTACCAAACAACTTATAGACCAATATCTGAGATAATCTCAAAATTAAAAAAAAAAAAAAAAAAAAAAAAAAAAAAAAACAATGTTAAAATTTTTAAGGATAAATATTAAAAAAATCGGTCAAAAATTTAGGAAATAATTTAGGAGGACATCATTAAATTTATTCAGAAATGATTTCGATTTGATCTGTACATAAAAGTTTTAATTCACACAATTTATGTGCGTATACTTGTTATAAACAAATTTATTACTCATACGCGAAATTAAAAACATCTATATATACCCTATTACGAGTTCGTATAGTAGCTTATAACGTACTGCTCAACTCAAAATTATTTTCAGAGTTGCATTAACGATATCTGTTGTCCGTCTGGCCGGCTTTTTGCTTGGTTGAATATCCATTTCCACTTCTTTGAAAATTTTAATGAAATAAAATAAAATTTTGGGCCACGTATTGTAAAAAATTCGGAGTAGTTTTCAACTCCAGTATATTTCTAAAACGTAGTTATAAAGCTCTTTCGTTGGTTTAAAGTTTAATTCATTAGGTTTAAAGTTGTAAACCATTTGAAGATAACTAATCTGTTATAAACTTTAATTAATGCTTTGGACCATTGCTGTGCTTAATCACCCTGTAGGGTGGTATTTTTCACGCAACATACTATAATACATGGGAGCGAAAATATTTCAAAAATGAAAGGGTATATTTTTGGGTGAATTGGTTCAAATTACATTCACCACTAACAATATCTGTGAATATCTGTGAACTTAATTAAGCTTTTCTAAGGAGTAAAAAACAAAAAACATTTATTCACCTCTTGATATATTTGCAAATTTGTCGGTAACTCTGGTCATATGTAATTTTATTATTCATATATGTTATATATAATATCATTAATTTTTATGACAGACATTTTTATAAAAAATTATTAAAAATATTGTATATATTTATATTTTTAAAAATTTTACATAATATTTGCTTTGAAAATGACAGTACACTTCAATTTGCATACATTTCATTTGTTACATATTAAAACTGGTGACAAATGGAATTTTAATTCTAAAATAGCATCAACTTAAATATTTTAAAATTTTGTCTTATACACTTTTAAATAAATTTGATTATGAAATTATTGTTAGAATTTACAAATAAATATTTTTATAGTGTTAATCACTAGTAATGAACTTTAAATATTTTTAGGAAACACTTTCTTAAACGTTTTTATAGAGCTTTCTATCATTTTGCTTTAACAAATTGTTCACTCCTTTTAAAATCTAATCAATTCTCTCTTAATAAGAGTCAAATATCTCTTGTGGCATGATGCCAAGTTAGTCCAAAAATAATCAGACATATAATAAGCTATAATGAATGGAAGTAGTGCTTTTTACAAAATACCTTGATATTAATTTCCATATTTTTTAAAGCCTGCTGTAACAATTGATTAGTTTCTTTTGCGCAATTGGATATTCCTTGCCAAGTCAAGAACTTGAGAGATGGCCAGAGTGTTCCTGTCAGCAATTTTTTGAGCCTTGTGTGTTTTTGAAGTTGCATTAGCCTCAACTTTTTAAACATTCTATGGATCTTTCCCTCCACTTGAACGAGGTTTCCTATCAACGGACAAGTTCTCCCGGTATTGTTTTATAACATTTGAAACAGTTTGCCGACAGACCTTTGAATGTTTGGCCAACTTTTTTAGGTCCAATTTGGGTTTTGTTGAAAATATTTAATAAATAAATACGCATTTTTTCTGTTCTCTCGTTTCATTAGATTAACAATATGTTTCATAAATGACTGACATGTTCTACAAATTTAACTAATAAAAAGGAAACTCAGACAGTGCTTTGTCACAACTATAATTTACTCCTGATATATATTATAAGTAAATATTTATCCATAACAATTTATGTAAACGCATATTGTATTAATCCTGGTTGTTTTTGCAGTTCGATAATTTGTACAGCTGCCAATTGAAAAAATAATAAACATAACTAAAATTAAAATAATAAAAATTTCTTGGAATAAAAAACACTTAAATAGATTATAAAAATAATCATGGATTTTGATTTTATGTTACATTATAAATTCCGATAAAATTAAAAAAATTATTAAACAATATAAATTTGAAATTTTTTCTTAATTATTTGACAATGTGTTAATGTAATTTTTTAAAATTTCAGCATCAATTTCGAATGTGTCATGAAATTTAAATAAATAATAAAAATGTTAAATACATATGAGAGTGTGTTAGTAAATACTTACGCACAATTGAGATGATTACCACCAGGGGGTAATTTCATTTTTAAGGTAAAATTGAAAATGCCTTTTGTTATAAAAAACTATTATTGTATGTGAATCTCTCATGAGTTTTAGCGACTGACTACTTGGAATAATCAGATGACTATAAAAATTGTTGTAAAAATTGTGTTATAAATAATAAATATTACTCATATGCGACATAAAAATGGTTTAAACACTATTCCTATAAAAGTATTTTTTCGACTATTTCTTGGTGTTTTTCAGCAGACCACTTTTTTATATTTGTGATAATAGTAATTCCAATAACACTCCTATTATTTGCATTTGTTTCAAAAGCGCCATTTGTTGCTGTTAACTAAGATCAAAAATTTACTATTCTTATGGTCTCGTTACATGATATTGTTACTTTTTCGTTGAGATTTTTCCCAAGTCTTTTACTCCTCTAATTTTTTTACATGTAGTGCAGAGTGAGAGTTTCCATATAATTTCTACTCTTTGAACAGCCTTCGCTCTTAGGACGCTGAGAGTTATGATCGTCGTGCATAGCTAAACTGCTATGTATTATCTTCTGGTGTATTCCATTTCTTCTCACCGTCTGGAAGATACATAAATTAAAATTGGTTTCTGTAGTTACTTTGGACCAAAATGAAGCCTATAGAAATTAGTTGTGATCGGTCCACTATGAAATAACGATTACTTACAAGTTTTACATGGATATTCAGACCGACGGTCAGACATTTAATAACACTTAAACTCATACAATGATACTGAGGAGAAAGGTGTACCTAAAGATGGTGTCAGTTTTTTTAATCAGTTTTTCCGTCTGGTATAAACGCCAACACAAACATATAACACCCAAATATAGGGTGAAAAACGGAGATTAAAAACATGAATACAAAATAGTCCTTCTCGATTGGGCTTTTAGATTCTTCTAAGTTAAAAAACATGTTTACCCAAGTTAATGTACTAAATATTACGAGATTCGGTCCATTGTATCTTATAGTTAGTTGCATATTAGTGCAACTTTCTGCCATCACATTAATGTATTTAAATTTTTAATTAAATTAACTACATAAAAAGAAAATCAATGTTTAAAATTGTACGAGTATTGGCCCCTGAATTCTATTATTCGCATATACATTGCCCTGAAAAAAATAATTTAAACCGATATACCAGGTATTCACGAATGAACCAGAAAACAAGAATGTTATTTTATCATACTGACTTATATATTTCACTTTTTCTGATGGTATCTACAATCAGATTATTATATTATAAAGTAACGGAAAAGTCCAGCCCACATTGCTACTATTCTCAATGTTCCTTTCGTAGAACTTTTTTACCGCACACCATCACAGATGAATGGCGATATCTGTCTGGCTGATTGTCCACGTAAATCGTGTGATGAAAATGCTGGTCGAAATTTTGATAATATTTTTATGAAATTTGCAGGAGTTATTATGGATCCATTGTGATGATGGATTCATTATTTCACCAAGCTTCAAATAATTTCCTTGGAATGGGGGTTTAATCATAAATGTTCCAAATATAAAACGATTTTAACAAAATTTGGCAAAAAAGTCTTTAAATATTAAAAAATGATGTGACAAATTATACGAGGATAAGTTCATTTAGTACTCATAACTCCCATATAACTCGATACTGCAAAATATTTAGTTATATTAAGATAAAAGTAAGTATAAAAGGATGTTTGGGATATTTCGTGAGTCGCTTCTTGTGTAACGCTAAGAAAGAATCATCTAAGATATCTCTGTATATATTCTTGTATGACATCAAAATCCGAGTTGATTAAGCTACTTCTGTTCGTTGTTAGCAGTTTAGTATTTTTAAAAATATAAATCGATTTCTGATGCAGTCTCTTGATTCAAGAGAAGATCATCAGTCGACAAATAAGAATAAAAATTGCTGTAAAATTAATCGGTTTAGAAAGAAAAACTATAGCCGAAAATTTAAGTAATTTTATAACCCTTTAAGGTTTTTTTTTGCTATATTCAAGAAAATCTTTCATATAAGTATAGTATGCGTTGGTGAGTGTATTTGTAAGTAAACTCTATGTACGAAACATTCTTACTTGTTTAACTATTATTAACATCTATAAATGCCGTATTCAGTTTTGTATGTGCTGCAGAAATTGTATGTTAACTAACTTGCAGTAGCGTAGGGCATTACTTAGTACCAGAAAGAGACACTAAAGTGACAAAATCACATCGCATTAAATAACACAATATATTTTAAAATTATATTAAATGTTGAAATAAAATAAATTATATAAACATTAAAGACAATAAAAAATAATGTAAAAGGAATTTACAACTTTTTTTCTGATGTAATGAATACTTAGTTTAATGTAAATTATGATTTATGTTGAAAATTCATTTCATTTTGAAAAGAAAAAAAAACAATAAAACTATAATAAATAAATAATCAGATGAAATGAAATATTTAAATGCAAAAATATTAAATAAAATAAAATATTTTTCAAATATGTTTTTAACACATGTTTTTCTCTTGTTCTGTATTATTATTTTTTATGTTTTTATTTTGTATCATTAATTTATTACGATTTTACTTTAAATATGAAATTATAAATATTTATATTCTTTTACTTTCACAACCACACGCATATGCTCATATTGTTTGTAAGCTCATTTACTGCAAAATAGTCATAACTCAAAAAATCTATATTTTCAGTAGACGTATTTTCAATTTTTTGAGAGAAACATATTTCTTGGAGATCATGAAAGAAAACCTTACATTCGGCTAATTTTTGAAATGCTTACAAAAAATCTACAGTTTAAACTTAACAACTACAGATGCGCAACCAAAATAACGCTTTATTTCTGGCAATAATGTCAATGAATTTTTTAATTGTCATAATATATTTTTGTTAAAATACTGTTTGATATATAATTTGTTAATTTACAAGTATTTGAAAGATAATAACATACATTATTTATTTTACTTGCGAATTTGGATTTATGACGACCTTGCAGCAAGTGAGCGATATCACTTAAACAATAATTTAATTTATTTATTTGCAAAATATTTAATTTTAATGAGTAGACATGTTTCAGTTTTATTTATTAAAGATTTAATTAAAATATATTTTTTTTAATTCTAAATTCTGAGAGCAAAAACTTGAGTTACATAAACTACAAAGCACTGTGGAGCAGAATATAACAGGTTTGGAAAAACGTTAAATTTTTTTCTGGATTTTAAATTTGCTCGTGAATAGATAATTGGAGTAAAATAATATTTTCTGCTTAAAAAAATTTGGACGATTCAGTTTCATATTCTGGCTAATAAAAAATTTGGCGTCAAACAAGACTCGTATATAATAACATAAAATTATAATATAGACGACGCATGGAGATCCAAAAATATCTTTTTTAAATAATCCTGTAACCTTTGAACTATTAAATATTTTTGAGTTTTAAAGGCCTTCTTAACGTTTTTTTTTTTCAATTACTTTGGAGAAGCACAAGTTCTTATTAAGCCCAGCACTAGTCTCGTGGGGCATTTCAATGCATTAAAATTCGCCAACATTTTATTTACTTACATGTATTGCGGCAAACGTGTACCATTTCATTTAAATATCTGCAGCGATTCAAAGTATCCATAATTATTTTCTTATTTTATATATTAGAAATATCTATTGATATTGTTTTTGAAATAAAAAAGAGTCAATATTAAATAACTAATTTCTTTGACTCAAAAAATGTTACATAAACCACATAAAATTATCCAAAATTAAAAAAATCACGTTAATTTTTTTTTCAGTATCTCGAATATGGCACAAATTCCAAGTAAGGACCTAGAAAATTCTCTTCATAATAAAGAATATTTCTGACTATCGAATTGAGTTTTTACTTTTTCTTTAAATAAATCATTTTTATTTTTGTCTATGTTTCAAGTAATTTACTACACTGTGCATCAAGAATTTAGACAATTACCCCATTTCCATTAAAGCCTTGTCCGCATTAAATTCTAGATTTTTTTCACACTGTGCAGAATATTTTTAATAAATTTGTATCTGGGGGGACCATTATAAAAAATAGCAATAATTTAGCAAAAAGTATTTTAAAAATTCAATGATGTATTAAATTTGTTTATTTATTTTTATCATCACCCCAAATGATGAAGAGGTTATATTAATTTTGTCATTTCGCATGTAACGCTAAAAAGGAATCATTTCAGACCCCATAATATCCGTATCCGTAGTATTCTTGCATCAAATCAAATAATAATAATATGATTTTGTTATAATATAAAGTTATATGTACTTCATTATCATTCAAAAAATTATTAAAATCAGTTCAAAAAGTTCAATCCAAAAATATAACTTTAGGACTCATTAAGTGTTTCGTGATGTACTTAAGAAAAACTTTTATTTGTATCGGTTTATGAGTGTATATGTGAGTGTGTATGCATTAAATATTACATATTTAATTATACGCATTTGTGGTGGAGGTGTATTGAAGATTCGGTATAGCCGAATATTGTATTCACACCTGTTTTTTTTTTTAATCCAGTGTCATAATCATAGTTTAGAAATCCCTTGGGGGCATAATTATGGTTTTAAATATAAACTTTATATAAAAATAAAAACAATAAATAAATAAACATTTACATAATTGATATAATGATTTAATTATATATTATATTATTTTAAATTAAAAAAAATCAATTTTAATAAAATTCTCAAAATAAAAAAATAATAATAATAGAGATCAAAAACTATTTAGAAAAACTGCGGTTTTATTTGATTATAGAATAGATTTCTCTATTTAAGATAAAATGCCATAAACACAAACAACTTAGAGCAATAAAGAAATAAATAACACACAAAACAAAAAACTATGTATTATTTTAAATTAATTGAATTAAACAATCGATTTGTTTGTATTGGTTAACAAAAATTAATTAAATAAGTTTAAATACTGTCAGCATAATTTACAACAATTTTACGAAATCATTCAAATTGTGGGAGATGGCAAATAAATCACAAGGGTTTTTGAAAATTTAAACAATTAATTCTTTCAACCGCCCCCCAGAAAAAATAAACAAAAGGGATCTGAACATGGGAAAACATGGAAACATTGGCTGGCGGAAAGAAATAAAATGGTTATAATGGGAGGGCATATTGAATGTATTTGTTAAGTGCCGGTTTGTATTCCTTTGGTTTGACTTTTGAATAATGGTTTAATAATGGTTCAGTGACATATAAACATATTTTTTTACCGATTTTTGTTTTTGTAATTTGTGTTTAAATACAATTTACTGAAGTGTGTTTGTAAAGATTTTCAATTAAATTTAAATGAGTTTTTTTGAAACATTAAAAAAAACATGATCTTGAATTGTGAAATTAAACATAAATCAGATCGTTAAAGGATTTTAATTATTTAGTTGTTATTTGATTCCTTTAAAATATCAATGTGCTGTTCGTAACCTAAGCAAATTCTGCTTACTAAGCACTTATTGACCTATAAATTGTATAATTAAAATAGAAATACAATGAAACAAATTATAATTTTTATGAGAAAAATTGACTATAAAATATGCTGTTCGAAACATAAGCAATCTTGTAATTTTTTTTATTGCTGCAAAAATTCTACAGAAAATGTTTATTTAAGTTAGTTAAGTTTATTTTATCTTCTGTATCAAGGTAGTACCAATTATTCAAAAGTTAGCTGTAACGCGATTTCGTTCCGAATAATTATTGAATGATTGATCAGGAATTTTCAAAATCATTTAAAAAATAAATATGCCAAATCTATAATATACATTTCACACCACACACCTATACACACACTTACACCAAATTTTTTAGAAATAAAGCAAAATTTCATATTTATTTACTTTGGGAGTTATAAAAATTGACATATTATCGTGTCTGTCAAATAAGAAGAACAAAGGAAAACGTCTACATTCGAGGTTTATAAAAATCACGGACGGTGGTTTTAGCGTTTTTGTAGAAATCCACTCATGTATCGCACACTGTTCAGTGAAAAGCACCACTTCAATGTGTGTTTTAATTTAACTCAAGTATTGGATTCACTACCGCATTCCCCTGACTCTATCATTTTACTAACAAATTTTATAAAATAATACGAAATACTAAAAATTGTTTAGGTTTTGAACAGGAAATTTTTAAGAAAATTATGTTTTTTTTATTATAATTTCCAAGGAAAATTGTAGTCAATTGGTTAACCTGCTTAAATAAATCATATAAAACTCGTAAAAGTATCCTAAATTTAGAACAGTACTGCAGTTTTTATTTGACTCATTAAAATACAGACATAAAAATCCACTTTTTAGATGACAAAAAAATATATTATTTAAAATTAACTTTTGAACTGAGGTGAATTAATAAAATTTAGCACGATCTTTTTTGGAACCAAATAGACCTCTAAAGAAAAAGCAAGGATTAACAATTTATTCTGATTTTAATATCTCTAAACCTATCACAGATAACATTCACGTAAGTACATTTTTTTAGAGAAGGCTTAGTGCATCTTCCAAAGTTCATCATGTCTGTTGGGATCATGTGATCCTTAAAATCAACTCAAAAACACTTAACTTATACCTATGTTAACTTTCATTAAAATTTTTCGAACCGTTTCAGAAAATCTTATTACAACCTTGTATAAGTAATTAGTCTATTCAGGGTAGATCATCAAAATTATCGGAAGTAAATTTATGTGAAAAAGGTATATTTATTTCGTGTGTAACTCCAGAATGTATCATCTATGAGTGAAATGAAATTTGCTAAGATTGTTTGCTATTGCTCTTATTGTTTCCTATTTAAAATCTGTTATATCACTTTAAAAACAAAATAGTTATGGGCTGATAACTGATAGAGAATTTAACCACATGCAGAGAAACGTCACTTTTGCAATATGTTCGTAGTAAACATTTATATATCCGCGGCAAACATTTATTGTTATCACCAACATATTAATTGTTGAATTTATTTTATTTGATAACAAATAAAATTATTTTTATTAAATAAAAAAAATTGTGGTCGCAATATGTTTGGAAATATGTTTGACACAATTTTATTGTTATTAAACAATAAAAAAATAAATATTTTTTCAGTTTACTGACAACTGAATATGAATAAATATACTTTTTTAAATTTGTTTAAGATGGAAAATTATTATTTTTAAATAAGAATTTAGGCATTTAAAAAAATAAAATTATATGACGAAAATATTTCAAATTATGCTTACATATCTTCCAAATATATACATTTATATAAAATGAGAAGTATATTAAATATTTCCTATGAAGATTCAATAACAAACTAATGAGAAGAAACAATTTTTTTTGGAACAAACAATATTGTTAGTGGCGATAACAACATTTGTAGTGATGATAACAATAAATATTTTTATCAATGCAAAATAAAAATTCAAATCAACAAAATTTTTTATTGGTATAACAATAAATTTAGTGGCGATAACAGTAACTAATATTATTAATGCAAAATTACAATAACAACATTTTTATTGGTATAACAATATTTTTTTGGTGATAACAAAAACTATTGTTATTAATGAAAATCACAAAGGGAATAAATATTTTTTTAGTTATGGTAACAATATCTAATAACAATAATATGTTTCTTCTCATTTATGGTTACCTCAAACATATTTTTTCTTTGCGTGCGAACTATACCATCATACAAAAACTCTTCTAAGTTAATCGGGATAATAGAAGGACAATTTTCTTATTTTCCGATACACATTTATTTTTGTATAAGAATAAACCCAAAAAAATGTGATACGACCATTATGCTAAGCTCCAATTCAAAGATCTTTACCGAAATAAGAAAAAAATTAAAGCATTCTAAAAAAATCCGGAAATAAATATTCGACTCGGAATTTCAAAAAAAATATTTTATTGGAGAATATTAAGATTTCGGTAAAACAAAATATGTGATACCCCTTATTTTTACCATAATTTAAGCACTATTTATTCCCATGCTGCAATTTCTCTTTAATTAAAGAGTTTAAAAATATATAAAAACAGAATATTTAGCTAAAATTTTGACCAGGATCATGAAAATATACATGCACTTTTATGTTGCATTTTTAACTATTAAAATATTTCTCTTTTAATATTTATGACACATTTGCCAAAACATACATACATTCATTCATCAGTTTTGACATTTGTTTGCAGTCATCTTTTAAAAACAAATTTCACGCAACAACTTTGGAGCAAATGATTGACACAAATATTGAAAAAGTGAATAAAAATCTAGTGAAATTCTATTTTTATAAAGTACAGAATGTACACGAAATATTTTATATGTTAAAAGGTGGTGCAATCCGAATATACGATATTTATTTCACTTAAATCGTATAGAATTTCATGCATTTCATTATTTTTTTAAAAACTATAATTTCCTAAATTGATCCTTGATAAAGAAAATTGAGTGAACTTATCCACAGGAAATGGGAAATATTGGTGAAATATCGACCACTCACAAAAATTCATGGTCCTTTTAGTGACAACAATGAATTTGCAAATCGCTCAACTAACGCTAAAGTAAATTGTTTTCTAAATTTGTTTTAAAAATAATAGTAAAATATATAATATATCACTATATACACACGAAATATTTATCAATTGTATATGGCCGGTGAGTTTTGTTGCTCTTACCGTTGCAGATTTATTTAAAAAATCGTGTGCATTATAACATATTTAGCATAAGGTAGATCGGAAAAAAGTTATGCCACTAAGTGTGTCCAAATCGAGTTTTTTGTAAATAATTCTGTAACATTTCTCAATCTTAATGTACTTTAACGTAGGTCAAGGTGCATGTTTGGCCACCTTCAACGAAATATTCGTTTTTCTCAAACTTTACAAAAAACTGGCAGCTGTTCTCTTTTGATTACTAATCAACAAGTATGTAAATAAAATTTAAAAATAAAAACACGTTTCCCATTCTTTCTGAAGGTAAAAATTTCCTCTTTTTGAAAATTTCATTAACTGTAAAAAATCCTGTATTAATATATTTTATTAAACGTTAGGATTTTTCCTTTTTACTGTAAATATGGGTATATCTTAAAATAAATTGACAAAATAATATTTTAGATATACTTAAAGGATAAATTGGTATCCTTTAAGTCAAAATTTTCAAATTTAACATAAATTTAGCAACCTCTTGAATAGTATATCATAATTAAAAGAGCTTTTTTACTTGTTAAATTGTACTTTAGATGTTAGCAGCTATCATTAATCCGAATTTTATACGATCAGTTCTTAATGCTTAGAAAAAGAAACAAATAAATAATTTTTTCATATCCGAAAGCAACAGAATATATTCTGTCATTATAGGTAGTGGCTACTACTATTATTTTAAATCACCGATACGAGTTACTGTCATTGCAATTTTAGCAAAATATTTCAAAAATATTTTACCTTATCTGTATAATGACTGAAATTTTTTCTAAAAAAGTAGGAAAAAAGTAGGCGACACTATACGTAAAAAAAACTGTTGTCGCTGCAAAACAATGTTTTCAAATAAACCAACGAAACACGAGTTATGCCACCATAAAATATGGTTGTTTTGAAATCATAGTATTAAGATAATGAACGCTGACATACCCGTGTTGAATGTGGTACAAAAATATGGTTCTTGTAAAACAAACATGGTTGTAATATTTATATTTTTAATATGCATTATTATTAATAAATAACTTTAATTTATTTTTACTCACAAACGTTGCCAATATTAAGCATGATAAACTGAAATAAAAACAGCTCCACATTGAACTGCGGACCATTTTATTGCTATCGAAATAAACATGTTGATAAAATAAAGAATATTGAAAATCCCATAATGTATATGTTTATCAAAAATAACTGAAAATATTACAATAGTCTAATAACAATAGTTTTGTTGTAACTAAGTCATTATCAACAATAATATGTTTAACATAATGCGACCAGTATCTTATTGTTAACTTATTGACAATAGTTTTATTGCAGTAATATAATTATTTTCAAAATAAATTTAAGTCTATTATATTGGCATGTTGGCGTTAACAGTAAATGTTTGTCCAAAATAAAGAAATAACATTTCTCTGTGCGTGATGAAAAAAATTGTATTTCCAGAAATCAACCATTCTTTTCTTCTGTATAGAGCCTGACATACCTTTTAGTAATCATTGGCAAAATATGTGAAATTTTAGAGAACTTCAGTTTAGCTACTAAGGCATCTACAATAGCTGAATACATTGTGATTTTTAAATACTTCTGTATAAGAGATTACATGTGTGTTTTCAGTTATGTTTGCCTTTTTGAAAAAGCAAATAATTTCTACAAAATTCATTTGGAAACATATAAATAATAATTGGACTCGCATATGAACTTGATGAACGAATTCATATAAGATATAATTTCCAAATTTTAATACCATAAAATGTCCTTTGGAGAGTTTTACATTTTAGAAATATTTTTTATCACAATAAATTATAAGGAAAATATGAAAATTTTGCAGGTTTTATTTTCAAGAATTGTGAACATTCAAAATATTATGTTCATTTGTAAATCAGTATTTTATTTTGTACAAATTCACCTAAATTTTATTTTATCATATTTTGCCGTAGAAAATTACATTTATGTGTCCATGTGTGTGTGTGTGAGACACAAAAATTAAGTTTCATTTAATTCCATTTGAAATGTGTGTGTGTTGGAATAAATACTAAATGTTAATTATTCTTTTGAATATTCCAAACGACAACTACAATAATTCTATGCAAGGAGTGATATCGAAAAATTCTTAACATACATTTGGATAATATTAATAAAAATAAATTTATTTTCTTTATTTGATTGAAGTTATTATAGGCAACACAGGATCTTATCAACCTTAATACCGTCAGTCTCAAAATAACGGTAAAGTACACTTTTTGCTTTTTATTCTATCTTTGATAAGCTTCGTTCCAAAACCTTTTATAAAAGGGACAAATATATCAAAATTAATAATAAAAGGAGCAATGTAGAACCAGTGTAGAAAAGTTTAACTAAGATCGCCAAGTAATTCCACTGATCAAAACCGTCACGAATCATATTGCGTACATACTGTGCCCCTTAGGTAGGAATTTTTTTATTTGCATTCCACATGACTCACAAAGAAATTTATTGTCAGTGCATTAAATAAAAAAACATTTAGAATTGATGGGACCATGTTTGCATGATCAAAGTTAATGGTAAATGTTCGTAGAAAGATGAGAGCAAATTTAATTTCTTTAGCTTCAATGGAACACATTTTATTCTCAGATTATCTAGGCTGTTGCATTCAAGGTAAAAATTATCGCTCTCTAAAATCTACCACAATTTTAGACGTCTTGATTATCTTTTCATTGTACGCAGTTTCGCAGTTTGACAAGGTGCAAAGTCAGGCCAAAAATAAGTGGTCACATTACGAAGATTCACGAAAGGAAAACAGCTTTTGTAAACATTTCTTGATGTACTCTTCGGTATTTTTAAAGTCCGTTGTTGTATCAGTTCGACAATATCTGGTAGCTCTCCTTTCTATTTATACAGCTTTCACTGCACTGACAATCTTTGACGGAGTGTGACTCGCATCATTTCCAAAAGGCGATCCAATTGTCATGGAAATGTACAGAGCTCGTTTAACCAAATAAAAAATTTTGATCAGAAAGTTTCGCAAAATCTGCCTGAATATATATTTCGTCATCGAATTTGCAGCATCAATATTTTTAGAAACTTTACTTCAATTTCAGTGCTCTGTTTCTTGGCCTTAAATTTTTAACACCATTCCTGGCTTGAAGTTCTTGAACCTTGTATATTTTTGCACCTACTTTAGCTTTAGCTTTTCATACCATATAGTTCGAGCAATGAGCTAACCAGACTGCTTTCCTACCGCATGTTTTAGGTGCTCTATTGAAAATTCTTCCTACTTTTTACTTTGGGAACATCATGTGGACTATACTTTTGTGTTATGAATTTTTCGATCTCACTTTTATGTGTGTGTAGGGGTGTGTGTGTATATGTGAAATAAGATTGAAATGTAAAAATCAGTTTATGACTATTGATTTGATTTTATTAGTTTTATGATAACAAACTTATATTCGGTAATAAATATGTATGTCTTTTGTATGTGTGACTTTGTGTGTGTATATGTGTTTGATTGGGTTTCAAATAAAATTTCACACAATTTTCTCTTACAATCATAAAATAAGAGTAATGATGGAAATGGCAAATAAATTTTTCAGATTATTACATTTTGTGCAAGTTATTTGTTTTTTTTTTTTTTTTGGAACAAATATCAGTAACGTCATTATCATCATCATTATTATGATGATAAAAGTAATATCGCTTGGTTTTCATATCATATAAATGTCTTTAGTTACACCCAGAGGTGTTATAAAACGTTTAACATCATTATCAATTTCATTTAATGTTATTTATTTATTTATCTTGTATTTTGCTTTATATTATTTTGTTGTTGTTATTGTTTTTGTTTCCTTGTTATATTATTGTTTTTAGTTTTAGATTTTTGTTGTTTTTGTTTGTTTGTCTGTTATTTTAATAAGAAATGTTTTAACACTTGACACGTTCACAAGAAATAGACAAGAATAGAACTAAGAATAAAAGTTTTTCTTTATACCCTCCACCATCACAAGTGGTAATGAGGGCATATTAACTTTGCCATTACGTGTGTAGCGATAGGAAGGAATCATCTCAAATCCCATAATGTATATATATTCTTTCATCAAATCAAAATCTTAGTATATTTAGCTTCTTCTGTCTGTCTATTGTTGGCACGCTATATTCACATTAATTGATCTTAGTTATATTTGACTTGAGAAGTTTATTATTTAAAACCAACAAAATTGGCTCAGTGTATTAAAAGATATAGAGCGATATCTCAGGCGAACTCTAAGTTCAAACAAATAATTTTCATTAAATTGTCAATCATAAATCGATAAATTAGAATGATATTTTGCCATAATATTAAACTTTATGTAAATTATGAAAATCGGTTCAGAAAAAAGATATAGCTAGAAACATAACTAATTTTATGAAACATAACATATTTACTACATACGCATTTGGGGTGGAGGGTATGAAGATTCGGTATAGCCGCACTATAGTATTCTATATTCTTATATTGTCTTATATTGTTTATAAAAACAATTTATTCTTTTCTTTTGAGTTTTTGTTAAAATTGTGTAATTAACTTGAGTGATTGTAATGATGAAGTTGATGATGTTGTTGTTAAAAACATCTTAAGTGTGTTGGTATTAAGAAAACTAATCGTATTAAATGTTTATCATTTCAACACCTGCCTATTAAATTACGGGTTAAATAAATATTTTTGCAAAAGTTAAATTATGTTAAAAGAATATTACTCCCAGATATCGCTAGAGTCTTAAATTAACTTAATTATAAAATCTAAATTAAAAATTCTTTCAGAAAGAAATAAAATAAAGTCCAATTATTACATTTCCAACCTCCACTAGTACTGGAAGGGAAAGAGGTGTATCTGATTTGCCATTTTGTATGAAATGACGAAAAAGAATCATACTCGTTGCTAATAAATATCTATGGATGGCGAGTCAGTTTGTCTCAGCATCTGCTGTTGAATTAATGGGTCAAACTCAATGCGACTTTGACATTTGATCATTGCAGAAATAAATAAGATTTTTAAGTGTAAAATCTTGTTGATATATTTGGATCAATATTCAATATTCACTAACTTGGTATTTTGAATGGTTATTGTCTGCTATAGTGGAATTAATTAAAGACAGTTTTTTTTCAAAAAAACTAAAAATTCTTAATTTTTTTTGTGGAAATATTAATCTCTTCATCATTTTTGATTACATAAATAATTTGTTTAACTTACTAAAAATGTGAATATGATCAAGGTTCAGATATATATCGAAAAAGTCCCACTTAAGATCATGCAAAATTTATAACGTTGAAAATTATACGAGATAGATATCACATTCAAGCACTTATTTAAAATATCTCTTTAAAGCATTAACAATTTTTTATCGTATGAGGAATTAATATTTAAAGGAATAAATATTTTGAATCGATTCATCCGATTAATTTTTTGACTTATTTTTGATCATACAACACATGCGACAATAAAAACACATTAATTAAAAATATAAGATCCCGTCACTACGAGGTACAGAAGTATTTTGTTTACTTTGACTTGTGATACTTCCCAAAAAATGGATTGGACATTCACTTCACATAGAAGGTGAAAAACACTTTATTTTTTCCTGTAACTATTTATTTTTGGCAGCTCGAGGAAATACATGTTGAAAATACACTTTATCGTTTTGAAAGTTTTTATTAATTATAATAAACATTAGTTCATTGAAAAATTTGTTTATAGAATTTTTCATGTTTTTAAATGCCTTCACTTTATAATTTATATTCAGTCAATAAAGACATACATTGTTTTAGAAACACTGCGTTATAATTTCAATAGGATATGGGCCCAGACCCAAACCTTCTAAAGAATTTATAAGTGTAAGTATTATCTTTAATTTAGAAAAGATAAAGAAATGGCGATTGTATCAGGAAGAATACCTTTGCTAAATGGAAAAAATTTTTCCACATGGTTTCCACAAATGGAAGCAGTATTGCACAAAAATCGTTTATTACGAATGGTAGAGGAGAAATAGCTAAACCAGAAGAGATTATTATCAGTAGCAATCCCACAGCTTTAGAAAGAAAGGCATATGAAGAATTTTTAAAGAAGAAACGGGAATATGAAGATTTGGATCAAGATGCCAGAGCTGAAATCATAATTTGTTTAGAGCCGGATATTATACGCATGGTTAAAACTTTGAAATCTTCAAATGAAATTTGGTATTACCTTAAGAACACGTACGACCGTAAGTCTACAAGAAAGAAGGCAGAATTATATAGAAAATAATTGAACTTAAAAATGGTGGAAAGTCAAAATATTTCGCAATATTTGGTGGAATTTGACGTTGCAGTTTTCGAACTTCGTGAAATGGTGTCTGATATAGATGAAGATTTTCTGACGGTAATGCTTTTAGATGGTTTGCAAGACAAATATAAAGCAGCAAAAGCAGCATTTGACACTGCCAATGAGTTTCCTACTCTCAATGTTCTACGCTCAAGACTTTTGGAAATTGGTGACAAGCCTGAAGAAGAAAATGTTCAGGACAATGCTCTCAAAGTGTACAAGTTTCCAAATAACAAGAAGAAGCAGGGTAATGTAAACTATAATAACACGGATAAAAAAGGTATGAAAATGTTTCCTTTTAATTGTTACAATTGTGGAAAAAAGGGCCACATGGCCAAAAATTGTAAATTGAAAATTAATAAAGCAAATGAAGTACATGTCAGTTCAGGTTTTGCTGTATCTGCTATGAAAGCTAATAGATATTTTCATTCATCAGAATACAAAACTATTTGGATAGTTGATAGTGGAGCATCCTCCCACATGACAAACTTAAAGTCAGAATTTATGGACTTAGATGAAACATATACTGGCAATGTAAGATTAGCAGATGATAAAATTTGGAAATTAAAGGAATTGGTACAGCACAAATTAATGTTAACATCAATGGGCGAATAAGCAGAGTAAATCTTTTACAAACATTGTATATACCAGATTTGAGAAGTAATTTGTTTTAAATAGGAAAGGCAACAGACAATTGTTGTAATATTAATGTATTTAAAAATAAGATAGAAATCCGCAAGAATGGTAAAATTCTAATAACATCTAAAAAGAACTATAATACATGAATATATTGTTTACGGAATTGCAACAGACTTCGCGTTGGATATATAATATGCAAAATTTTCTCTGGCTAGTTTATAGATCTTCTTATTCCTTAGCTACCCAGGCATCTAATCTAATGTAATGTCGAATGTTCGAGGTAGACTTGTAAATAATTTCCCGAATCAGACGATAAATATGGTTAAGTTTCATTGGACTTCAGTGACAGTACTGTTGCCAAATTCTTGACAGATATTCCGATATTTTGAAAAAAATTAGCCCAAAATACATTGAATTCATCAGGAATTCGAAATACATTTTATATTTTAAGATTCATAAACTATTGCGCTTCAAAATAGAGAATTACAAAAAAGAGTTATTCATTTTTTATTGCAAAATTTGCGAAAAAACACCAGAAAATCTCTTGGCAATATTTTGGCAGTTAGGGTATAAACATCCTGATCTATTTTAAAAATTTCCAAAAATCCTTGTTACAAAATGTTACGGAAATTTTAAGTGCTCATAACACTGTAAATTAGGATAAAGTCACCAAAATAATCTTTATCCTCGATCACTTTTAAAAATTATATGATTATGATTCAGAAAATACAAGATTAAGGAAAAAATAAGTATTATCCTTGATAATTTTTAAAAATTAAAAAAAAAAAATACTTTTTAATTGAGAAATATCGACAATCCCTTTATTATTCAGGTATTAAATGCCCAAAGTTATTTATAACCACTTTGGAAACTTAACGAAGATCCTCTTATTTTTTTTAAAGTTATATTACCTTCAATTCGGTAAGTAGGCGTTAATCAATAAGCTATATCCCTATGGACTGTAATTTTTTCTATCGATCCTAAACGCACTCATTGAAGTTCGCTTCAATGTTCATAAATTCTCTCTGCCTTACAAAATAGAATAATTCTTTTGACGCGCAATCCATATGATATCAGGCAGTAGGGAAGAAATTGCCATAATGGACAGTATTTTAAACAATAATTCAACTCATATAAGCAATTTTCAAACAAAAATTCGATATTATTAACTTGTATACCTAATAAATAAAAAAAAAAACAATATATATGAATAACATTTTTCACTCTGTCAACAAAATACAAAAAAAATATATTAATTATTAAATTATTCATACTAAAAACAAAACTTAAATCCAAAAACAAAAATGCCCTCCATTGTTAATTTTTAACTTTTACTTTGAGTTAAATTAAAATTTACTTCCTCTTTTTCCATTTTTTTGTTGTTATAAATTTTTGCATCTTTATAATTTACAGAATATAATTTAATGGAAAAACTTTTTAAATATAAACTCTATTTAAATTTTAACTTTAACTAAAGTTTTCTCACTTTTTTCTTATATTTCCTCCCCTGAAGGTATGCAAATAATAATAGACTTATTTATTCTGTTATAATTGTTGTTCTTCTTGTTATTATTGTTTATATACTTAATTTTTTGGTTGATTATGACGTTTTTTCTCGTTATGGTTAAAAGCAAGAAAAAATAAGTATTAAGTTGTTATTTAAAAAATATATATTTAAATAATATAAAAGATGCAGATTTAAATCCAATAAATCATTTATTGGATTTAAGGATGAATTTTTCATATAAATAAATAAAAATTAAAATTTTATTTTTTATTATTTAACACTGTTCCAAAAAAAAATACATTTTAATCACTGATACATATATAAGTATTTAACAATGTCAACAGAATCTTTCATTGTATTTGTGTTTGTTTTGAATTATGTTAAACAAACAGATAATGAGGCGTAAAAAATATGTGATACATGTTTTTGTGTCTACATGTGTGATATTTATATTTACTTTTTATGTATTTATTTTTTATCTATTGTTTATTTATTCTCAATTTTCATAACCTCCACCATTAAAAGTTCTTTATGAGGATATATTAAGTTTACTATTAAAAATGTAACACAAAAAATTGATAATTTCAAGTAAATTCCCGAAATCTAAATTGTTTTAACTTCGTATTCATTGAATCCAAGACGTGGCGATAAATCAAAAAATAAGTCTTTCTATCACTTTACCAGAATATATTCTTAATTATGTTATATGCTGATAATTCATGGTATTGATGTCATTTGCCAGTTTTAGGCTTCCATGTGTAATCTGTCTGATTGACTACTGTGTTTGGAATTTTTTTAATAAAGGGCACACAGAACGGTATTTAGTTTATTGCCCTTCTAGCAGGACTGCCTTTAACAAATACCATAGGTAATATTGGTACAGAATTATAAGGAATGGTTTAGGCGAGATGACTCAGTGAGGCATGCTCTTAAAGCCAGCATCCTCTAGTGATTTTTGTTATAAAAAGTTACCATCATAAGGTTCATTATGGGGTTATTCATAACGATTGTTGCCTGTCCATGTAATAGAATGGTCAGTGAGATATCTTGAAGACACTATTTTTGAAACTAACTAACTTGTGCTTGAAACTCATTAAATAAGCGTTAAATCTATACAGAAAATTTCATCCATAGTCACATTGAAATTTCCAAAAAAATTCACTTTTTCTGGAAAATATATAAAAACTACTTGCATGAGAAACTACTTTTAATTCAATAATAAGAATTAAATCAAATTAATAAGTTCCTTTTACGAAATAAGATTTTAAAATTTATCCTTTTTTACGTGAAAACTGTAGAAAAACAATTTAATGTCCATAAACTTTTTTATACCAAAAAAGCATCAATAAATCGTAAAGTGTTTATAACTTACAAATAAGCGGTTAATCAGTTAAAAAGCTCTATTTATTATCAGTTCAATTTTTACTTGAAAAATATCGAGAGGCCATTAATTGTTTATAATCAATATTTAACCAACAATTCTGATGAAATCGAAAGTGGAATATATGACGTCTCATTATGTGTAGATTTTTGGTTATGAAGGGATTTTAAGTTTCGATACGGCCTCAAACTATTACACTACTTATTTCTGTTTATGTTTACTAACCATTTTTTATTCCACATTAAAACTAAAAGTGCCAAAAATAAGTAACATCCCTACAAAAATCATATGTTTCACCATTAAACTCATACTTAAAAATCCATTTATGTCAAAATGAAAGTGACAAAAAATAGAAATAAATAGAACATAAGAACAAGAATCATTTAGCCAAAGATACTTTCACCATGACATGATGATATTTATAAATACATAAACCTTTAACATCAGACACACTAAAATTTATAGGAGTGAAAACAAGCTCGGAGAGACAAAAAATATAGAAAAAAAAAACATGTTAAAAAATGACTCAATAAATGTAACATTACAGTTAATGAAGTGGAAACCAATTGCAAGAATAATGACTGTTGGCAACAGATACAAAACCACATTTTTATAAAATGTTAACAAACATTTAATGTGGCTTATAATGCTTCACACTCACACACTCTTACTTTTCAGATTTTATAAAAAAGTATTATATAGCGAAGAAGGTAAATAGAAAAAACTTAATGTTTTATATAAAATATTCTTAATATTCTTAATATGTTAGTGTGAAGGCAGTGAAGTGAGTTTAAATTGTATCAATTTTAAAACTGATAACTACAATTTATCTTTTAATGTCTACAAAATATTTATCATATTCTGTTGTTAACTTGTAATGGGATGTATTTAATTAGAATATGACATTATGGATTATTGGTGGAAAACGTTGGGATTTTTGTTATTGTTAATGTGGCACAATGGGACAAAATGCTGACAATGAATGCTGATAATTTAAATTATCAAAAGAGTATCAAAACATTGTTTATAAAAGTAATACCTTTTAAAGGTACCAAATAAGTATGTTAACAAATATCAGAATAATTTTTCTTCTAAAAAAAGTCTCCAATCTAATTATTAAAAGTCATTTTGACTGTTTTTTCCTTTTCACTCAAGAAAATATACGTTTTATTTTGTTATTTATTTCCAAATAAGAAAAAATCAACAAGAAAGTAAATATTCATCATAACGAAATCTTTCCTTGAAGAATTTACGAAGAATTGACTTCGTAAATTCTTCAAATTAAAAATTGTCAATATGACTGAGTTGAGTTCATTAATAAAAATGCGGTTAATTTGAATAAATTTTATTCAATTTGAATAATACATTACACACATTCAAATTGACAAAAATAAACAAAATTATCCTTCATATAAAGCAAATATTGATTATTAAATATCTAATGATCTAGTTCAGTGAGTATTTGGTCTCAATCACATTTTTTAATACACGACGATTTGTGAAATTCGTGAATAAGGACTGAGGAGAATTTTTGTGCAGTAAATAGTTCAATGTCAAAGGACGGCAGTGAGCCGAACGGTTTTTATTTCTAATTAAAATTCATTTACATGTTTGTTGATCAGCTGATCGTTCATTTGCATTGTCATGGATTTATTCAAAATATTCCTTTAATTTCAATCATATTAATTAGAATGTTCTATAAAATATTTTTCTCTTGTATGTGTATGTAAATCTATATTCAGTTTACATTTTCTTTATCATATTTCATTAATGTATCAATGATAAAAAGAGAGATTGGGCTCTTGCTAAAATAGAAGTAAAGAGCATAAAAAAGATGAACTACCTCTTCAAGCAAAGAAACAAAAAGCACTATAAAACAGTAATGGAAGGGTTTTCAAAAAAGGTTAAAAATTTCATCACTAGTGATTACAACTTAAAAAATATTATTATTTATCCCTTATGAGTTTGTGCTGATATTTATAAATTGGTGGTAGAACCACTTTTATGTACATATTTAGATTCAAAAAACTATCTGTGTAATCGGCTTGATAAAATTTGGTATATATTATTTTTATTCCATCCAATATTTCAATTAGCTTCCACTTTTAAATAAATAAAACTTGATGAAACAATAGTAATGTGATAATATTTTGTATGTTTAAGTTTTATGTAAAATACGAGGATCGTTCTATAATTTCTTTGCCATTCTAAAAGCATTTCAAATGACATAAATCTTAAATTTAACGTGAATATCATGAATTTATCTTTAATAAGTATATTTTATATTCATTTAAAATAACTATCGAGGCTCGATCCAAAATTTTTCATGACTGCATCATGATGTACGGTATACGGTGTATCACACTCTGTCAATTAAAAATTTAAACATATTTTAGAAATTATGTGGAATATTTACTAAAACCTATAACTTCAATTAAAGAAGTTCATACATATATAATTCACATCTGTTGACTTTTATTTACATTAAGTGGCCACCTTCATAAAAATTTTACTTTTACACATTTTGATAAAACATTGAAGTTCTTAACGGTTTTCGAAAGTTTTGATCATTTTAGTGTCTAGACTTAAACAATTTTCCTATAAAAATTATATGTTTTTCCTTAAACTTTCTAAAATTATTTGTATTTATATTTATTTTAAAGTATAATTTATTTCAAAAGAAAAAATTTAGCTAAAAAATTTGTTATATAAACAAATATTATTAGGCCAAAAGTTTAGTAATTTAAATATCTTTTCACAAATAACTCGATGGCCAACAACTTTTCTTCTTTTTTAGGAATTTTATTTACACATATTTTGTAATTTTAAATTGAGCAATTTAATTCCCGACTTTTTTACCATCTTTAATGTATAAATGAAGTAAGAAATATAAATAAAGTTTATACCCTTCACCACCACAAGTAATGAAAATGTTATATTAACATTGTCATTCCGTGTGTAACGCTAAAAAGGAATCATCTCAGACCCAATAATGTATATATATTATTGCATCAAATCAAAATCTGAGTCGATTTAGCTATTTCCATCTGTCAGTTCTTGGTACGCTCAAGTCTATTGTATTTGACACAGCTCAATGAAATTTGGTTTGACTCCTGAGAAGTGTCATATTTAAAACCAGCAAAATTTATTGAGAAAAAATTAACAAAATCAGTTCAGTTCAGTAAAAAAGTTAAAGCTAAAAATATAAATAATTTTATAACTCATTAAGGATTCCAGTATTATATAAAAAGACAACTATATGTATATTGAATACGTTTATATGTGTGAGTGTGTATGTAATGATGAATTTTGTCTGCTCCCGTTTAATGTTGAAATAATCTTAAATATTAACTAACAATTAGTTTTTCTTTTAAATTTAACACTTTTTCGATTTTTATTATGATTTTTATTTGAAAAAGTACACAAGAAGTCGCATACAGTTGAAAAAGCCGCAAGTTGCGACTAAAATCGCGTCAACGGTAACACTGTTTGTGGTGGAGGGTACTGAATATTCAGCATAGCCTAATATAGCATTCTTGCTTGTGTCCTTTTAAATAAGATAACTTTAAAAAAGAACAGCATGTGGCTCTTAGCATTAATATTATATTTGTTGGCAAACATTTTTCTTTCATTTTTTTTAAAGGGAAAAATGGAAAAAGTTTGTGTATTAAATTTTTTATATTTGTACTTCTCTTTGCTTTCGTTTTTTTTTTAATTTTCTGTTAACAAAGTCCGCTTTTTTATGAAAATTCCACGTAAAAAGCCAAAATATACTGCTCTTGAATAAACAAATTTATACTTTAAACAAACAATCAATTCTAATTTTCTTTTAATAAAAATCTATAAAAAAGAAAATGCCAAGATAGAATAAAGAAATCTTCCGTGGAATTTCATTTCACAGAAGAGAAGTTTTTGGAGTAATAATTTAATTTGTTTAATTAATTTTTGTTTAGCATAAAATTACATGTTCTCTGGAATTTGTATATGCGCAATTTTTTAACACAAAAATAAAATTTAAAAATTTATATTCTTGCAATGAAAAAATATGGGGTTTCTATTTTTATCAAAGGAATCTGATAATTTGTGAAATGTCTCTTTTGTCTGAAGATAAGAAGATCCTCTTCAGATGAGAATTCAAACTTATTATTAGCTTTGGTTTGTTTGTTTTATCCTCCACCAACACAAAATGGGTGAAGAGGGCAACACTAAGAAGAAATATTCTAAGACCTGATAATTAATATATATTTATGCATCATATCAAAATCTAAATCCATCTATTTGTCTATTGTTGCCACGCTCAAATCCACAACACGAAAGAGACTTCTTCTTTTAAAACCAGGTTTTCGATAGCACTACCAACTTATTTGAACTAACACGATGTCGATTGGCTCAGAATTTCTTTCAATGAAAATTATACAATGTATTTAATCAGATATTTGATCTTCAGTTTTAGATTTTTTTGATGAAGTTCTGTGAAGGGAATGAGTTATTTATTTCAATATTACGTATACGTTCACATTAGTTAATTATAACTTACACAAACATAATATACCGATCTCTTTTTCACCGCTTCTCTATCTATATAAACAAACGAGTGTTCATTCTAAATATCATGAAGCCCTTATATAATCCCACATCCGAAAATCAACTCAAGCGACATAATCTCACGTAAATATATATATTATAAAACTAGTTAGCACTTTTTATATGATCACAAATATTAATACGAGGGTTAATAACTCTTGTACTTTTTATCACCTGAAGTGGTAATGTGTCATATAATGACAGGAAGGAATCATCTAAGATAAGTAAATATATTCAGCATCCAATCAAAATCAAAGTTGATTTAACTCTGTGCGTCTCTCTGCTGGAAACATTCTCTATTTTCAATTCAATGAAATTCAAACCGAATGTTTGTTGTTGTCTCAAAAAGTTATGTCAAACTATAATCAGATTAACAGAAAAAAGTTTTAAATCTAAATATACAAAAATTTGTTACGCCAATTCAGAGTGTAATTTAGATATATTGATTTTGATAATCCAATCTATTTTCGACATAAACCTACCATCATAAGCTAATACAATTCTTAGACATGAACCTATTCTATTGAAATTCGGCACAACGCTTTTTATAAAGCTTTTCGATGTCAAATGAAAGCATGTTCAGCTGCACACGACTTCAAAAGAATTTTGTGATAATTAGTTAATTATTTTTCTCCCATTCCTTGGATTTTTACTGTCTTTTTTAACCAATTAAACAAAGTTTTCTGATCAGATATACTCATAGCAAAGTTAAAAATTTCTGGTAAGTTCATCAGCGCTTACTGATAAAAAAAGTGTTGAAATATGTCCAAAGCCTGTAATCGTCGTTTTATAAAATTTATGTAAGAAATTATATCAACTTTCTAAAGAAAAAGAAGGTTTTATACTAATAAATACTGGCAGGGTCAGTTGTCTTCAACCATATTTATATACCTTCATTTAACGCAATTAAACACGGATAAACTCATTGTACTACGAATGAGTCCAGATCCTATAGCGTTTATGCGTAATATTAAAATACTATAAATTTGACTTGTTGATTTAGCTGTTTTGGGATACAACAAAAATTATTATATAAACTTATAAATTTATTTTGTTAATTTTATTTACATTACTTTTTGCAAACATTTATGTATATTTTATTAACTTAAACTCACAAGAATCTTTAAATATAAATGCGATTGTATATGTGTGTCTTTTATATTCATATAGATTTGCCTTTTTGCGTTTTTGTGTTGTTGGTATTTAAAAGTACGTATGAATTATTTATAATTTTACGTTTTGTTCACACAAACACAGAAGAAGTACATTTTGTTCGCCACCTCAAAGTTTTGTTAAAGTGAGTTCAAGTTTACTCTGAATGTCCCACAAATATTCATGTATTTTAACTAATTTGTATTTATGGTAAATTTACCATCGAATAAACTTATTCTTACATTATTTGTATTTTTACAACAGAATTGCTGTTCTACTTTTTCTTATTATACCCTACACCACTATAGGCAGTTGGGGTATTATGCGTTTGTGCTGATACGTTGTGAACATTCTTCAGGTCACAGTTTTTTAAATACCTTGATGAAATATGGTACATGTTCAGGCAGCTCCTATACAAAGGGGGTTTAACTTACACAAACATAAGTGGTGATTTTAACGATATTTAACACTTACATGTCTTATGATATTATGCGCCCATTTCTTCTCATCAGTACCATACAAGCCTCTTCTAAATATCATTTTAAATCGCATAAACCTCTCCTATACGTTGGTATTGTAATAACAACTGATTAAACTAAGATAACATTTCATATCATACGCATAAATCTTATTACCATATTAATGTACTTCACACTTAATTATAAATCAGAAAAGCAAATTAAACGAGGGTCGTTCATAATTTTTTCGAAGCTGTTATTTACAACCAACAAAATTGTGAAAGGTATTATATAGTCGGGCTTGACCGACTATAACATTTTCAATTATTTTTATTTTAATATTTATTCAGTTTAAATACTGTTTAAGAGTGTGTGTTTGTGTGTGCGTATAAATGTATTTGGAACTTCCACTTTAAATGTGGTTTCTTTTTGTATTTGTATTAATAACAGTGAATATCTTTTCAATGTATTTGAAGAAAAAGATGACTGTGGGGAATGTTGGAAAGAGAAGGGAGATGTAACTAAGTTTTAAGAACATAAATATATATTTGTGTGTGTGTGTGTTCATTATTCATAAATATTGTAAATTTGAATTTATTGTATTTTATGAATTTAAATTAAACAACAAATACAGAAATTCGAAATAAATTTAAATTTCTTTAAATTTTATAAATTTAAAATGAAGAAATTCATATAAATTAATCGGATTTAAATTAATAGGATTTTATAATTATCAATAAACAATATTAATTATAAGTTTTTAACTAATGAAATGTTGAATTAACTTTTTAAAAGATTAAGTTTATAATATTTTAATCAGTTTATAAACAAAAGTATTTTCAAATTAATATTATAAATAATTTTGAAATGGAAATATATCAATATTTTGATATTTTTAATAATTCAAATACTTAAACATGTAATCGCAATATAATGTTTAAAAGGGCGAACAAGAGGGTAAAAGTCTGAAATAACTATTTATTTAAAATAATTATCACAAATTTACCTAAATTTTAAGAAATCATTAATTTGGTTCATTTAGGCATATAAAATTAGTTAATAAGTTGGTTTTGGAAGGTAATTACAAATCATAAAATGTACCAATTTCGAGAAATAATATGGTACTATTTAGTTTTTGGAAGGTGATCACCAAATGATAAAAAGTACCAATTTCTAGTAATAACATGATACATTTTAGAAAATTATGAAGAATATTTTAGTTGTTTCTATCATATTTGCAACATGAAAATAATGTAACGACATTTTGGTCTGTAGTTACTTAAAGAATTTTTATATCACCTACTTACGACCAGTGTTACCGTTGGTGGGACTTAAGTCACAAATTCTTCTTTAAATTTCCCCTTTTTGTCCCGTTTTTTGCTATTTGCATTTTCCCCATAAAACTTCTGAAAATTTCATTAATTTGGCTTAACAAAGGATAAATCAATAAATTGTATATAAATTTTGGGTGAAAAATTAAAATAAAGAACGAGAGAATCATTATAATTCATTAACTGTACTTCTACGATATCGTAATGGAAATCGAAATAGTAATAAATTGAATACAAAAAGTATTTGTTGTTATTTTTTAAGATTATTTCAATATTAAAATATAAAAAAGTAAATAAATCTTTAAAAACTATTGAAAAAGTGTTAACTTTTAAAAAAATTTTAATTTTTATAAAGGAGGGAAGTTTTAAGATTTTCTGAATTGAAGACGAATTAAAAAAATTAATAGCAGTGACTAAGATCGAAAGACAGTCCCAAAACACTCGTTATCTCGGGTATGACAGGCTTTTAACAAATGCAACCATTTTTTTCGGCTACAGAATCGTTATCCCGAAAAAAGTCTTAAATTCATTTATAACTTTAAATATTTCAACATGATTACTTGTATGATTGAATGCATATTTAATTTAATTCAAAATACTTGGACAGATTAATTCCTTCAAGAAATTTATCTTTTTGCTTGAAAACATCTCTTACATCCGTTAATGGTTATAATTTCCACAATTTTGCATTATTTTAATTTTCTGTAGTAAAGTTAAATGTTTTCTTTATAAAATTAACTGTCTGCATTAAAATATTCAATTTTCTTTGTTATGTCTTCTCTTACCTTTTAATGTCGTGTACACTAACGCACACACACACACACATACCCATACAAACATAACGAAGTAAATATAAACACAGATGTTGCATATGTGTGGGTATAAAATGCAAGATATAATGTTGCATGTTTATTGCAACATGAACGATTTCTTTTTCTTGCATCATGTTTGTTATTACTGGTAATTAAATTACTTAAATTATTATTATTATTTCTTCTTCTCTGCAACGGTGTTGTTGTATATGTGTGAGAATGTATTTTATATAATTTTGTTTCCACAGTTTGCAACGTTGATCCTTTTACTAGACTTTTCTTGCGTAAGAATTTTATATTTGAAAATATCTGTGCTGAGCAAACTGCTACTAAAATGAATACAATAATAATATTAATATATTTACAGTACGTGAGAGTGTATTGGAGCATGCATATGAACACGCATTTGTTATATATAGATGGTCTTACATACACAGATACACTTATATATAGATGTGTGTATGTGTTCCTAAAAAGGTTCAAGTGTGTCTCATTAACTTAAGATGTTAAAAGGCATGTTTTAATTAAATTTCAAAAAGGAAAAGGCAAAAATAATAATAGACAAAAAGATGAACTGAAATGTTTAAAATCATATCGAGCATAAAATCAAAGAATCTGTACACACACATATATACATATTTATAATAGAAAACAGACACTTGAACATCAATCTCAGATGTGTAATATTATGTTATTTATATATTTAATTTTATTTAATTTATTCAAATCAAAAGATACAAAAATATCTAACACACATATTTTTTCTATAAATTACAAATTTTAAAAATATCAAAATTTCAAAAGAAATTTATATCTTGTGGATAAAAGATATATTAACTAAAAATATTTAAAGCATAAAAACATGTGAGAAGATTATTCCATAAAATTTTGCTATAAATTGTTTCACTTACTGAGTTTGGATCTAACTCTGATTGCTGCAAACATTATAAATAATTTTATATTTTATCCCCTAAAAAGTAGGGTAAAATCATTATATTATTTTTGATTTAATATACATTTGAACTTGGTAAATTTTTAAGAATTCAAATATGTTTTGTTAATTATTAAGAACTAAGGACTGTGATTAGATAATTCTTAACATACATGTATATCAATAAAAATGAAAACACTAAACTTACAATTTTAATTTTTCTTTATTTTATTAAAATTATTATGATAAATTACAAAAAAATTTTTGATTCTTCTTGGGAAACCTTTCCATTAAAATGTTTATAGTGCATTCTTCAATCAGGGCAAAAATACGTGGATACACTGAAGTCTTAAAAATGGAAACAACCTTCTTTGTAACCATTCCTTGATAAAAATTTCGATAAAATTGCCATTGTAACAAATGATTGCTTCATTTTGCCAGAACTGAATATTGCTTGCCATACCAAAACTTCTTAGAAAATTTTTAGTGATTTTGGGTCCGAAACTACTCTTTAACATTTCCTCGAGCATTAGAAACTTAAAATTTTTAGCCAAGAAGTTGCGAATTTTTTAAGCCTTGTATAGTTTTAAACCTTTAAAGCTTTAACTTTTCGTACTAGAAAGTCCAATTGTTGAGCCAACCGGTCAGTTTATTTTTGTCAATTTAAATAATGTATTCATCAAGTTGAATAATAATTATTCAAATTAACCGCACTTTTATTAACGAATTGAAACAGTCATATTGACAATATTCCGTCAATTTGAAATATTTGCGAATAATTAACGAAAATTTTCGTTATGATGAATAAGAGTTTTGTGGGTTGATATATAATCCTGATTTTCTCAATTCTACACAATTTTTCGTTGTATTTACAACCTTTGTTTTTCAGTGTAAGTAAACTGCCCAAATTTTATGTTTATAATAAAGTAAGTTCGTAAACAATATGATTTATTTATATCTACATTTCCCTCCCAACGAAATATATTTCACCTGAGCTAATTTAAGAAAGATAAAGATATTTATACACATTTGAATATAGAAAAATATGTTGAAAGATTCTTAATTCTATTTTGTATAAATCATTTCTGGCTTTTGCTAAAAGTAATAATAAACAATAAATTCTAGATACTATTTAAATTATAGAGTAATATTAATCATTTTTATATTAAATATTTAGGAAAAATTAATAAGTTAATAAATCAAAAAATTATTATTTAAAATTTTAAAATTTTGCAAAATGGGTCACTGATAGAGGAAGTATATATATCAAAAAATCAATTTTTCAGCAGACGTATTTTATGTTTGTGGACAGAATATATTTGATGGAATTCATCACCGATACGCAACCGGTTTAAGGTTTTATTTCTGGCAATAATCAATAAATTATATAATTGGCATAATATCTTTTTGTTATAATCCAATCTGAATGGTTCATTCACAAAAAAATTCCAGATAATAAAATACCTTATTTGCTGTTTACTATTTATGTTAAAGTCGAAACTTGCGAATTTTGAGTTATGACGATTTTGCAGCAAATGAGTGATTATGATTTGTAACTAGGAATATTCTTAACATCTTCAATTTAAATTTTCAGATTTTTTTGAACTTAATAGAATTCAAAAAAGGTTTTATAAAAGTATTAACTAAATGCTTGCGAAAAAATTTGTTTTCATTTTATTCATTTAAGGTATCTCGTTGATAATATTTGGCATGAGCTTTTCGTATAAATAAGTGAAAATTGTCCAATATGAGGGCAATATTGCAAAATTTATAGAGATTAATAAGATTATGAGATTTTTCGAAAAGTAGCACAAAATGTTTATTTTGTAAGTAAGATCGCACTAAAAACGATATAGTCGTAACTTGATTAATTTACATAAGGTAGCGCTACTTGAATAAAACTGTGAATTTGTTCCGTTTGCCGCTTAAAATTGTAATTTCCCGCGCCAATGATAACACTGCATTTATGTCGGTCAATATTTAGTTGTTATTGTAAAAGAAATTATTTTCTACAATAAATAATACAGAGCACTAATATAATTTTTTAATTTTTAATTTTACGATAATCTGAGCTTAGTTCCTATATAAAAACCATTATTAAAAAACGCATAAATATAACAAAAATTTCGTAATTTTGTAGCTATAATTTGAGCTTGTTTATTTTAGAAATTCTATAGTTAGTCTCGACCGACGTTAATTTCCTACTTGTTATATTAGAAATGAAAATAAATTCCAATTTCACCAAAAATTTAAATAATCACCAAAATTCTCAAAAAAGACTCAAATTTTCATTAAAAATTACGAATAAAACTGAAATTCAAATTGTCACCAAAATACATATTTTACACAAACAATTTTAGCAAAAATTAAGAAAGTTTAAACTTTTACAAAATATCAAATTTTTCACTAAATAACAAATTTTTACGAAAAAATTTTTTACTGAATAACAAATTTTTACGAAAAAAATTTTACTGAATAACAAATTTTTACCGTAAAATCTATTTCTCGCAAATAACAATTTTCAATGAAGTTCTCTTTAACTGTTTTTAATTACAAATTTTGTGAACAAATAAATTTCGATGTATTTTGCAAAATTTCTGCTGCCTACATCAGTTGGAACTGGATGCTACACTTGTTGATGATTCTAAAGTTATAGTTGAAGAAATCTTAATCATCAATTACATATCTTTTAATTGGTGTGTTTGTGTATAAAGTATGTTGGTGTATGTTTTTATCTAATGTTGTTGATGTGTCAATCATCATAGACAGCTGAAATTTTGTAAACAAACCTAAAATGAAACTCTCAGCTATAATATGAAGAATTTTTATAAAAATCCCTACCTTATAATGTCACCCGTACAACTCCTTGCCAAAGTGCATGAAGATAAAAAATATAGGTATGATAAATTATCAGTTTTTATTAAGCACCATTATATATTTTTTAATTTTCTAAGGATCGGTGCAAAATTCCCCGACAAACTTTTTGGAAGAGTGTAAAATGCACTTTTTTCCAGTTGACACCAGATTTATTTTATTTAATTAATGTTTAACAATTAAATTCACTTTGTCATTTATAAAATTTAATTAATAAATGAAAATTTATAAATTAATCGCCTTAAACTTGAGACTGACCTTCCTACCAGGGAATAAAACTAAACTAACTTTTGCAATCATTAAAACTGAAACAATTTATAATTGAATATTTAAAATCACAAGTGTCTTTCATTTTCACAATTAAACAGTTATATAAATTTTAATCTCTTTTTTCTTTATTTTAACTTAAATTATTTACAGGATTATGAATTATTTAAATCAAACAATTATTATTAATAAGAAGTGAGACTGAAAAATTCTTAACACACGTTTGTTATTCAAGCTTTGAAACAAGTGTTTTCCCTTTTCCTTCGAACAAGTTATCTCTGTTGAACATGTCAGTTTAATGTCAAATCTGATAAAAATTGGTCCTGCAAAAAGTTGGCCAAGGATTCAAAAGCCAGCCGAGAGAAAACTTGTTCACTGATAGAATTTCTGGTTCAGGTAAAAGGAATAGTTCAAATGATCTTTCTAAAGCCGAAAGTAGAAAGTATTCTCAGAAAAGCTTCAAACACATCCAGTAGGAAAACAGACCGGTTTATCTATTGCACGGACTTTCTGGTATGAAAACTAGCTAAGGTAGGTTTTAAATCAAATCTCAAAATTTTCTTAACAAGAACGCTGCTAAAAATTTAGAGGCCGACAACAGAGCGCGGAAATTGAGTTCAAATTTTCTAAATATGAATGAAGAAACGTGTGTTCTCACAGAATTTCGCAACTTCCAGATCAAAAATTGTATGTCGCTGATGCTCGTGGGAATATTGAAGAAAAGTTAAGAACCCAAAAGCAGTCAAAATTTCCAAAAAAGTTCTAACTAACAATATCCCGTTGCAGCAAAAGAGGCCAATCATTTGTTACAGCAGACAGAAATTTACATCAAGTAATATTAAGAGAAAAGTCTTCTATTTTAAAAACTTTAAAATGTGTCCACTTATTTTAGTCTTACTCGACATCCTGCCACTATAGTTAACAAGTCCTTAAGTAGTTCCAGAACAATAATGCCCATAGCGAAGGCGAGTGGTGAGATATCAGGTTCTTGTTAAAAGAGAATTGAAGGACACAAACATGTCGTCCAAAAGTTTGGTAGATTTTAAACAGAGATGAACTACCAGTTTAGTGGTTTTGTTTTTAATAATATATTTGCATGTTAAGAATTTCTCAATCTCACTCCTCAATAATAGAAAAAAATGAAACGAAATATTTAATATTTTTGTTTGTTACGTTTATATTTATTATCATTTTATTTTTCTTTTTATACTTTTTTATTACTTTTATTTAAATTAACACATTTTTCATTTCAATTTAACATTTTTTATAACTTTTTTATATTTTATTATTAAATATTTATTTTAGTTACTACTTAAATATGCAGGAATAATAAGTTTAATGAATGTTTAGTAAACATTTTTTAAAGTTAAAAATTTATTTCTGTAAATTTTTATTTATTTTGTTTGAAACAGTCAAAATGACTGCTTCGATGTACTAAGTAGTGCCTAAAAATATGTTTGTTTGTTATAAGCGCATTTAGAAAAAAGTAAAAATGACTTCTTTGATTCAACTAGTGTGTAAATGTAGCTTCTCCTCTCAGTCGTTTTATTCTCTCAACTTATTAAAAACAATAAACAATCAATTATTATAAAAAAATAATTCTCTGTTTGAGTAATTTTTTTATCATATTTTGTTTAAAAAAAGTATTAATAATAATTTAAAATTTCTGATTTGTTATATTGAACGTACAAATATTTAATTGAATTTTTCTATAAAAGGTTTTATTCAACACATTGATTCAAACACTTACTTTCATATTTGTTACAATATACTAAGTTACTTACACTCGCACACACACATATATAACATGAAATGGTAATGAAAGAGGAATAAAAGAAGAATGTTATGTTATATAAACGTGGCATATAAATATAATTTTTTCACACTTTTATCCACATATGAAATAATTGAAAAATAATCCTTATAATAAAATTTTATTTACATACATTTCATTAAAATATAAAATTCAATTAAAATTAATTGATTTGAGTATTAAAACAGAACGTGGACAATATGAAACTGAACTAGCAGTTATTGATTTAAACTTGTTAGATCTTAAATAAAGAGTCCAAAAATATCGATAATTATTTAAACTAAGATGAACGAAAAGAAATATAATTTCCACAATACTGTCATACTATCATATAAACGCATTATCAGAGATTAACATTAAGCCACACTTTTACACTAAAACACCTGTATATACATATTACAATAAGCTATTCAAATTAGCTCGTTTCATGGTTAGATTTACAGTATAAAATAAAAAATCTAAATGTTTAATAGAACACGAAAACATACATTTAACCCAGAAGATATTTTGACATTTAAAAAAATCTTAAAAAATGGCCAAAATCTAACTTATAACAAGAGAACAGCTGTCAGTTTTCTGTTTAAATTGAGGAAAGAATATTTATTAACATAAAATTCTACAAAAATTATACAAAATACCGAAATCTTGACTTGGATAAAGGCAAAACGTGTATTTTTATTTTTGATTTTTAGTTTACTTTAATTATACGTACTTATAGATTAACCATAACTACTGTCAGTTTTTTGTTAAACTTAAAAAAAGAGCGGTTTTCTATAAACGTAACATTTTGTACATATGTTTCACAAAATGCCTAACATTTGACATGAAAAAAAGTAAAACGTGTATTTTTTTTCAATTCAATTCATTTATACATACTTATAGACTAATTATCAGACAAGAACAGCTGTCAGTTTCCATTAAAATTTAGAAAAGGGGTTTTTATTTACGTTAAATTTTTCATCTTCTTGAGGTGAAAATTCGCATATATTTTTGATGAAACGTTGTTATAAATTTTTTTGTTGTATTTTATTTAAATCCTAAAAAATCTAGGCTAGAGTATACTTCCTGTACTATAATTATACACACAATTAGTCAGATAATAGTAATCATTTAAAAATTTCTAAAATTTTTTCTTAACTATCCAGTGTGCAGGTTTTCAAAACTCTGGGATAAATAGCCTAGTTTTGCCGATTTTTTTTATGGGAACAGATCACTGTGCGGCTAGACAATTTCAAGTAGTTTCCCACAGTAATATCAGAGATACAGCAAAGTTAAAGTTGTGTCTATACTTTGTCATAAAAATATTTAAAACGATCCAGATTCCTTACATCAGAAACTATTTTTCAGATTTATATAAGTGAATCCTAGTGAAGTCAATTATTCTCTTAAGTCAATTATCTCTTAAACTAAAGACAGATAGATATTTAACTAAAAAATTTTGTAAGGAACAAATTTTTAAAATATTTTCATGGAATTAAAAGTTATAGACCTTTAAATTGAATTTTCAAAAATGTCTAATTTTTGCCAACTTTTTAGGAAATAATTAATTACATTTCTATTTATACCGTGCAAAAGGAAGTTTTAGTATCTTAAGGGTTGGGTGAAATACAATTTCATAAATTTGACTTATTTATTCAAATTTAAAAATTCTGAGTCCTTTTAAGGATGTAATTCTTAATAAAGTGGTGTCACAGTTTTAAAGATATGTTGTTGAAACTTAGCATGTCGCATTAGATTGGCCAAAGGACGTTGCTATAAATTAGTGAAGGTGGTTCAATTATTTTACATAGCACCTATACAAGTGATCATTCCAGAATGGGATTTTAAAGTCATAAAAATCTTAAATATAAAGAAAAATCGATGTGCGAAATTTTACGAGGTTCTGTCCATAATTTGTTCTAGACCCCTTATAATTACCCCCAGAAAAAGTGCTTTTAAAACGCACAAACCCTACATAAATATTAGTACCATACATAATATGCTGCACTCCTAAGCACAAATTAAAAATGTACGAGGGCCGTTATTTTTTTGTGGTGTAGTGTATTTAATTGAAGGGCCCTACCGACTAAAACTTTTGCTTCTTTTATAAAAGGTGGAATGATGTGTTATAAAATATATATAAATAACATATATACCGATATCGAAAGTTATAGAAAAAAAACAGAATTTCCTGCTAAGCATCAAACATGCTACACTTAAACCGCAATTTTCCACAAAAAAAATATGGAATAATAACTTTGGTATCCACATTTGTAGGGAATTTCTTGAATATTAAAAATATTTGATTGTTTTTTTCTGGTCATACATTTTAAGTACATAAAATAATTTTATATAAATCTTTTCCACGTCCCTATTTAATTGATCACCCACTGTTTATTTCATAAAACGAAGGACATTACAAATAAAATCAAATAAAATGACTAAATGTTTTAATACTTTTTTTCATTATTTGTTTAACAACAATATTTTAATATGAATTGATTTAGTTTTTTAATGCTAATAATTAAAAAAAACAACAAAAACAGTTTTCATCCATTTTATGTTCTAAAGTTAATTAATGATTTAAAAAGAGGAAAAATAGAACTGAATAAAAAATTTAATATTATAAATCGTTTATAAAGTAAATTTTCATTATACTGCTGTGCATTTAATAACTTTCTGCTTTTTAGACTTTATTATATATTTTAGCATTTAATTCATATTTCAGTTTTAATTTTGGCAAAAAGAAGTAAATGCATTTAAAAGGTCAGTTTCATGCTGTGCTTCCAAATCATAGCACACAATTATATAAAATTGAGTGGGAAAGGAGGGAAGAGAAATTCGTTTTCCTTAACACATGCTGGGGAGGAACAACAGACCGTCTCGTCTGTCTTGTGGTTTGTTTTTTTTTCCTTTGCTACAGATTTTCTCTAATAAGAAACGAAGGTAAATGTGAAATAACTGTAATATTTAGAGGTGAATTTTTGTGGTTTGTTGTTAAATTTTAAGCAAAATTATTATTATTACTCGAAAGATTAGAAAATATTTAATAAAGTCAAAAGTAAAGAGTTATAATTAAAATAGACATTTGTAGGTGGCAGAATTAATTAAAAATTATAATTTATTAAACAATAAACTTAACTGAAAATTATGATGAAAATGATTAAATTTTATATTTAATTAATTTTGAAATTATCACCAAATTATTCTGTCGAAAAATTAATATTTATTATTACATCCATTAACAACATGGGAAACTCAATACAGGTTGGAATTAAAGATTTCACAGTTTAAATTGTATTTTGAGTTTTATACCCACTTCTATTACAAGTGTGGAATGATATTTTATAAATTTATCATTTCATTTGTAACGTCAAAAAAGCTCCACTTAAATTTACTTTTGCATTAAATTAAAATTTGAGCTGTTTATGTCTGTCATATCCTTTCACTTTGACGTTGGCGCGTTCACATCCAAATTAATTGTCAGAAATAAGTTTTGTACTTAAATTATGTGATTTCGTTTCATTCAATAAAATCTATTGACCGATGTCTGAGTTTGTTTATATAAATTGTTTATAAAATGTACAATCATGATATGATCTCGAGGTATATAAATTTAGAAATTATTTTAGTTTTCCAAATTTTAAATTTTGTAAATTTTTCTCTGTCATTGGGGTCTAGAGACAGCGTTGCTATTGGTCGACTGTTGAGCTATATAATTGAGCGTTTTTAGCTTTGCCACCAATGTTAATGCTGAAACTGGTTATGACCCCGGTGAACAAGATTATATGTGTTCTATGGGTTTTACTATACTACAGCCGATGCAGAAAACTATAATCAACATTCTTTGACCATTTGGTAACAAGGTGTTCCAGGTGCTTCCTCTGCTAATTATGGTAATTTAGTAGAATTGAATCCTCTTAATTTCTATGAAAATCGCCGCTATTGGACTTAGGTTAAAGATATAAATGTTTCGTTTATTGATAATCCTGTGGTTTCTCTGATGTAGATAATATTTTATATATTTGCTTTAAACCAATAATTTGGATGTGGTGAAATTATTGAAATAATTCTATTCTTTACATCCCGAATTTCAGGATATACACTCACAAATTTTTTGTGAAATTTACTATGGTAAATTCGCTTTCAAATTTGCTTAAATTTTTTTTGCCACATAAAGAAATGAAATTAAATCGAACGTAAATTATCTCCAGTATCTTTACGTGATCCCTGGACATTACCCATTCACTCACGGTTGAAGGAGCCAATTCCTTTGTTAATATAGAGATAATGTGGGTCAAGATGATTACGAAAATATTATGGTGACTGCTTTAGAAATGATATCTACATAACATTTCTTACATTAATTTTAGAATACAATAATCTGAATTCGCCTCTTTATTAACACATTACAATTAAATCTCCTTATGTGTGAAGTATTAAGATGTATTAAAAGTTTGGATTTCATAGAAAAAATCATAGGAATGGGTATCGGAAAAGTGGGTGATTAATAAATTTTTTTTATTTCGGTAATGTTGAATATGAAATGCCCTCCATAATATACCTAAATATGTCATATTGTTTAATTAAGATATCATAACAAAACAAATTTTTGTTATTATTGAAGAAAAATCACTAATTTCATATCTGAATCGCTTTAAAATCTAAATAAAGACGAATTTTAAGATTCGTGTGTGTGTCTTAAAACCACGCATTACTTTTGGTCATAAATGGTAGCTACGCAAAATTGCGAAACGGCTCTTGTTTAGTGTGGCATTCTGATTTTTAGCAAACTTAACACTTATGTGAAATTTATACATTTTTGAACTATTTCTTTATAGGGGTGGCTATGGAAAATAACGGTCCAACACTCATAAAATGTCAGATATCAAGCATAGTCAACTATACTATTAGAACATGTTTGCGCAAAAAATAATATGGTTTTTGCAATCATTAAAAATTAACACATGTTAATTTTTATGTTTGTCACTTTAATATAAAATTGTGAAATAAACCAACACATTATGGTTATACAAACTCAAATTATAGTTATTTTACCGTGTTGTCCCTCAACCATATTATGTAAGTAAACATTAACACACCATATTGTTGACAATATTGAGCTTGTGAAACGGCAATATATGGCTGATTTACAGCAAAATATGATCGTCAAGCAACCATATTAAAGCTTTTCACTGAATTAAATATCTAATAATATTTCATCAAAGCTGACAACTTAATGGTTTTTGATATAATAGAAATAGTTTTGTTGAAATTCCCAAAATGTCTATGTTTGTCGAAATTGTAACTGAGTTTTTATCAACAATAACATGTCGGTCAATTGAAAACATTTTTAAATATATTGTGACCAACGTCTTTTTGCTAAATATGGTTCTGAGTCAATAGGTATACTATTATAGTGGTCACAATACCACTATATTAAGTGATAATTTAGTTTGAATTCGCATGCTAATTTTTAAAGGCATCGATCCACATGTGACCGTAACTTACATGCAGACTTTCAAAAATTATTTTAAACATAAATCTCTACGCACTTTAAATAAAATTTTGACAATCATACCCCAACACCACATCACTTAATTGCATAAGCATGTTTATGCAAGAACAAATCACAGAATCATAATAAGGAATCATAAATAAGGAATCAAAAATCATATTCATTATATTTCATCTTATTGTTGCTTAGTTGATAAAAACAATATGCGTTTAAAGCAATATGTAGCAGTGTATATATGAAAAAATAAATGTGTTTCCCTTTATATGATAAACATTTTAATTTCTCCTTAATTTTTTTAATTTAAAAAATATTTTCAAAATCTGTCTGTGTCCTTTATCCTCTCAATGAAATCAGATTAGATTATTTTAAATACCAAACCGTTAAGACTTAAAAATTACGTCATATAAATTGTATCCCACAAAAATTCCTTTATGACGTTACATATGTCATAATAAACTTAAAACAATTTCTTGCACAGGTAGAGGTTCTAAAAAATAAAAAAAATTTATAATTTTTATTTACCTTGAAAATATTTCAAGTATTTCTAACACGTTTCTTTCATTTGTGTGGTTGTAACGTTTGTTTGTTTTTTGTTTTCATTCATTCTTCAGTTTGTTTGTTTAAATATTTTTACATTTTAAATGCATTTTGTTGTTTTCCTTTTCGTCGCTTTTTTCTTCACTTCTAGATTAAACACAAATATCTCTTGTATTTATATATGAACGAATGTGTGTTTTTGTCTGTTTTATATTCTCTAATAATTTTTGCAATTCTCGTCTAAAGCCCTTTAAAGTTAAATGCATTAAATTATATACATATTTCTATATACATAATATATATAAAAAAGCATACTTGTATTTATATTCCTATAAGGGTATATATATTTGTGTGTGTATGTGTGTCGTTTTCCATTTAAGCTGTTTTAAAATGCAAATAACGTTTGTTGTTGACTCAAGAGTGTACACTTTGCTTTTTTGCCACTTTTGACTGTGTGTTACCTGCTGGCGACATAAAGTAATCTTCAGCTTATAATGTTGCTACTGCCATTGCTGCTGCTACTACAACTGTTCTTCTATGTCATTTCTGTCATTTCCTTTTGAATGTGTTTTCCAGTTTTGCTTGCTCTTCTATATGTATATTCTTTATTGTTTTTTTATATGTTTTCAAATATTTTTTGCTTTAAAACATAACATTGTAAAAACTGGTGAAGAGGAGTGTGGTTAAGTTTCAAAGACAATTCTCAAAATGAGCAGACAACATTTATACAAAAGAGAAGTGCTTATTTCACAAGAGTAGCCCTTGTTTAAACAAATAGAAAATTTGCTCAAAAAGTATGAATATATTTTCTTTGTAAACATAAAAGCGAGTATTTAAACATGAATTGGTTTGTGTGTGTTTTATTTTTTATACGTCAAAAATATTTCCTTCCTTTAATGAAATCTTAATTCTATTGTTAGCAAAAAATGGGCGTATGAGTAATATTATTGAAGTAAATTGAAAAATATTAATCATACGTTATGTTGCTTTTAAATACCATTTAAATTCTTTTGGTCTTAAAATTGCCTTTGCTTTCGTAAACGTCATGAGAAAACTTAACAAAACGATTATCATTCCCAGTCTAAAAAAATATGTTATTTCAGCAAACCAAATAGTTTAAAATACCCATTATAACAAGTATTATCATGCTACATAAACACTTTGTTGTTATTATTATGATTTTTAGAAAGAAAGATATTATCTAGATGAACAAATTCAATGTTGGTTCCAACTAAAATTTTTTGTTTAAAAATTAAAAAGTTCATATAAATCGGTTATTATCATTTTCCTATTGAACGAATCAACGTTATATCAACGAATAGTAATTAACTAAAAGTGGTTTGAGTAATGCGCGTTTGTATCTTATCACTTCCAGGTTCGAATTAGCAATGTTTTTCTCTTCCGCGCACAGTAGGTTGAAAAAAAATGGAGATTAATCTGCAGCTTTTGATCGAATTGCTGTTTTTTTTTTAATTTGACATTCTAATAACGGACAAGTGTGGCTTTATAATTTCGAATACTTCGAATCCATAGGTGATTTACGACTTAAATAAGGTTACTACTTCTCATGGGTCCCATACAACAAAATCACATACCACTAGAATCAGTCTATAATCTTTACTACCAGTGCCAAGATATAGGGTGTTATACAGTTGGTCTTAACTGCGTATTACTTCTAACAAACGTCTTCATTATCTTTTTTGTCTCACCTCAATTTTTCACATTTCCATTAATATGCACTTTTTAATATAATTTTTCTTTTAAAAGTGAAATGCTAGTTTCTTTAGTGGCTGTTTATACCCTAAACCACGGTAGGTGTTTGGTTATACTCTGCACCAATGTAAGTAGTTGGGGTATTATGTGTTTGTGCTGATGTTTGTAACACCCACTTTTAAGTATACCATTTGACTCAAAATCTTTGTTCGAGTCAATTTAGCGATGTCTATCCGTCAAAAATAAAATTATACGAGGGTTGTTCCTTAATTTTTCGTAACTACCATTTATTAGCAAATTTGTGGTGTAGGGAATTAGAAAGTTGAATTTAACCGACTATAACATTTTTACTTGTTTTAAATTGTTTTCACTAGAATTTTGATCTCTTCCCTCTTAAGCATAATATTTTAAAAAGTCATTTAATTTAAGCAAAAAGAAAGAACAATCGCAGTAACTTAAGCAGTTTCTAAGATGGAGAGTGGAATTTTTTTTTTGGAAAAATCCAACATAAATTAAATTATTAACATTAAGATGATAATGGCTAAACTTAGAAGTACTAAACATAATAAAAAATACATATTTATTTTAATACCAAAATTATTAATATTTACATCAGCATTTCATAAGTAAAGTTGGAGGATTTTAATATGATTTTGAAATATTTAAAGGTGAATTTATTTTGGGGGGAATGAAACGAAATTTATGTAAGTATGTGATTTAAGGAAATTAATATTGATATAAAAACAAAAGATACAAACACATTTCTTTCATTAGAAAACAGGTCTTCTACGATAAAATCGTTTCTTGTGTAAAATAAATTTAAGTGCTTTTTTAGAATTCTAGGAAACAAAGGAAAATCTATTAAGCTAAATATACATTAAAACCTATCCAGATTATTAATTATTATTATTATTATTATTATTATTATTATTATTATTATTATTATTATTATTATTATTATTATTATCAAGATCTCTTTAGTTGGATAAATACAGATAAGGAATAAGAAATTTCACATATCACGTTGGAATATGCCCAATCCCTCTGATCCTGTCTGTTCAAAAATAATCGTTTCATAGAAAAATGACAAAATTTGGAAACTCTAGGTGAAATAATTGGTATATATAGGGCCAGATCCCCCTTTTTCCTTGTAAAACTCTTTTACAGGAAAATGATTCTAAATGTATGAATTTTAGCTGCAAAATTCTATGAACAGTACAATAATGATATCTGTGCTATGCATTTTTCATCACAACAAATCTTTAGGAAAGTGATTGGATCAAAACTTGTTAACTCTAGCTGAAATACTTCTATAGTAAATTTAACATTGCATGGTGGCTACCCGTTCCATTAATCCTAACCATTCTACATTTTGTCCAGTAAAGCTGTTTCTTTGAGAAAGTAATTGATACGGACACTTACTGCTATTGTGCTTTTGATATTCGGTAATTTGCTTTTTATCAGAGCAATTTCTGCCCCTTCTCCTATTCGTTCTATATTCTGTCCAGTAAAACTGCACTTTGGGAGAGTAATTGAGATGATATATATATTTGATAACTAAAATTTTCTTTGTATGGGGATACGTCTCCCTCTAATCCAATTCGTGCCACTAATACAGTTTCTTGAGGAAGGGATTGAGACAAAATTTGAATATTCTCGTTTTAGCGCTTCTTAAGGTATTCTAAAATAAATGAGTAATTAAAAATTGCTTCTTATGGAAGCTGGTTCTCCCCCTGATCCTAGCTGTTCTATATTTTGTCCACGTTTATAAGTTGGAAGTAGTATTAACTGTAGGTTACCAGATGGGAATTAAACTAATTTTTTTTTTTAATTGCTTTCTGCAGAAAAATAATTATTCGTTTCTATAAAAAAATGAATAATAATTTTTCATTAGAATTGAGGGTAAACCTTAACATGTGGTCCATAATTGGATCGAATCCCAAGCCCCACTTTGGAATTGGGTTTTAGGCTAATAAAAATGCTAAAAATTACATCAGACTCCGTATATATTTAACTCTTGCTCTTGTGTTTTTATATGTATAACAACTTTTGGAAATATCACATCACTAAGCTTTCATGTGCAAACAGTTGCCGGAGTATTGTTTTATGCTGACAAGACTTAAAATACTTTTTATAATACAATATCTTTCATTCAAAAAAATTTTTGGAAAATATTATCGGTGGAGGATATTTAAAATTGGACTCATCCAAATATAACCTTCTAATTTAAAATTTAACAGAAATTAATTATTTTAATTACAAATTCATTTAATTTTGTTCTGCTACTTAAAAATTTGGAAAATTAAATAACAAAAACCAAAAGAATTATAAAAATTAAATTTTATCTAAATTTTTAGAGTCCTGATTATGAGTTTTATGCAGCATCAACAAAAAGCTTTTTTACTTCATTTTTGTACTTAACAATTTATAAAATAAATATTCGTGACTTCTAAAATACAAATATTTCAATGAAGTAATTATTTGCTGGTCCATTTTATTATCTGTCTGTGTCTTCATTTTCTATGTGTATAAAAGTATTGGGTTATAGTAAAAGCAACTGAGTAAAAAAATATATACAATATATTTTATTTAGTCATTATTTGTCACTTTCAATATATTCTGGCCAACTTTACTATTCTAAGGAATGAGATCGAAAAATTCTTAACACACGTTTTTAATACAAATTTTTAACCCAATTGCTAACTACACATCATCCCGACTTAAAAATATGACCACTTATTTTTGTCCTGGCTTGTCATCCTGCAACTATGGCAAACATCAGCTTGAACAAGAACAATAAGAGAAAATCCTTAAAACTCCCCGGAGCTTAGGCCACTGGCGATGTATTGAGATCCTATCAAAAGAGAATTAAAGAGCATAAAAAATTTGTCCAAAAGTGTGGTAAATTTTTAACGGAAATAGACCGCTAGTGAAGTGAAAGCACTGTAAAGACGTTAGTGGAAGAGAAAGGTTTAAAATAATTTTTTTTGTAAACTTTAATAATAATTTTTCATCAAATAAAAATTTTAAAACTGTAAATTTAGTGGTTTTGTTTTTATACCCTACACCACAGTAGGTTGTTGTGGTATTATGCATTTGTGTTAATGGTTGTAACATAAAAAGTATTGTTGTAATCCCCATCTTTAAGTATACACTTCGACTCATAATCATTTTCTGGGTCTATTTAAAGATGACCGTCCGTCCGTTGGTTTTGAGATATCTCGATGAAATTGACAACGTACAGTTAAGTCCCATACAAAGGTTTTAAGGTTATAAAAGTTCTAAATATGGTATAAGTAAGCCCTATAACAATTCTAAAACGATGTGTTAAAATAGGCTTGACCCATTCTATCTCATAGGTGCCATACAAACCCTTAAAAATATCATTTTTAAGGGCATAAATCTCACATATATTGGCATTGTATATATATATGGTTAAATTAGGACAGATATAAACAAATATATATATATTCAAAATTATACGAGAGTCGGTCCATCATTTCTTCCAGCTATCATATAACTCTCCAGTAAAATTCATTTTAAAACGTATAAATTTCAAATAAATATATCGCAATGATTTAAATGCACAGTTAAGATTAAATCATAAAAAATAATTAACGTAACTAATATTTAGACTATAACATCCCTACTTGTTATGAATATATATGTATGTTAAGAATTTTTCGGTCTTACACATTATTGCTGTCTTAAGATTTTTAGTTTAATACAAACATAAATGAAATGCTATTTTTCCTTTTAAAACGTTATACAGTGATGCAAGGTCTTAGTTGTTTTTATTAAAACCCAATATTTGTTAGTTATTATTTGTCATTTTAGTTGAGACGTTATAATAGACAAATAATAAAAACCCTTAAAATAAAAACCAAAATCCAATAAAACATAAAATGGAGCAAAACATATAAATACACACAAACACACATATTTACAAATATTAAACCGCGCCCTATTTGCTGCATGTAAAATATCCTCAAGCATTATTTAATAACATAAAACAAACAACAACAACAATAATGAACATGAAGAAGAAATAGAAAATAAAAATAAAAACATAAAATTCAACTGAAACTATTACAACATGACAACAATATAAACAACATAAATGACCAACAAAAATTGTCTGCAATAATAACAAAATATTTTTAACAAACATTACTTCATGTGTATGTGTGTATGTAAGTATATATGTGTGCGTTTATAACATAACGTTATATAAAATATAAAATACAGCACATTTAGCCGGAAACAATGTCCTGACAAGATTTTCTATTTTATTTTGTTAATTTTGTTTCATTTTTATTTTTTAGTTTTTATTTTATTTAATTTCAACTTGTAAAAGATTTTATAATAAAATTTCATTATGGAGGATTTTTATAACTAAAACGGAAAAACTAAAAGTGGAATATGAAAGATGAAAAAAGGACAAAATAATTGTAACTTAATTTCAAATATCAAAAATCATAAAGTATTTATTATTAATTTAGTTGAAAATAACATTTTTGAAATTTAATTATAGAAAAATGTTAAACAAAATTTTTATGAGTTTAAGCGGTTTCCTATTAAATAACTTGAGATTGAGATTTTTAATAAAAAAATTATTGAGTTAACCTGATACGGAGTAGTTTCTCAATTGAGTTAGTTTGTATGTTTTGGTTTGCATGTTCATCTATCGGTTTTTCTGTACCCAAAGAAATTTTTATTATTATCAACATTACAGTGCTTCGGATCGGTAAAATGTTATTGATCGACATCAGCAGTAAAATCGATATTAGAAATGAAAAATTATAAAAAACAAAAAGAATTCCATATTCGTCTTTGCTGAATCTTTAATACCGTACAAAATAAAAGTAACTGTAGGAAACATTATTAATTTCGTTTTTGACTAATCGCTAATGCTCTATCCCAGAATTGAGTAGTCTTTTATTAAGGCTCCAAATTTCATAAAACCTCTTGTCACAGTTTTGGGTGCGATATGAATAATCTCGTTTGTAAAGTGGACACCACTCCGCCATACTCTACCAAAAACTTTTAATAGTCTTTAACATTTATCGATGTGCCCAACTTCAAGAAATTGTCTTTAAAAATTTCAGACATATGCGATAATAAAAAAACATTTATCAGGGGATACCACTCACTCTTGCCCGATTCTAAAATTTTTGTTGTATATTTTGTTACTAAAGCTCTATTAATGTGCCAATTATCTCAAATTTTTTAAAGATATATGTGATATTAAAAGTTTCGGCTGTATGGGTGATACACCTCACCTGTACCCCATACAAAAAATTCATAAAAGCAATGTTAGCATGACCAGTTTCGAGTTCATATAATTATTTGTTTTATCAAAAACGTTATTTAAATTCTTAAGTTTTAAGAAATTTCTTCAGATATCGATCTAGCACTTTTTTATATTGCACCGATTTAGACATTTTAAAATAGAAAACTTCAAAGGACAATACTTAGGCAAATTTCATTGAGCTTTGTCAGACGAACAGAAAGACCGACAAAGCTAAATCGACTCAGATTTTGATTTGATGTAAGAATATATATACATTATGCAGTTTTAGATGATTCCTTCTTGCCGTTATAGATGGAATAACAAAGTAAATGTAACTATATTGGATCTACAGTCAAATGTTGTACAGCTAACGTAAAAGCTCACCACACGTTAATCTACAAAGAAACGAATGTCAAAATCATGAAGTTTAACCATTAAACCTCCTTCATATGAAAACCTAAATATTGGAGCAATAGTTTGATGTGAATACCACACATATTAACGCTGAATTCAAAATTATTATAGCCGAATTTCATGGATGTATACTTTAAAGGGTGTTATTCTGAGAATGGACCCTAATGTAATATTATATTCATGAAACATGTTTCTTATAAAAAGAAATAACTCTTAATTTAAATTGGTCCATACTTACTCTTATACGCTTAAAAATTTACGGGGGGATGGTGTATTACAGAAGCCCTATGACCATATTTAGACTTCAAACTATTGATATATATATTTAAGGTAGTTAAAATATAATTATTCCGAATTTCAACTGAAAACATACTTATACCACAGTTTTATAAGATTAAAATTCTATTCTGGAAAGGGATCTTATATGGGTATAATATCAAGTGTGGAACTATTAATTAGATTTTCTAAATTTGGTTTAATAAACCAAAAACCCAATTCCAGAAAGTCTCGGCATAACCGATTATCTTCAAAACTATCTTTTGCATATTTTAGTTTATTAGTTTTTCCTATTAATCCAGTAAGTTATGGTTGTATTCTGTTCAAATTTTCATAGAAATTTCGTACTCCAGGCAATGGCGCGAAGCATTAATCAAAGACTAGTTGTGAGGTAATGAGATTCAAGTCTTGTATTGGGCATCACAATCCCTCGATTTGAATCGCATATAGAACCCCTTTGACGGTTAAAAGCAACGCTTTCAAAACGAACAGAAGAAGATGAACTGCTTAAAATCAGATTAGCAAGTGATGCCTACATCAACTCTTAGAAATTCCCTTCAATTTTTACCCAAAAAGGTGCACTGAGTTTATATTAAACAGAAGATATACGATATACTTAAATTGTTTAATGATCGAAAAACTAATTTTTAAATTAAAAATTCACTTTTGTTTCGAACAATACAAATTTAGTTGCAAAGGTTCGGATCAAAGGTCTGCATTCAAACTGCTTCCAATTTTATTAAGCAGCATCGGGAGAAAATCTAGTTCAGGTAGAAGATCTTGGCCACTTGATGTCTTTGAAGCCAAAATTAACATATAAGGGACAAACAGTTTCCGACAGGAATTCTGGGGCAAAAAACTGAGCACAGAAATTAAAGTAAAGTTTTCTCAAAAAAGTATTCTTGCTGCATAATGGATAACGAAACATAAATTCTGGCAGAATTTTTACAACTTTCTAGTAAAAAAATCATATTGCCAATCCTCAAAGAAATGTTGACGAAAAAATTAGAAGCCAATCGTTTTTGCAATGGGATCTGCAAATACATCAAGAGATGTTTACGAAAAGGCTGATTACATGCATAAGAATTCGTAGTTTCCACTTATTTTTGGCCTGACTTGGCATACTGTCGCTATGGTAAGCAGGCCCCGGAGTGATACAGGAACAATAATATAATATTGGACCAAGAGAGGACTCCAAACTACCTGGAAATGAGGCCAGTGGAAAGATATTGGGCTCCTGTTAAAAAGATTTAAAGAGCACAATCAAGGTGTTCAAAGATGTGGTAGATTTAAACGGAGATGGACTGAATCATTTAGCTTAACTTTATGATTTCAATTAAACAATAATTTGATTTTAATTTAACCTTAAAATATATTTTCTACTACCACATATACAATATTTATTTATAATATAAATTTATTAAAAATTTTGCATAATGCTTCACAGGAATAATCAAAGTATTCATTCATATTCATATTCACATTTATAGTCATTCATTCATTTGCAAGTATTTTTCATATTTTTGTTCTTAATTTAAACTCATTCATTTCGTATTGTTTTATGAGTTCTTTTTAATATTTTTTTTATTTTACAGTTGAGGTTGTATTTCGCTTCTCTTTTTTTTAATAATAAAAGTTTTGTTGTTTTTTTTTTTTTTTTGTTTTTATTCGTTTGGTTTCCATTAAATGTCCATTGTTCATAAATTATATTCTCGTTATCTCAGTTGCCAACCCATAGAAGTTGTAAGTAATTTTTTAGTAATGTTTATTCTTTGGTTGGGTTTCATTTCATTTCTCTTCAGTGTTTTTTTTTTTTTGGTTAAGTTTATTTTGTTTTGTTTGGTTTGAGTTAAGTTGAGTTGTGTTGAGTTCGGATCGGTTCGGTTCGGTTGGGTTTCATCTTCTTTTGGTGTAGTCAGAAACTCCTCGGAGAATTTTATATGAGTTTGTATTTTATTTATTAAGGGAGTCTCTGTTTAATTTATAGAACAAAGAATTTTGCATAATTTTTTTTATTCTTTTTTTCTATTTTCTTCGATTTTTTCTACTTTTATTTTCTGTTGAAAATTATTACTTCTTTTTGTTTAGTTTTAATGTTTTTCTTTTATTCCGAAAATTGTTTTAGCAAGAAGACAAAATGATAACTGATGGAAATTCTCTTCTGTTTATAATAAACTCTCGATGGATTTATGCATTTAAATCAAAACTAAATATTAAGAAAATATATATGTATTTTATCATTATAGATAATAAAATATATACACACACATACACATATATTTATAGAGAAAAAATGATTTAAAACGTTATTTATAAAATATATTAAAAAATACAGTGAGACATTGTGGTGGAAAATGTTAATAAAACTTTAAAATCAAATTCTGTAGCATTTTTTGTAACAATTTGAGGAAAATGTTTCAGTAGTTGAAAATCTGGAAAAATAGTGTCTAGTTATTCCCAACTAACAGTAATGAACCAGTTCCTGAGGTCTGACACTAAACATAATCATATCAGTTTTAATGGCATATGGCTCTAACCGTTCCTAAATTATCTGCAAATATAGAATTTCAGATGTCCGATATTGTCATATTTTTGAAGTAAATTTCATACTCATTAGCTCGAGCAAATATCCAACAATATTTACACGCAGAGAAAAAATATTTTCCGGTAACAATTAACGAGAAGCTAATACTCTTGTTATTAGATATTGTTACCTTAACTACAAAATTTGTAACAATAGATATTATCGCCACTAAATTATTGTTATCGCCACTAAAAATATTGTTATTCCAATAAAAATTTGCTTGTTTGTATATTTTCATATGAAATATTTCAACATATTTCTCATTTTATTTATGTATACCTTTGGAAAAGAATTAATTATTATTTGAAATGCTTTCGTCATAATATATTATTAATTATTTTAATTGCGTAAAATTTAATTTATAAATAATGAGAATATAAACACAAATTAACAAATTTTTCTTTATAACGAGTTGTTTAATTACAATAAAATAAAATATGGGGACCACGATATATTTTTTTGTTTAATAAAAATAATTTTATTACAGCAACTAAATTGTTATCAGAACAAAATGAATTCAATAATTAACATGCTGGTAATAACAACAAATATTTGCCGCGAATATATTAGATTTAGCGAAAAATATTGTGAATTGACGTTTCTCTCAATTGATCCCCGCCTTCCATATGTGAAAGTAAAATATATTTTTATATTTATATAATTATTAATTTATAGAAACAAGTCCAATATTTTTATTTTTGAATTTAATTGTGAATAAAGACTTAGCATATTTGCGATTCTTGAACATTTTGAATACGAGTATAAAGTGAAAATTTATTTTTACGAAAAATTAAGTGAATAAAATTTTAATTGAATTTTCAGTTAAGAATTTAATTGATTTTTTATACAAAAACTATTTATTTTAGCTTTTTTATATTGAATATATAGAGAAATATTAATTTTCGATGAAAATTTTGCAAAGCTAAATTTTTCAGTAAAAAAATTGATGTTCTATTTAATGAAAACAGAATATTTAGTGAATCTTTAAAGATTAGATTTTTTTAAATATTTGAAATTCTAAATAAAAATTTGACGTTAAATATTTGAATAAAAAATGAAAAATTAAAACTTTGAATTTTAAGTGAATATTGAATTTTTATTGAAAAATTAAATATTAGTGAAAAATTGAATTATTGGTGAATATTTGAATTTCTAATGAAAATTTATTATTTAGTGAATTTTTATTGAAAAATTAATTTTTTTAATGAAAAATTTAATTTTAAGTAAAGTTGAATTTTTAGTGAAAAACTTTTGGCAAAAATTAAATTAACCGAAAAAGAGAAAAATGTTATTGATAAATTGTTTTTCTAAGTAAAAAAATAGAATTGATAATGAAAATTTTGGCGAAAAATTTAATTTTTAATAAAATTTATTATTTTTTTATTAATAATAATTTTTATTTTTAGTGAATAAATTGATTAAAATTTTTACTGAAGATTATAATTTTGAGTGAAGCTTTTTCTTTTATATAAAAAATTTTTATTTCCAGATCGGTTGCTATTGAGTCATGGGAGGTGGACTACTGAATTGTCTTTTTTTGTTAATTTTTTGTTTTTTGTAATTTTGGATTCTGAAAATCATATCCAATAATAATATAGCGGTATATTTGAATTTTTAAAAGTTTCATGAGAGAATTGAAAATAAGCACTTTATGTGTTTCAAATTTTGGACTTGAAATGGGAAAATGAAAAACTAAATCTAAATTACTTTTCGACCATTGTAAAATTTGAAAAATTTTAATATTTTTAAGAACTTCAATAAACAGTTCTGAAAAAAAATTCGTATGAAGACAAGATTAAATAATGAAGGGTGCACCTAAAGGAATCATTTCAAAATAGTTCTGAGAAATATTCAAAACTTAGGCTTGTTCATGATAACAAGATTTACATGGACATTGTTCAAATGTCTCAGAAAGTTCACTATACTTTTTGACTTTTATTGATCTCTGCACTTATGAATTATAAATGTAACATCCTTTTTTTTTCAATCATGATCATATTTTCTTGATCCACTGTTTTCTTCTGTCCCATTTTATTCATTTATAATAGTGTTTCATTAAAAAAATGATATTTTTGCCTTCTTGTTGTTATTCTGGGTTTCTGATTTTTTATTATTTCAATATATAATTTTTTCCATTGTTGTTGTTCTTATTATTGTTTTATATCAAACAATATACAATGTATTTAATTTAATTAAAAATGCCAACAAAATTTTATATGATGCCTCTGTAAATGTGTTTTATATATGTGTGAGTATATGTATGTTAGTATGTTTATGTTTTGTGTGTTTACGAGTCTTTTATTATTTTGTTGTTGCTGCCGTTATTTTATTTTCCTCAGCGCACAAAAAAAATATTGTTTTAATTAGTGAGAATCAGAATCCTTTGCTTTCACACTTCTACAGCAACAACAACAACAACAACAAAAAGAAAAAAGGAGGAAGAACTAGGACTACTATCAACAGCATAACAATGTTGACTACTATTTTCAAAAAAAATTACGGCTGTTGGTGCAGTTGCTATTGCTTCTACTGCTGCTTTATCTACGTTTATTATTAAGTAAACGTTTGCAAATGCTGCTGCTACAGTGTTGTTGCTGTTTTTGATGACGATGATGATTCGACGTTTTGCTGTTGTTTTTGTTGCATTGTTTGTTCACACTGTTGTTGATAATTTTTCAAAAAGTATTTTTCTGTTTTTTGTTTTATTTTTTAAGGGTGACAATTGTTCTTGGCATATTTTGTTTTTTAACGCTTTTATTTTTCATTTGCTTTTTTTCCTTTTGCTGTTGTTGCTCTAGTAATAAAAAAATTGTAATGAAATGAGAGATGAGTTGAATTGAGGAAAAACTGTTACAAAATGCTACAAGCATTTCACAGCATGAATTTCATTTCATTACAATATTCATTCGTTTCAATCTTTTATAATTTTCATTTTACTAGTTTTTCGTTTTTATACCCTACATTACGGTAGGCGGTTGGGGTATTATGCGTTTGTGCTGCTGTTTGTAATGTGTGAGAAAGAATGGCATATCATTCATTTAAAGTATACCGTTGAACTCAGAATCACTTTCTGAGTCGATAAAACGATGTCCCTCCGCCTATCTTTCCGTTTGGCTGGTGTGCGTTTAAACGCTGTGAACATTCTACAGATCTCATATATGGTCCAATATTTCAGCTAACTACCATATAAATGTCCAAAAATAAGTCCTATAGTAATTAAATTCGATGTGCCTACTATTATTTTCATAGATCCCATACAGCAGTCTTCCAAATATCACAATGTAGGGCATAAATCTCACATAAACTTTGGTATTCTAACAAGTTAAGATAAGAGTCGGTTGATCATTTCTTTCGATACAAAACAAATCCTTTTCAAACGCATAAATTTCACATAAATGTTATTATCGTAATAATGTATTTCATACTTCATCATTAATGTGAAAAGCAAATTTACGAGGCTCATTCTTAAAATTTATGGCAGATGTCATTTATAGCCAAGAATTTGGTGCAGGTATTACAAAGTCGGGCTTAACCGACTATAATATGTTTTTATATGCGATTTTCTTTTTCTTTTTTTTGTGCCGTTTGCAATGTTGTGCCTCAGTTTTGTAAGCAACGAGTAGATTTTAATTTTGTATTTAATCATATTCTCATCACAATTTGATAAATGACATTGAACATAATGAAAAGTAACAAACATTCAAACAAAAAACTAATATTTAATCATTTCGAAACTACAAAACAAAAATCTGCTCTTCTTTTCTTTTAGAAACAAAAAAAAAACATCAAATATAAAACAAAAATCTTAAAATAAAATTCAATTTTATATTAAATCAAACATTAAATAATTTAAATGGAATTGATTGAAATAATTAACTATGACTTTGTTTGTGGTAACCATAAATATGCCCTAAAATAGCGACATATGTGTCATATGTTATTGTTGCGTTTGTATAGTTGTTAATATTGTTACATTGTTGTTAGTGGTCGTTCATGTAGTAAATAATAAATCGATTTGTGTAAAACATCGCCATCACAAATATGTATATTAAAAATTGTATAATGCACAGTGGGGCAGACTTCGATAGTATTATAGTTAAAAAAACATAGTTTTATATCATTGATTGTAGAAGATATATAAAAAAGTACTTAAATTATGAAAAAAGCACATCTTTCTAAGAATTTTTGTAGAAAATGGGCTCCAACAATTCGATAAAGTAAAATTCGTATTAAATTTTATGGATTTGGATTTTTAACAAAAATGTATTTTGACAATTTTAAAAAAAGGTTAAAATATTTTTATTAGTTTTCATTTAATATATGTTCATTATAAGCAGTGAACCACATTTATCGTGAACAGATTTACAATTAGTGCACTTCTTTATTCAATGTATATTATATTTTCCCTTATTCCAGTGTCCTACAAATACAAATAAAAACAAGTACATACAGCAAAAAGTAAAATCAACGTTAAACAAAGTTAATTTTATGTAAAGTTATTTTTTTCCTTCATTAAATATCGTTTAATATCAACTGAATAAGATAACTTTGGTCAATATCAACTCAACTATGTTTTTCATGGTGATTTTGCTTCAAGTATTATTCTTGTGCATGACTGAGTCAATTACACCTCATGTGTGTGGTAAAATCATATCATTTTCATATCATATATACACTGAAAATGTTTTTATTATGACAAACATATTTATATTAGAACATTACAAAATATTACACTTCTTAATATAACTTTTTTTTATTGATCCGATTTTGATATTTTTCTCCAGAGAAATATATTAAGTAAACTGTTATGAAAACGTTAAATTCTACGATTATTGGTCCATAAATTTTCATGTTCTCGTTATGTTTTATGATCGATCTAACCATTTTTAAGGGCAAAAAATATAAAAGCAAAAGTCGATGTGCAAAATTATACGAGGATCGGTTCATAATTTTTTCTTTTCTAATTAAATCTTAGTATCACAATAATATTTCTTAGTATGTAATAATGTAGACTTAAGAATAAATTATAAAATCAAATTATAAGAAGGCCGTTCATTACTTTTTCGTAACTAACATTTTTGACAGACGATGTGGTGTAGGGTACTTGATAGTCGGGCTAGACCGACTATACATTCTAACTTGTTTTAATATATATTAGAATGATGTGGTAAACTGGTCGTATACTTAATAAATTTGATATATAGTCCATACACATGATGATTTATAAATTTTGATTTTGGCCCACAGTACATAATTACACACAAACATATATAGCGTATTAAACAATTTATGTACATATGTCTACTATGATTTATGATTTGTATATTTCGAATTCTAAAAGGAAATTAAGTTTATTACTAAATATGCACCACATCATTGGGATAAACTGATATCATCAATTAATGCGAAAAACATATAAGAATGAATATACTGTATGATAAATATTTTGTCTTGCAAATAAGAATAAATAATCGATTAGAATATGTTTTTATATTTCTATTTATATCTTTGATTACAACAACTAAAATTATAAAATATCCTCGTAACTGCAAACCATCATAAAAAAGAATTTAATGTTTTGAAATTTTGTTATTTAATATCGTGATATCTTGTCATGTTATGCCCGTTTTTTCTTCTTCTACTTCTAAGTTCGTAGAATATTTGTGGTGAACCAATAAATTGAAATCATAAATAAAATGGCTTAATTAACCTCAATGACTATTGATATTTTATTGAAATAAATGGATTTCTTTGAAAGAGTCAGTAAACCGTGATTCATAATAATAATTGTAATTAATTTCTTTTAATCTGTGTCTTATTGCAGTCAATGAAAAAGAGAATTTAATTAATTAATTAATTAATTTTCCACCTGCTTTCATTTCATGATTACCTTTAGATTATATGGTTCATTATTTGAGAAGAAGATTAAAATTGTGATTTATAAGATTCTAAGGTAGTTTTAGTATATTTTGTGAACCAACCTGAAATTTTGAAAATATCTTTGTAAAACTTGGCATATAAAGCTAATTTGATATACTTAAAATCGTTCTGTCGGTATGTTTTTTAAGCTTACATGTGATTAACTTTCATATAAGCCGAAATTTACGTGGCACATTCATAATTGTTTGAACAGACTTGCATTCCTTTTATAAATATCAACATGCAGGAATTATCTAAAATTTTCATGCAAATTCGAAATTTTAGAATTTTTTTTGGAGTCGACTTATTGATATCTTTCCATTAGCCTGAGTAATTGAGTGGAAGATCATGTCAACCTTGTTTAAAAGGTACAGTTCAATATCAAAAATATGTTAATGTTATGTTGTATCAAGGGCGTCGCTTATCTAATTTGCATTATTCAAGCAATAAACATATGTTGCTTCTACAATGTAATGGTTAAAATGAGTTTTTAAATACGATCTCATATATATCGGCGATCTCTACAAATGATTATATATATCTGCTATTGCTACTACAAGCGTATACTTAATAAATTTTTCAGTTATAACGCATACGTAATCATAATTCTTACATACTATTGAGGATATTTTCGATACTGGATATATTCAGTATATCTTTTGATAGATAGTCCAGAAATAAATCAGCTTTTTATTGTTCCCGCTATTTAAAAATAAACGAAATTTTGGTCACTTTTTATGAAATTTGAAGACATTTAAGATTTGTGAAATACAATGAAATATTTATTAATAAAGATATCCTTCAGAAATTGGGAGTAAATGTGGATCTTATGATACTTAATTCTAGTATTGATAAGAATTATATTATCCATGTAGCCAATAGTTACAGACTTACTTATAAAAGCTAAATCAATTAATAGGTTATATAACATTAACACAAGCAATTTTTTCGAAATTTTCTCCTGCAATTTACGGGACATCTAATTAAGAATCAGTTGAGTAGGAAAAGGTTATTGACAAAATGTGTTCTATTAGCGCACATAAAGACTCTGAAATTATTTTATAGTCAAAAACTAACTACATTTTGAGTTTTTGCGCGTACTTGATATCGATTACGTGTTACACGAGCAGCTTCAACTGCAACATTATCAGCTTCCTAACTAGAAACCAATCACTCTAAACTCTGATCCTCTCAATCATCTTGTATAAGAAACTCGAACTTTACAACCGTGCAGAAACTTCTACACTACCTAATAACAAAGTCCACAGAAAGCCGTTTGCTATTTATTAAAGCCGAATACCCATAATAAATTTAGCTGGAAATGAAAGCTGCTTAGACCTTAAGATGACCCGATTTATAATCTCTCGTATTGAATTTCTTTGCATTAAAAATTTTAAAATCAATAAAGAATAGAATTATTTAAACATCAAAAAGGGTAAATCAATTGACTTATTGATTAAGCTTTTTGGATCCATATAAAACCCTGGCGACCACTGAGTCAGCCAGGGGCTAAAATATAACTAATTTTATTATTCTTTTTTGTTTGTGAGTTAAATCCTGACCTGTTAAATCAGGTAAAATTCTTAACGTTTTAAATGTTTTTTTTTTAAATAAACTTAATCCAGAAGGTCACAACAACCAAATTTTACAATATAAAAATTCATTTTTCTACCTCTAATGAAGTTTAGAGATTTAACTTACTTTACACCATTATTGCTACCAAAAATAATATTTTTATTATTTTTATAAATGATGGACAAAGTTTAAATTGTAATTTAAATTAATTATAATCCATATTGTACCCGCGTGTGTTATGAGCACCATTTGTTTCTATTATCCAGGGCAATTATCACTTTTGTAACGGTGTCATTATAAGATTATTATGAGCTGACATGCAATGTGTTTTACTTATAAAACATTATCATCAACTTTCTCATCATAATCATTGTTATCATTATCATCATCATAATCACTGGACACTTTCTACATGTGCAGCAAACATTGATCATTATTGTCATTTTAATTATATCATACACATATTTTAGTTATAACAAACAAAATGTGTCATTAACATTTTAACAAGTAATTAAGTGTGAAAACATTAATCTTAAATAAATAAAAAATATATAAATTTAATAATATTAATTGGGAGTGAGAGCAAAAAATTCTTAACACACATATATATCTTATTTTGTGGAAATTATTATTAAAATCTAGGGAAAACAGAAAAAGATTTTTTATAGTGTTAATAACTAGTGATGAAATTTTGAACCTTCCTCTGTGCACGTTGTGCACTTTTGCACACCTTTCTGTGCTCTTCTATTTCTTTTCACAAGAGCCCAATATCTCTCTACTCTCTACTTATGTTACAAACATCACATTACATTCTTTACCATAGTGACAGAATACCATGTCAGACCAAACATAAGTGACATATTTTGAAGTCCATTTATGTTGCAAACAATCTACCGGAACACCATTTTCTACCATTTCGTCATTCATTATATATTATTATAATATTTTTTTAATTAAACTTTACTTCAATTTCCGTGCTCTGTTTTTGGCCTCCAAGAACTCTTCATAACAAATATTTCGAGTACTGAGATGGCTGGGATGTAGTCCTACCGGATGTGATTTGCTGTTTTGAAAACGATTACATTTTCAGGATTTAGAAACGTTATCTGGATCATTACTTCTATCTTAACTAGGTTTTCTGTCAACGGACAACTGGTTAATAACATTGAAAACGGCAGACCTTTGGATGCTTGGCCAATTGTTTATAGGACCAAGTTGGGCTTTGTTAATAATATTTCATAAATTTTAGTACGTACTTGTTCTGGTCACTTACTTTTATCAGATTAACAATAATTTGTTTTCCATTAAACGTAATAACTGATATGTTTAACAAAGGTGACTTAATCAAAAGAACAATATAAATTTATTTGTGTTAAAAGCTTTTTTTGAAAAATGGGTGTTAAGAATTTTTTGATCTCACTCCCTTTATGGTTATTATGTTTAGAATTAATTACTTTTAATTTAAATTTAAAAAAATAAAATTTAAGGAATTAAAAATAACTTTAAAATTTAATTTAATTAAATTGTAAATAATGGATTTTAAGATTTTTGTTTTATTTAATTAATTTCCATTTCATTTAATCATCTTCACCTAAAGGTAATAAACAAATAAGAAGAAAAAAGAACAGAAAAAAATAAAATCTGGAGTAAGAAAAAAACAAGAGAGAAACAAACAAAAACAAACTAAGCAGTTGATAAGTTATCAAAAACAACAAACTGCCAACAAAAATAAACTAACTAATTTTACCATTTTTACCTGGGGGACTTAAAAAAATCTGGCAAAAAAAATAAATTAAACAAATAGAGGGGAAAGAAACAAAGACGAGAGTAAAAAAAATAAAAGACAAACTGAACAATTTCCTTAAAGTGAAAGAGACTAAAGTCTAAATAAAGATTGTTGCCTCATGTTTAAAAAGATTAACAAAATATCTTTCTAAAGAAAATAATAATAACAACAACAACAAAATAAATATTACAAACATAAGAAAAAAATCCCTAAATTAGCGAAGCATTAATTTGATATGGGTTCATAGTAGCAATGGCAAGAGCAAAAACATTATACCGGTAACATTATCAGCAACAACAGCAGCATCAGTAGCAGCAACAACATCAACAAACTGTAGAAATAGACAACAAGAGATATTTACAACAATGACAGTAACAATATGTAACAACGTAACAATTTTCCTGAACTGAACAAGAAAAAAATATATATAAAAAAACGTATAAATAAAAAATATACACCCGTAACGGAAAAAATATATATATTCATAATATGAATACGAGTATCTACAGGAACATAATATGGCGTAACGGAAAGAAATTGTGTTGTACATGGTAGTTAAATTTTTGTTAAACTTGACATGACACTAGAAAAAAAACTGAAAGGAATCAAATACACCAACTCATGTAAGGGAGATTTCGTATGAGATTGAATATGGGAATTTTGCCATCCTCCTACGAGCATGTGGTGAATTAGGGTACATAGACATTAGTGTTCATAAGTCCTATGAAGTTATCTTTAAGAGCCCATATTTTTCATATATTCTTGAACCAAATTAAATCATATGTTATGATTCATGTCTGTTATTCTTATTTCTCAAAGCTTCCATACAACCCCCTTCAAAACATTAAATAATATGTGGTCAAATTAAGATAAATATAAACAAAAATAGATAGATAGTTCGTAGAATCCATTTAGAGTCAACAATATGGCGTAGGGTATTACATAGTTGGGCTTGAACGACTATAGCATAGAACTTGTCCGTTGATAGCAAAACAAGGTTCAAAGTGAAAGCTACTGCTTTACTTTACAGACAAGGTTCAAAGAGCTCCCAACGAAAAGGCTGCTAAAATTTAAAGGCCCCAAATAGAGCAAGGATTTTAACAATTCCAGGTCAAAAATTTTACATTGCTGATACTCGAGGGAATGTTAAAGAAACGAAGTCAAATTTTCCAAAAAAGTTGCGGCAAAGGTTTGACAGATTTTAAACGGAGATGAACTTCCTGTTTGAGCAAAGTGACAGTAATGAATTTATTATTTCCATAAAATCGTTTTGGACATTCGGTGTAGCATTCTATAACTTTTTGTGAACTGAGCAGATTTTCCTTGTTTTAATAAAGAAAATTCTCAATCAGATAATAGTAGACAATCAGGTATATTTTTGATTATTTAAAAGCTTAACCTTCCAAACTACTTATTTTGCTGAAAAGAATTTATGTAATGTGATCAACATTTTAAGAAAAATTCTAAAATTTTTATAAAACAAATATACGGAGATGTATAAAATCTCCCCCACATCTGCCATATAAAACACTTTGTTGTAAAAAAGCAAAAAAAAAATCTGAATCTATGAAGAAAAAATCACAAAACGATGACAACAATACAAGTGGGACTACAAACCAGAACCAAAAAAATGAAAATATGTAGACAAAATTATATATGAAAAAAGTTGAAAGCAACAGAGTTTTAGATATAATTCAAAACTTAATGTGTGTATGAATATGAAAGTATTTGTTTTCTTATTATCCTTACACATTATATATACATTTGTATATATATAAGATGTATTCCTTTTTTACATATTTCATAAGAAAAAACATATTCATGAATATATTTATATGTTAAAGGTTCGAGAATCTAATTTCTTCATATACAAATTATACAACTTTAAGAATTTGAAAAACCTGAAACAAAAATACGGAAAAAAGTAAGAATGTCATTTAAGGCTGTGCCGAATCTTTAATACCCATCACCCGTTGCACTATGCAAACATTTGCATGAGTTGAAGATATTGCAAAGTATTTGGAACATATTCTTAAAATTCCTTCTTTCCCTTTTTAATAACCAACTTTATTAAAAAATATAATAATTAAAATTATTTGTTTTGAGAACTTTTTAAGCATAGAGCCCGGGAAAGGGTCTTATCTTGGAGACATAGTTTTTGTCCAGTTAGTAACACGTACTTTTGACAATAAAAAAATAATTATGAAGAGTTTCAATAAAATTGCTTTATATATAACAGTTCTATAAGCTCAAAACCGTTTTCCGAGAAGAGGTTTTTCGCCGAATTTCAATAGAATTGGTTTCAATTTAAGAGCTTTATAACTTAAAAACCACATTTGAGGGATTGGATTGGAGGAATGGGAGCTATAGCAAAGTTTGTTACAATTTTCGTCAAATCTGAAATATATATTTATGACATCAAAAAAAAAAAAAAATCATGACGATTTTCAATAAAATTGTTTCATTAGAAGATTTATAGGCTCAAAACCGTTTTCCGGGAAAGTTCTTTATATGGGAGCTTTGGCAAAATTTGGTCCGAATATTGGTCAAAATAATTAAATATATTTAAAGTAGTTAGAAAAATAATTTTGCTGACTTTCAGCAGATCTGGTCTATATGTAAGAATTTTGGAAGCTTAAAACTCTATTCCGGGAAAGGCCCTTATATGGAAGCTAGACCAAAGCGCAATCTAGTTCTTAAGACTTAATTGTGTTATTAAAATAAATTTAAAAAAGTTATCTACAAAATTTGCTAGTTATATGGACACTCTGATTTTGGGATATAGCAAAATTTTGAATATTTTCACTTATAACTTTTTCTCTATTGATCTGATGTTTGAAGAACATAAAACTCTTTGTTATGGGTAAATTCTGTTAGAAATTCATTTTTTCTTTTTTTTAATTTATAAATTTGTTTTCGGAATTTGAGATTGTCTCAGATATCGGTCTTTAACTTTTTTACTAATGGTTTAAATAGAAAACTGCTTAGGGTAACAACAGTCAATGTGGCAAGTTTCACCAAAATTCAAACGGTTATTCTAGGCATGAAAATGTTTCCAACAGACAGACGGACATAGCTAAATCGACACAGATTTTGATTCGATTCAAGATAAATATATATACTTTATGGGACCTTAAATGATCCCTTACAAAATGATAAAGCTAATACACTCTCACCACCACCTGTGGTAGCGGAGGGTCTAAAAAGAAACAAAAGTGCAAACAAGAACAACAAAAATCAGGGTCTATGACTGTAAGAAAAGAAAGAAGTTAATAAGCATACAAATACACTTATACATAAAAAATAAACTTAAATGATATAAATGTAAATATGTACATACATAAACACATAAATAAATATATTTATGTTTATTTTCTTCAAAAATGAAATAAACATTTAAACAGTTTTTTTATACACGGAAAAATTACAATGTGTTTATTCATAGATACAAAGATTGTTTATATGTATTTGTATTATTTATATGTATGTATGTGTGTATTATAATCTTTACATATACAAGCTTAAATAAATATAATTTTATATAACAAGATCTTCGTTTCGTCTCTCCTCCCTTGTTTTGTCTTTTCCTTTGAAAATGTTCATACTAATAACAACAATAACAACAAAAAAGAAAATGTATAGAAAAATAGAAATATCTCAACTCAAAAGCTTCATTGGTGTGTGTAAAATATTTAAATAATAAAATGTAATGTGAGATTAAATTGCTCATTTAATTTTTAACAAAATTCCTTTTTCTTATCTTCTAATAAGTCTGTGTATGTGAAAATGTTTTTGTATATGTGTCAAAAAGTACATTCTTTTAGATTTAATTTAAACGGAAATAGAAATAAATGAATGAAAAAATCTAATATTAAAACGATTAAATTTCATTTAATATTTCGTAAAGTGGAAGTATTTTTTAGAGTAAAATGCCATTAATGTAAATTAATAAATTGGTGATATTCGGGGATTTTATTTGTAATATAATATAAATAATAGATATTAAAACGAAGGATTTTTAGAAAATTTGTTTTGTTGGGCCATGTTCAAAATAACACCTAAATACCCCAAAGATACAGAGGTTTTTTAATAAAATTTGTCAAAAATAAATTCTGTATTATTCCCAACCTTCATTTCGAATTTCATGATCGGTTCACAATTGATATATAAAAAGGTTTTAAATCCCAATATATGTAAATTATTTTAATTAATATCTTTGTATTTTTAGATTTCCGATATCTGAGGTTGAAGCAGTCTATGTCTCTCTTTAATTTAATTCATTCTCTTAGTAGCAATATTACAATGGAATTAAATGCAAGTAAGAAGTTAAAGTCCGGTACGACTATTTAATACCTTGTACCACATTTTTTGTTATAAATGAGCGAATCTCATATACATTTGTTTTGTAATTTATGCTTAAGAATCGGATACATGCGTTTTAAGAGGATTTATTTTAGGGAAATTAAATGGGGACTTGAAAATATTATATCGATTCTCACATAGATTTTTGAATATGTTTATGTGTATTTTAATTGACAAATTCTTGTTACAATACCAATGTAATTATACATAAATAATTGTATCTAATATTACTATACGGAAAACTTTCGTACTTAAAAACCAAGCAAATCGGTTAATACTATTCAAAGATATAACCGATGTTTGGGACAACCTCCATGTTCTTGGCTTAAACTGTTAAATTATAAAGCTTACCCAATTATAACAAGGTTTTTCCGTAGTTTAAGAGATATGTACATAAATATATTTTCAAGACTTTCTAAATCGGTTCAGTTAGAAAAAAGTTACAGGACAAAATAATTTTTATGAGTCCATTTAGTATTCCGCTGTTGTATTTAAATTAAGAACTTTCAATGTATTGGGTATGCGTTTGTTGAGTGTAAATATGAGCTGTGTATGTACGAAATCTATTTTTATGGTTATTTACTTTGCCACGCAACTTTTGATGTGATGTGTTACTATTTTTCGTTAATTGCTTGCAAATGAACTTTCGATTTATAACAAGTTGGTTGTCACCCATAATTGCTTAGTTTATAATAAATTAACGAGAAATTCTGAAGAAACAGGTTTGAGATATATTAACTGCTATATGGTTTAATAGTAACTTATGCTTTGGTTATTTCATGAATTCTATGCTTTCAATTTATATGTCACATTACATTTATAAATATCTCCTTTACTACCCCAATTACCTTGACTTACTTAACAACATAATTGAAATTTATCAACCCCTGGAATCATTGAAAATAAAAGAGGATTATTAACATAAATACATACAGTTAATAAACATAACCAAGGCGATGATCCATAAATTAATAAACCTTGAAATTATTATTAAAAATAATATGTTAAGTAAATATTAACACTCGAAAGAACTTTCTGGGTAAAAATATAGAGTTAATCAAAAGCGACTATAAGGCACTCTAAATCAATGTATAGGAGAATCTTAATGATTTTTAAATACTCGTACTCATAAGAGAATTGTAGAATGTACTATTCTATCTCGGTGACTTGCCCTACAAATATTGTTTTGTAATCTATTTTTCAATACTGACCATTTATGATAAAGAATTTCACGAGAATTCTTCGCTTGAACTTAGAGGTTGCTTCAGATAACTGCCTATAATTTTCGACATAATAAACCGATTTTGCCGGCTATTTGGAAATATCTCACGGAGTCTTTGATAATTATTGGAGATGTGAGCGTATCAAGACTAATTTTTGATTTAATGCAAGAATATATAATTTATTGTAATTCCTTTTATCATTTATATATATGGAATGAAAGAGTACTATACCCCTGTTCATCGTGGTATTAATAACATAATTTAGACTTATACAAGTTTATCAAATTTCATAGGATAAGATTCATAATTTCAGGTGTGTTAAATTTTAGACCCTTTGCGAAAAAAAACTTTTTAAAATCACATATCGCGCTCAATAATAATTAAGTTTTACGTCAACACAACAATTTTCTAGCAGTGTGGGTCTGTAATTTTTTTCTAGTATTCAAAAAAAGCCTATCGAAGGGTTAATCCGTTCTTCTAATAATAGCCACTTTTTCAATCAACGATATCTTTTGTCCGGCTTTTGTTTTTGTGATGACCAAGAACGAAGCCTATTTAAATTACTGATGATAGCTCCAGTATTATAGGTAGCTTCCATTAAAATGTTCGAAATGGTATCGATGGTATCGATACAAAAATATGTATTAAATTTGATGCAAAAAAATCGTATTATTCCAAAATCATATACAAATCTCATGAACGATTCCTACGGTCTCTTCTGAGTCTAAATGCGTGCATAATCTGAGCAAAATTTTAGTATTAAGACATTTTTTATATCTATGCTTTATACAACAAGAATATGCTGTAAGAATTTAACGAGGATGAACCTGTAATTTCCTACCACCTTATAATATCTGCAATTCCGAATATCATGTCAATATCACCTGAATCAGCATAAATCTTTTAATGTATGTAACGTAAATATATTTTTTATAAATGTGTTCTATACAAAAATAAATCAAAATACCAAATTTTACCAGGGTCGGTCCACAGCTCTTCATGCCTGATCCATTGGGTATGGTATAACATAATAGGTCTTAACCGACTTTTGCACAATTATGTTGTTATATAAACATATTTATCACTAACACGAATACCTTATAATATAAATACAAATTTAGAGAATTGTTTGTTTGTGTGCGTATTTATAACTGCAAATATTTTTATATATACATGAGTGCGTGGGTACTTAAATGTTAATTTTTTTGCCGTGTTAAGTACTCATACTCAGAAAAATATATTAAAGATTTTTTTTAAATTATACGTAGTGCTAAAGCGGAAAATTTAAATGTCTTCTTTTATTATCGAACACTGATGATTTTGTATTGTTTGCTGCTCGTAAAACGACACAACACTTGTATTCATTAAAAAAGGAAAAAAATCACGCTGTGGGAAGTTGTTGTGTTCAATATTTTAAGCACAAGAATAAATACGTTTGTGGTTACTTTTTGCTTTGGCGCATATTTGCTTTAACACACTGAGAGAAAATCTTGCATAAAACACTTTTGAGAAAATGAATTCGACAAGAAAATTTATATTTAAGGAATCGAATTCTGAATTATTAAATACAGGAAATTGAAATTTTTATAATTAAAATTTTATTATTTATATTCCAAGTGTATTTACAATTTGTTGCTTATTTAACCCTCGTTTATATAAATGTAACGTTGTACATTAATGTGTGCATTAATATTCAAACTTACATACGTGTTTATTTGTGTTAAATACATTTACACTTAATGTTTGTTAGTTGTTCATGTATCATTTCATTCGAGCATTTGGCTTAAGCCTGTTTTCTTGCTTCGTTTTATTTATATTTACTGATGTATTTACACTCAATAATTTTTAAATTCTTTCAATTCATTTGACATCATATTTTATTCCACTTTTTTTGCTTCTTCCTCTTCTTTTTCTGACTAACACTTCTGCTTGTCTTTTTATATTTTCCACCGCCAGCAGTGGTGAAGAGGTTATATTAACTTTATCATTTCGTGTGTAACGCTGAGATGGGATTATCTCAGACCCCATAATATAATCATTAAAATCTAAATCGTTTTACTATGTCCATCTATCCGTCTGTATGCCTTATTTTTTGCATGCTCACATTCATAATAATTGGCAGAGCTAAATGGAATTAGGCCTGAGTATATGCTATAGTCCTGAGAAGTTTCTCATTTAAAATCAGTAAAATCGCTTTGGTATATTAAAAAATATAGACCGATATCGGAGGTTACCTTTAAGTTCGAGCAAAATACTTTCGTAAAATTATCAATTAATATAAACTAGAAAAAGTTATTATTCACTTAGTGTTCCTGTATTATATATAGAATAATAAACATATATTTAAGACATATAACGTATTCACTTCACACGCATTTGTGGTAGAGGGTACTGAGAGTTTTGCATCGCCGAATATAGCACTCTTACTTGTTTCTCTTTTCATTCAACATTCATTCAATTCAACCCCAGCACCACAATTACAATATGCGTACGTACAATTTATTTAAAATTATTATTAACACAGATTCTCACATATTTACACACATAGACAGACAAACTACTAAACAATCTTTAGATACAATAAAATGTAAGTCATGAATGAAAAGGATTTGTTGCATGAGGAATACAAAAAGAAATCTATAGAAAATTTACTAAACATATTGAAAGCAAATCCAAATAAAATTATTGTTGTTTTTGTTTGCTGACTTCTATATATTAGTTTCTATTTAGTTTGTATCAGTTTTAATACAAATAATGAATATTATTTTCCATTGTTTGATTTTTTTCTTTCTTATTATCTATTTGAGTGAAAGTGAATATAAAGTTTTATATTATTTGAAAAAAAATCTTATAAATTAGATCACTGACATAAATACGAATGTTTTTGTTACAATTTTTTATATAATTTGTTGAATTAATGAAGGATTTGCTCAGCTTTTTGTCATCAGTCATTTAATACATACGAATATCAACTACTTTCTTATAATTAACAGGCGAGAGTGCAGTCTTAGGCCATGCTGAATCTTTAATACCCCCACTATAAAAGCGTGTGCAAAGATACGTTATGTAGCATACAAGCACAATCATATACGCACTCATATATATAAAGAATATATTAAAGTTTTTCTCAAATACTTTAAATTAAAGGTCCCTATATACTGAACCGATTTTACAGGGGTTAAACATGAATTTTTTGGGACAATAACGAATAATTAGGAAAAAAAATTATGAAGTGGATGTTAACGTGTTTTATCGACGCAGAAACTAGCACATACTTCATTAAAAATTTAATCTAAGTATTATTTTTATCAAGTAACCCTTGTAAAACATGTAAGTTTCTTATTATGAATATATTTCTTTAACTTGGTCGTAAAACAAGCTTCGCCAATGATTGTTTTTAAAAAGTCCGTTAAAATTAGAAAACATTTTCAAAAGTGTTGCCAACACATTTAAAGCAAATCCGGTTAGATCACTGCTCGGATTATTTTGTACAAAAAGTTAAAGCTAATGAAGCTTTCAAAAATATAAAAGGCTCAAAAAGTTCCTAAGTGGAATGCTGCTAAAAATTAGAGGCCAAAATAGAGGTGGAAATTTATGTCAATTTTTCTGAAAAAATGTTCTTGCTGGGTAATGGATGACAAAACATATGATCTAGCAGATTTTTGCAAATTTCTGGTCAAAAATTTCATGTTACGTATGCTGGAGGGAATGCTAAAGGAAAAGTTTACGATTCAAAAGCAGTCGAGGTTTCCCAAAAAGTTCTTGGTATTGCATGCAATATACAGTTGCTCAAAGGAAGCCAATAATTTGTTACAACAGGTTCTAAAATACTGAAAATAACATCAAGGAATGTTTACATTTTATGACATTTTTCGCCTGACTTGCATCCTGTTGCTATGGAAAACTAGCCCTTGGTGGTACTTTCCTTCTCCAAACTTTCCAGAGTTAAGGCCAGTAGAGAGATATTGGACTTTTGTTAAAAGAGAGCACAAAAAATATGTCTAAAAGTGCGATAGATTTTGAATATTACATTAAGAATCTTGTGATCTCACTAACTAAGTTCAATGAATTATTTCCAGTTCAATGTCGAAATAGGATGTGAATTGGCGCGATTTCAATAGAAACAGTTAATAATTATCGAACTAGTAAAGTGAGAATTTTGAGATGCTGTCCAAATATACTTCTTACCAAACTGCTTAACTGGAAATAATAAGGCAAAAAGGCAGGGAAAGAGTTGCTCCATAAAAGTTATCTATGAAGCCATTGCAATGAAAGATTTACTTCATTAGAAAAATATAGCACTGATAGAGCAAGAAGCATAAAATAGATCATTTAATAATTTATAGTATATTTTCCTTCCATAAATAATAAATTCTATTATATAATTCTCATAAACAAATGCTTTAAATGTATATAAAATAATATTATTATTTTTTCTATTTTAAATGCAAATACTATAAGATATTCATGGTTGAACTTGAGGTAAAAAATCTATACAAAATTGTAAGATTTTATTTACAACAAACTCTCTCTTAGGTGGATTTTATATGAAAGAAGAAAAAGCCATGAACTACTGAAAGTTGTAAATACTTGAGATGACATTTGTGTATTTTCACCTGTTTTGTGAGTAAGTATTATTGAGTACAAACATATTTTATAGTAAAATATACATATGTTTTTTATATCGAAAAACATTCACAGGTATTTTAAAGTGCATATGAATATGTAAATACACACAGAGAAAAGTCAACTTAAAATGCTAAAATTCAACATTTTTTCGATTATAATTTTGCTTTATAACAAAACGATTTAAATTTAACATTGTTTTGTAATAACTTGGTAGTGTAATAATATTTTTTTTATGTCGAGTTAACAATTATAGAAAATAAAAATTATGTTATGTTATATAATACTAATTTAAAGTGGTTCCTAAATTAAAACAAAATTTTCGTGATATTGATAAAATAGTTTTTATGAAATTCAGTTACTAGAATGGGCTTCGTATGGGGAGTACCTCTCATCTGATCCTATCCATCCTACACTTTGTCCAGTTTAACAATTCTTGAGAAAGTCATTGGTACTAAATTTTAAAAATATTGCTGTAATGTTTTATAGATATTTGACAATTAATATTTGTTTTTTATAGGTTTACATCTCCTTCTGATCCTACCGAAATTATTATATACTTTGTAGCTTTCGGATATTATCTAGTTGAATTCGTCAAATATAAAAGTTTCTTTTTAAATGTCATAATTTCGGTACCGTTGAATTTTTTTACTTTTCATTTTAAACTAGCTCATGTGAGTTTATATATCAACCTTTGGGTAAAAAAATTAAATTTGAGGTCAGGGGTTTTTATTAAATCTTACTATATCAAACGTTAATTCAAAATTGTTCAATTATATTTTTGAACTCTCATTAAAGTAAACCAGATGTGCACAAGTTTGATTTAATTTTTCTTATAATAATTAAATGGAAAAAAATTATGGACTCAGTAAAATATCACGAAATCAACATCGAAAAAATAAAATTTTTTTCTGTGTATAAGGATAATGCAAATATAAAGTTTGTTTTTTTTTCTTATATTATAAATGTAGTAGTTCATCGTTAGTGTCAAGGCTACAAGGGAATCAGTAGACAGACAGAAAATCCATTAAATTTAAGAAGTTTAATGGAAAAGGAATATTTTATTTTTTTGTGATAAAATTTAATTTTATTCTTTAAATTTTAGAAAATTTATTTTAAAGAAAATTAGTTCATTTTTAAATTTGTCCATTCTCGAATAAAAGAGATATCCTTTGTTTTGCAATTACTGTGTCTTTAAACGTTTGCAAACATACTGAATTTATGAAAAGCTATAAAACATTTTATTTTTATCTCATATTTCTTTAACTAAATTATTGCTCACAAACTTAAAAATTCTATGGATTTTAGTATTTTTTTTAGTACAAGATAAATTAAAGTTTTTATTCTATTTTATAACAAACTGCGCATGATTTTTTTCTTCACCACAAATTTATTTCAATTTTATTTCACTGTATTATTTCCGTTATGTCTCTCAGAGATAAATATACCCATGCAAACATTCTCTTCTCTTGTTTATTATACAGTAAATGGATGTGAGTAGAAAGAGGAAAAAATACTCACTGGCATTTCTCACTGATAATAATTATCAAATATTATTACAGTTTATGTTACGATTATTATAGAGTTTTGCTGAGTATGAAGACGTAATTGTAACTGAGCTAGTGCTCATTTTTCGTCATAAATACTTTAAATTTTCATGTACATGTATCAGTGTGTGTGTATGTGTGTGAGGATAACTCAGATTTCTTTTAAACACCCTCCATACATTTTGTCATACATTTTGTTAGCTTAAATCTGATTGTTAGGGAAACGGACAATAATTTTAAGATTTTTATAGTCTCAGATGTTGTAAAAGATGTAATAAAAGATATATAATGAGTTTGTAATACTGTTTGTCATAAACGAAGCAGCAGCAACAACAACAATACCAAAATATATAAAAATAATAAAAGTAAAATAAACTCTTTAAGTTACTTTAAGATCTTCTTTGGATGACGAAATATAAACAGAAAAATGGAATAAAATACAATTTGAGAACAATTTAGGAAATGATTTGTTTTTATTATTTTTTGGCTGTTATATTTTTGTTTTATAATTTATTTGTATATGATTTAGAATTTTAGTAGACAATTTGACTTTTTAGAACCGGTAACGTCGTAAAGATGGAATATGAAATTATATTATGTCTCTGTTGTTAAGAATTGAAATATGAATTAAGGTCATATTTAAGATGTATTAAATTTTCTTGTTTAGAGTTTATCTGTCGAGAAAAAATCTTAAATAACTTTTATAGTAATATTTAAAAAGTATTTTGTTGTTCACAGAAAGAACAACGTTAAATTAACATGAAATAAGTTAATTCAAAATTGATTTGAATTCAATAAATTCAACATTAATAAAATATCGAAATTACATATAACAAATTTAACCTAACGTTCACTGTAAATAAAAAGAAATAATTGAATTTTTTTGGGTAAAGTGACTTTTCTAAAGATTTATATCCAACTAATCTTCAGAACGATTAAAAAAATAAATTTATTATTTTATTCAAAATACAAAAATATGTACTTCGAGATTTGGGTAAATAACTTTACAGAAAATCAGAGATGGTTATTTCCAATATCGTCTCCAAAGTAAATTTTACTGAATTTTTTTTCCAAAGTAATGGTAACAAAATCAAAGTTGACTTTAAAGTGAAACATTAAAGTCAACTTTGATTTTGCATTTTTGTTCTTAATTTCGAAATAATTTCTAATGAAAATGAATGTAAAGCAAATCAAAGGGCATAAAGGTAAATAAATTCCCCGCTAGCCCTGTCGGAATTTCCTTATTTTCAAACTCTTTTCTTTAGTTTTATTACGCAAAAAAATATTCCAAACTAAAATTATTGAAAATAGTACCTTAAGTATATAGAGCTACGCCAGAAGATCTGTAATGTGCCAAACCTCTTTTAAGGTCAGAGTGAAAATTTTACTGAAAAAGTCAGCGTTTTATACAAATTTTCTTTGGTTTGAAATTTTGATCATTTTGGAACGAAACAGTGGAACTGGAATTAACTTGTTGTTCTACATTAATGATAACTTCATCCATATTACTTAATGCTATGGAATTTATTTAATGCCAAATATTAATTTCGTTTTTTTCAATTTGTTGTCTGTTTTCACACAGTAACTTTAATGTATGTTTCCTTTTCTTGTTTTCATCATTAAAAAATTAAGAACTTTAATTATTAAATAATTAAATAAATATACTCCTTAACACTTTTTGCTATTCTGTATTAGAAACCGATTCCTCATCTATTCAAAAACTAATTCAGAAACCGATTACTCAAACTTTTATTTGGAAGTACTGGAAGCCGTTTCCTCAACTGTTAGTCAGCCAATTTTGCAAACCAATTTCTCGACCGTTTTTCACCCAGTTTACAAGGCGAAGTACACGACTAAATCTCTTTATGCTTCGCTTATATTAACCCCCAGAAAGTGTAAATTATATCGATCCTGGACGTAACTAAACTACCTCGACATTTGCAAAATATAAATAATATAATTGAAAATCTGAACTGATATAAGTTGGTGCAAATGTTATAACAAAAAATTCAGGTGAAGAATGGATGTTTTATTATTATTATCAAATTATTACTTATTGATTTCTTTATAACATTGTGGAAAGTGAACTTTTTGAAACCTTAAAAATTTTTAGGACATGAAATGAAATGGCTATATAATCTCACGATAAAGTCATTACTATTTAGTCAAACAATTTTTAAGGTTTTAAATGTTCTCTTTTAGAAAAATAATACAAAAGTGAATTTTACATTAAAAAATAAAAAAAATTCTTCGTTTGAATTTTGTGATTGCCTAGGATACCGATCCATAAAATCATATCTAGTGAATCAATTTTGCTATCATTAAATAAAAAGTTTTGTTACAATCGTGAAAAATTATAATATAACAAACTTTACTGACCCTCGTAGAATTCGTTTTTATAATTTGTATGTATATTTTAAATCACAACACGAAAATCAAATGTATTTATTATTCGATTTGACGTTATTTTCAAAAGTTAACATTATATAAGGACTCAGGAAATTATAAACAAACCTAATAAAATTTGATAGAATATATTCCGGCCATTAGAATGTTAAAATGTTTATTATCACAGTACTTATATTTTTGAGATTTATACACTTTAAATTTATTAAAAAAAAGTTTGTATGACAGTTACCTTTTATGAATAGATTTTCTTTAAAATTTTGAAATAATAACGATTGTAGATGTGGAAAAATAAAGAGCTTATTTCTACCCAATTTAGTTAAAATATTTATATATAAGATTTTTTAAGAAATCTTACGAAATAATGTTCTGATTGTCTCCAATTTCAGTAGGATATTCAAACAATTTCGCATACAAAATGGCAATGAATATACAGACAGAAAACTTTATGCAGTATAGACAGACGGACGAACATCATTAAATTAATTAAGGAAGTAGATTGATACACCTTTAGGTAGGAAAAAAATATGTTTTCTGCGAGTTACAAAGATCTGGACAAACGCACATTAAACTTCCCATTAATGATGGTAAAAAGGATAAAAAATAAAAACTTTAAATTCTTAAATTCTCTATGGAATAAATTAATTTCAATTTCATTGATTCAGACTTATAAAATCAAAAGAAAAGAATCCTTTTTTGATTTATTTATAGATTTTGAAAAATCTAAAAAAATATTCCAATCAAGTTTCCATAACACCAACAATTTTTATTTATATAACATTAAATACCCCAGAGCATAAAACAGGGGCACCATTTGCTGCTGTGTCTCTCTAAAGCAAAAATAAAATATAAAAAAGGAATAAAAATAAAACTTATTTTGAAATATAGTGTTGATGTGTGTGCCAACTTTAAACAAAACTTTAAAATCAAATTGAGAATTATGGCGTAGTAAATTATGCAAAATATTCAAAAAAAAATTATATAGACTTCCTATTTTCTAGAGATGAAAATTATAACAAGACTAAAAGCACTTCTTGTAGTTCATAAAATAATTTTGAATGTTTGCCAAGCACTAACACATACACTCACATACTCTCACATACATCCAAATACACATTTAAACACGTACTATTCTCTCACACAGGCAGACAAAGTAAAAGTTTTCCGAAAAACTTTTATATTGTCTTTGAAGTTTGTGTGTAAATATTTCTACATTTTAGAACTAAAGTAGAAGAAGCAGCAGCAGCAGATCTAACAAAAAATTATCATTATAAATATCTAGACTTAAATTTAAAGTATTTTCATCATTTGGCCATAAAAAGCTTAAAATTCACAATTAAATATTCAAATGTTCAAGTTTCTGGAATATAGAATATATGGTAGGATTTAAAACTAGTTCATGTGCGTGTGTGTATTTGTATCAAAAAAAAAACTCCTTTTTAAAAAATTAGGCCAATACTTTTTTATTTACCAAATACATATTTAAGAAATCAACTCAGCACAGTGTGTCCTAATCGATTTTAATGAAATTGCACATAGTCAGAGCTGAGCTGTTTATGAGATGATTTGGAGGAACTTAGCTAAAGTATATGGCTTGATGCCTTATTGATCACCCCGGGTATGTTGATTTTTCAAAAAGTCGCCAAAAATACTTTTATGAATTGAGAAAAATGAAATTTCGTATATAGATAGTCCTTGTAAATATCTAAAAAATATCTCTTTTGTTTCAGAGATACTGAAGTCAAAATAAATTTTAACCAATTTTTTAGCCCTGTTTATTTTCATTTCGTTTTTTTTAATATAGCGAACTTACTGTAGGTTCTAAAATTTGTTTAAAAATATGTATCAGATTTCCAATAAATTTTTTAAATATATTGGTGCAATAACTGTGCAAGTATATGTATCCTCTAAGAAAGTTATATTATATTTTGGGATTTTTTATATGGGATTTTAATAAAAGGTGGCAATATAAATTCGCTTATAAAACCATTGTTTTGAAGTTTTAATAAAAATGCGTATAAACCAAATCCGGTCGACATTGGGATAGAAGCATGTCCACAAGCCCTATACAATCTTGGTCAATTTGGTATTTTTTTGTTTAAGTTTTCAATTCACCTGGAATTATTTTTTAATCATCCTTAGCATAAAGCTACATATATAAGGGAAACACACAAAAAATATTTTTTGCGGGACGGTCCTTGTAAAGAGAGTCGTTTAAGGGAAAATGTAAAATTTTTCAACATGAATTTTACGGATTAAGATGTTTGGCATTTCCGTATGGAAGAGTGGGCTTGTGTTTCTACAATTGAACTCAAAAAATCTTAGCTCTAAGTGAAATAAAAAATAAATCGATTTGGATACACTGTGCTCCGTATGCATAAAAACATCCAAATAATTGATCATTGTCTCTCCATGTATTTTTCTTCTTTCACACATAAACACACGCTCATTTATATCACAAAGAAAAATGAAACGAAAATTTTTACCCCGAAAACAATTGTCAATATTTGAAAGATTTGAAATATTTTATTTAATGCCGCATACATATACAATTTTTATAAACGGAAACAAAACGAAAAAATATTATGTAAATTCAACAATAAATCACTTTCAATTACTCTCCTGCCAAAAGTGTTCGGTTAAAAACACTTTTCTTATTTTCTTCTTATTTTCCGCTTTTTGTGTTTTATAAATAAATAATTCGTTTCGTTTTTTTTTTTTTTCATCCATCCATTCTTTCTTTTTTTCATTTAGGAGGGTGTATCAACTTCTTTTTATTTTCATCTTTTTTCTGTTAGAGCACAAGAAATATGGTTTTAAGTAAAAACAAAAATATTTGGTAATTTTGTAAGAAGCTAAAGAGGGATCGTCTATAAACCCCTATTCGTTCAATCTTCAATGCTTAAAAGAGACAAGCAACCGGAATATGAAAAAATTAAAAAGACAAAAAGAAACATACAAACACACAATCAAATAATGGAGGAGTTAAGAAAAGGGATTCCCTTTCTTATGAAATTGAGGAATTTTCATTTCATTTTTATATTAAACAAGTATGTTGGTTAGAACTACCAACGTAAAACCTACATTATAATGCAGACATTAAACATTAATGTCTGCATTATGGTGTAGCAGAATTTATTGCATAAAACTTAGTTACTAAAATAATTATTAAATATTAACATAATAATCAAAATTATGTCGGAATTATGACGTTTAAATTGATTCTTGAAAGTGCGGGTCGATTTAGGAGGGTTATAGGTAATTATAAAGTGATCTTCGTAAAATGATATTATCTCACCACAAAATTTTAATGAGATTTATGTTTTTTAAAACATGTTTTGTGAGAACAATAGGAAATTATAGACACAACCCTCGTACAATTTCGAATATCGAATCTAATTCAAAACTAACGTATATTTAAGATTTATGCAATTTAACGTGATATTCAGAAGTGGAGGTTTTATGGGAGCTGTTGGAAATAACTGACCTATCCGCATATAACTTGGCACGTTGTCTGAGAATATTGCAAACTTATTTGTGCCAAATTAGTAAAACGTTTCATGTCTAGGAATTTTGTGGACTTAAACCCCGATTCCAGGATACATTGGTATATGAAATAATGAACCAATAATAACCAATTTCAATAGACGCCGTTCTCGAGTCAAAAAATATTACGTGTCAACTTTCATTAAGATCTCTTCAAAAATCCGACCTGGACTTTGATAATAAACTCTAAATTGAGAATCAGCCGGGCGAACGTTGAACTTATAAGCTGAGTTCGACCTCTTTTCTGTCCGTTATAAATATCTGCACAAACTCATAAACCTCAATCACTTACGGTGATTTAGGGTAATAAATTATTTAATAAAGTGGCTCTGAAAGGTAACTATTTTACTTGTGGACCAACATTTTCTTGATAGAAATAATACAGGTTACATAAGATTTCGGTATAATTTATAAACATTTTTCTGAAACCAAAGAATTAAAATACTTCCAAATTAAAATCGCCGCACGGCTCTTTTATTTGAATTTGATTCCTGCCTTGTGATTTGAGAACTTAACAAAAAATCCTTTTTGACCTTTTTGATACAGATGTCATGGGTAGAATTTTGTTTCAAAATTTAGGTAGGATTTCTTTAGAAAAAATAAAAAAAGGTTCGAACAAAATATAAACATTATCAGTTAAAGTCATAAAAATTATCAAAAGTGTAAGTTCTACTTCAGATTAATATGACTTTTTAAAGGATTCATATATTTATAATTCATATATTTATAAGAGTCTGAAAAAGAATTTATCACATATTTTTAAGAAATATTTAGTGGCCATAATAAGTCCGCCAAGTTAAAGAAGAAAAAACTCTAAAAATCAATCAATCATACAATTTTAATACATTAAAAGATCAACGTAGAATGGTAAATTTTAAAGGGTCCCATACCCTGGAAATAATTAGTGTCCTGAGCTGGGAACTTGTTAGCTTCATTATCAATTTAGAACATCTGGCTGAAACTGCGTTAATTAATATTTTAAATAAAAATTCAGAACTTGCAGTATTATTTACAAAAATCTTTTTGGAACCGCTCTGTGTCATTGTTATCGTAATTGTATATAATAAGTGTATTCTGAATTTCAATCCCCGTTGCTTTTATATATGTATATTCCCATTTCCTAGGAAATGATTTTAAAATTCAAAAAAAAAAAAGAAAAAAATACATTTTTATTTAAAAATGTATGTATATCAAGGGACACCCTAAATTCATTTTACAATAACCGGAAATTATTTTATCAAGTAACTAAAGAATATAAAAATGACTATGACAACGAAACTAAGTGAAAGAAGAACAAGCATAGAAAATAATAAAAAGACAACATAAAAAATTAAAGGGTTTAAAGCAAAAGAGGTGCTTGCTAAAGCTTCCATTTCATTTTTTATTTTTGTAATTTTAATTTTATACTGTTTAATGTATAACATTGTAAGTGTTTTATATATAAATTGTTCTTTTCGCTTTTTTGTGGGTATTTCCCCATTTGGTTTTTCATTTAGCTTTTTGTAAGATATTTTCATACCACTAATGGCTCTTGAGGAAGACAAAAAAAAAAAAAACAAAAAACGGAAACAATCACAGCAAATTTCTATATAACTGTTTTTCTATAATATGAACAGTTAACTATTATAAGCAGAGAGCAAGAAAGATAAAAAGCAAAGAATAAGTTAAACGAATAAGTGTTAGTGAATTGTAGCAGAAAGTGAGTGAGTGGTGGTGATGAGGCCGTTGATAGTGTTTATGGTATAATGGTGTGGTAGTTGTGGCAGTAGGTTATGGTTGTGAAGGTTTACGCGGTTTAAAACAATTTCAATATATTTTCCTAGCGAAAAGAAAACGTAGAAACAAATAAGAAGCAGAAAAATATAAACGATTCAACTAACGAACATGATGCTATTTATACGAACATCAAAAGAACAACAACAAAGAAAAAAAAAGACAATCTCAATGAAGTATGAAGTACAGAAAAGCTAGAAAAAAATAACTAAAACAAAAGTTGGAACAAAAATAGTGGAGAGAAAATAATAAAGGATGTAAAAATCTCTTACAACCATAAAAATCAAGTACACTCGGGGTTTACCACAAATGCCAGTCAAAGTAATATATTCTTCAAATAGTGTTGTTGCCGCTGAAGCTGCTGCTGTTATAACACAATGAATTTTTTTCTTTCAAAAATGCTAAAAAATATAGGATAAGCACACACACATACTCTCCTTCATATATAGTTCATATATATATACACAAATACTGACACTTTGAATAAATGAACATGAAATAAGGAACAGTTGCTAGAATCACTCCCTCACAGTTGGCGCCATTAGTTGAGCTTTGTTTGTTGCTTTTGTTACTTGGCAAAAATGGCAGTTTGGTGGCAAATATATTTGTTTTGCATATTGAAATAGTTTGTCACACTGCGGCTACTATTGCTGCCGTTACTGCTACTGATGCTGCAGCTTCTGTTGCAATTGTATTTCGTAATTTTGCCAATCTTTTTTCTTTTTTTTTGTGAGGGATTTAAAGCGATTGTGTAGGTGACAAATATGAATGGGATTTCACAGTTACACCACAATTAGTCTCTTTTATTAAACTAATTAATTCTTTCTTTCGTTCCTTGTTCTAAATATAGTTTTAAATTTTAAGCAAAAAAAAAAAAAAAATAAAAATCAGTTTATCCTTATTTTCTGCTTTGACATTAGTTACAGCAATCAGAATAAATGGTTTCAGGAAAACGGAGAAATTAATTCAAAATACTAAATTCATTTATTTTGCATCCACATTAAATTAATATTGAAACAAGTTGATAAAGCAAAGTGTATAGAAGATAATAGTTACTTTTGAGGTTTAGTAAAAAACTTTAAAACAATTTCACAAAAAGTTTTATATTTATCAAAAATCGGGTTTGATTTTTTGTGGTGGACTTTAATATTTTGAAAGAAAAGATTTTAAGATTACTGTTACTTTGGCTTAAATAATAAATAGCTTTTCTATAAAATTTCATTATAATTGAACAGAATTGTTCTCACTTCAGTAAATTTGTTTATCTATCCAACAATGACGGGCTTTCAGTCCATGAACGTTATTAAATCTCTATAGATCAGAATTATAAAATATTTTTTACGGAATTTTGCATATATTAAAGTGTAGGGCTAAGGATGAAGCATCTTCAATTTAAACAAATTATGTCCAGTATAAGGGAGATCTTATATAAATTTCGAATATCTCCCAATGAGTGCTTAAGCTTATTAAACTCACAAATATAAAGTAATTTAAAATAAATTCAGTACAAATAAATTCTATATCAATTAAAATCCAAACGCCAAATATCAAGAAGATCGGTCCACAAATGATCTTAACCCCCATATAGACCCATTTCCGAAAATCATACAATTCTTAAGGAAATGTTACATGCAAAGTAAGGACGGACGGAAGGATTGACAAACATATGATAAAGGTGTAGGATATTGAAGCGAAAGTTAATAATAAATTGCTCAAAACAAATAAAAATATGCTAAAAAAGCATTAAGTAAATGTCTAAATCCCGTACTGATAGAAGTGTATTACTGTAAATACGTTCTGCACCTGCATCGAAACAAATGGTTCACAGTGTGTCCAAGTTGTCAAGTCAAGTGATATATTTTAAATTCGTAAAAAAATCATATTGATATAACAAACATCGCAATATATGAATCAGTTTAAAAGTTATATTAATCTGGATTTGAAATTTTGAAAAAAAGTTTTTGATTTTTTCTAAAGGATGTTAACTGATAAAATCTTTTCTTAAAAGCAATCTTGGGGCAAAGATCTACCTGCAAGCCCTATTCAAAATTGCTCAATTACAAAAATTTTAAATTTGTTTATTAAGTTCTCAATATCGCAAAGCTGGAATCTTTAATTAAATTTATCCTAAATCTATAAAGTTAAGACTCAAAAGTATCTGGACGGCACCAACAATAACAAGGCGACACATTACAATACACAAATTGCACATGACCAATACATAATAAAATTTTTTGTTACATTTTTGCATACAAATTGTTGTGAACTCGTTAGAATTCTAAGATTCACTATTTATAAAGAAACTATGAGTCCAATGTCATTCGATATCCATACAGCCCTAATAAGTAGGATTAAAATTTCCTAGTGTCCGTTTGCCTTAGGTTTCTGTGAGTGAATGTGTTTGATTTCCAAATTTCTTGAACACAGTTTTAATATTTCATCAATATTAACTATTTTATCAGATTTAACTTAATTCAGTTGCTTATTTTAAAGTAAAAACCAGAAAAATATACAACGTATTTTTTTCTTCATCCACAAAATCTTTATCTGCAGTCGATTTTAGCACTTGGAAAATATTTATTTCTATTTTCCTTAAGTGACTAAAATAACAACTTTTGTTTTGTTATTTAAGAAATGAAAAATAAAAGATTTTCCACACTCTTGAGATTTTCTCGATTGGTAACATTTTAAAAATTTATTTGTTTAACAGGTCATAAATAAAACATCTCGTTTTAAAGTCATCTTTTTTATTTATTGTCCCTAATAATTCTAGCCAGACATCAAATGTCTCTATTCTTCACATTTGAGCTTTTCCTCTTCCATTAAATGAAAATCAAGATTTTGTTTTTGTTTTTTTTTTTTCTAAATAAACAAAACTTTTCTTCTCCCTCCTTTTTTGGTTTGGTTGCTGATAAGAATGTGAAAGTTATTAGATTCCTTGTTGTTGTAGTTATTGGCGTTTTATTTGTTGTAGTTATTGGCGTTTTGTTGTTGTCTTCTGACAATTAGCTTTATAATTTCTATTTCATGTGAAGGTCATTGGTCAAAAGAAAATTTTCACTTAGAAAATTACAAGCAAAAGGAAACTTTAGAAAATTTTATTATTTTTTTTTTGTTTTTTTCTTTCTTTTTTTTCGTTACACTGTCATAAAATATCGCAAACAAATCACACAAATCTACTTTTATTTTTGTTTATATATTTTTTGTTTTTGTTTTTTTTTTTATTATTTTTTCAGTCATTCTTAGCCACGTTGTTGTTATTGCTGTTTTGACCTTCTTTATCTTAAAGTTTTATTGTTCTTTTATTTTTTTTATTCTTCCAAAAAAGAGACAAACCAAAAATATTGTATTTCTTTAAGTGTTTTACCCACTCGAAGAAAATATTTAAAGGAAAAAATAAGAAAAATCCAATAGATGAAAAGTATCAAATAATAAAACACAAATCTACGATAAAAACCAATAATGCTGAAATGAGAACTTTAGCAGCCTGAAAACTTATTTTGAAATAATCAAAAATGTTTAAGTTTTTTTCTCTTATCAAAAGTATGGGCAAAAAAATAATAACAATGAAATACCGATAACTTAACAAATAATTTTTCTTCTACGGAAATGGATTATGAAATACATATAGATTAATATTACGGCAAAATTTCTGATATCGGTCCATATTTTTTTTTATATACTGAACCGCTTCTGCTAGTTTTAAATAGAGAACTTCTTAGATTTAAAAGCAAATACTCAGACCAAATTTCATTGAGTTTTGTTAATTCAAGTAAATGGAGGCGTGCCAATAACAGACAGACAGCCAGATGGATAGACAGACAGACAAAGCCATATTCAAATTTTGATTTTATGCAAGAATATATATACAATATATGGTCTGAGATTATTGCTTTATAGCGTTACACACCAATTTAAAAAGTTAATAAACCCTCTTCACCACTTGTTATGGTGGAGGGTAAAAAAACAGATTCGGAATTTTAAACAAATTAAAAATGTAAAGAAATTAGTTAAATTTCACCAGAGGTAGTCACGTTTTAGTTGGGTTTTCAGCAAACATATAAATTCATTTTTCAATATATATACCAATTTGGCCATACATTAAGTAATTAAAAATCGTGTGCAAAACTTAACTTTTTCACAAGAATGATCTTATCTTATTATCTTTACAAATGTAGTTCCGATAAAAACCCTTTTTGGTATTTACCATGTTTTGTGGGAAAAAGAGGACAAAAGGACAAAAGGACAAAAGGACAAGAAAGACAAAGCTAAAAATAGGTAAAATATTAACTCGATTTTGAATAAAAATAAATCTTTAAGAGATAACTTACACGTGCAGGCAATTTTTTATAGAAATTCTTCAAAGTTTATCTATAAACAAAATTTTTTATTCCAATACATTTAAAAAGAAATCAAAATACTCGAGAATGCCGATATTGAAGGATCATCGACTACACCCCTGACAAAATAGCATTCCTTTGGATTAATTCAAGAATACCTCGGCTCTTTGCATGTAAAATTGGTACTTTAAAGTTTTCAAAAGTTTCAGATTTTTCTTCCGAAAAAATCGATTTAATTTGCAGCTTGAGTGGCTTGGAAGTAGGAAATTAAACTATCTTTTACCCGGTGTGCCTTGTTGCACAAAAATTTACGACGTGTATTATAAAGCTGACAAAAGTTAGAAACTCTAGGTGAAAAAGTTCATCAGATATTCCTTAATTAATAAGAGTCGGTTGTCGTTTCTTCGTACGAACACAGTTATAATCAATTTTCTTACGTAAAACTGTTTTACAGAAAAATTATTGAGTAAAAATTTATGAATTCGAACTGCAATATTTTTTACCACAAGTCTTAATAAAACTTAATTTCACAGAAAAAAAGTTAATATTAACACTTCATTTGGCTACTTTTTCCATTTGCCTACTACTTCTCGCCCTGATATCATTCGTTCTATATTTTGTCCAGTAAAAATTTTCTTTGGGAAAATAATTGGTCTAAAATCTTAATAGTCTCACTTCAACAGTTCTTTTGATATTCGATTATTAAAAAAAACATTTCCTTGAAGAAGTAATTGGAACCAAATTTATAAATTCTTATGTTCCTATATTTTGTTAAGAAAAACAGTTTCTTGAGCAAGTTTAGGATTAAATTTGAGAACTCCGGCAGTTATAGTCCTCACAATCAATAATTATTTTATATCTGGAATACCTTTCCCCTGATCCTGTCCGTCCTTTATATTGTCCACAAAAAAAATTTCTTCAGAAAGTGATTCGGACTGAATTTGAGAACTCTCGCTGTTATAATACAGATTTCTTACACATGATGGGCAATTTTGAAGCCCATCCCTTTTCAGACTCTTCAAAAAAATGTGCTCCTGCAGTTAAAAATATTTAAAGAATTTCCATGTAAGAAACATTTTTTAGTTCAAAAAAGTTACAAACACTAGTGTTTTGTGACCACTGAAGGTGGGTCAATAATTAAAAACTTTTCTCTACCGATTTCCTAAAAAGTTTAATTTGGACTTTAATTTTAAATTAAAGCAATAACAAAGAAATATATATTACTGATTTTCGGTAAATGAAAAATTAATCTATTGTTATTTATCTTCGCACACCGGTGGGGATGTACCGATCTTTTTTGGAAATATATTTGTAATTTTATCGGAATGATGGATTTGATGCAGTAATAGAATCTAAAGGGGTTCAATTGGTAATGTATGCTACCTTACTACACATTTAAATCTTAATATTTTGCCAAATTTTTTGTTTCCATTCAGTTTAAAAAGAGGGATTTTTATGAAATGATAAACAAAATTTTGTTTGCGTTTAAAAATATTAAATATCCTAGGTAACTCTATAGATTATAGTGCTACTATTAGCCGACCAATTAAGATGAAATGAAAACTGTGTTGAAAGATTTGCTATTATGATTTATTAATTTCTTTGCAATAAAACAAAATCCATTAAATTATTGGTCAGATTAAATAAAATTTACATTAATCGACAAATGCAACAAATCAAATGAAATGAATGGAAAGAAAAATGAAAAATAATAAACTTTAATATTTATAAAACTAAAATGTTATCAAAATTAAAAACATTTTAAAATTTTTATAGAAAAAAAATTAAATAAATTTTCAAATAAAATTTATTATTTTGCATCAAACAAAAGTCAAAACAATAAAATAAATTTTCAATAATTTTCCTTTTTTTTTTTTTTGCTTCCGTAATTTTGCTCTCTTTTTATTTGTTTACTTACATCTTTCGACAGAATTTATTTTTTCAAATAAATTTTCTATAGATTTTAAATTAACTTTATTTAAGTTATTGCTGATATTATTATTTTTTGTTTCAGATATTTTTTCTGTGTATACATATATTTTGTAGTTATTGTAGATTTTACGAAATGGTCATAATGGCAACATAAATATGGCTAAATTTAGTTGTTATTCAACTAGATAAATAACAGGCTTAGATTGAAAATATACCGAGCAAGCGACCAACAAACTCCAGCAAATGGTCTAGTAGTGGTAACTGTTAAAATATGTTGAGTCATAAATAAATAAAAATGATTAAAAAAAGATAAAAATCCACACTGGCATATACACACATGCACAGGAATATATATGAAATATATTTTCCCCATTTTAATCGTTGTGAATTTTTTAAACTATAAATAAATAAGTTTCGAATGGTTTGAACAAGAGAAAAAATGCAAAAATATTACAAAATGTTTACAGATCATATTTTCTCCCTCCCCGAAAAAATATGCAATATTAGTTTTTAGATTTAAAAGAAATATTTATTGAAAATATGTTAACAAATATTGCATAAATCAATTTAATTCAAAAAAAAAAAATTGTTCATAGAAATGTTTGGTGAAATTCTTTTTTATTATTTTTTTAATAAAACTATATATGGAGGCGTATGATTGTTAAAATTGTGATATAAAATATTAATCATACGCAACAGAGGAGAAAACAGTTATAGGGTTACCAGCTTTACTAAAAGGAAATTTAATTAAATTTGGGAAATTTTCATAAAAGTATATTTTTTCCTAGAAGTAAATCAAAGAAATGAATTTTTAAAGCTTCATAAAAATGTTCACATAAAAATTTTACGTTCTCTGAATATGAAAATTTTCATAAAATATATTTAACAAAAAATTCAAATTTTCAATAAAAGATCAAAAAATTCTATATTTTACTAAAAACTCATTTTTTTTTTTAAATATTAAAATAAATAATAAAAAAATTTTTCTCAATATATGGAGGCGTATGATTGTTAAAATTGTGATATTAAATATAAATCATACGTCACATATTAGCAGAGAACAGCAATCAAATATTTTAATTGAATTAAATTTTTAATAATTTCATAAAAAACTATTTTTTGTAGAAATTCAAATGAAAAAATATATATTTTTTTTTAATTTTAATAAAATTATATATTTCACAAGAAAAAAAAAATAAATATTCATTGGAAATTTTCTTTAATTAAATTAATTGGAAATAAATTTTTATTTTTCACCAGAAATGTCTCTACTTACTAAAACTTAAATTTTTCTTTAAAAAATTCTATGCTTTTTTATTAAACTTTTCACTAAAAGGAATAAATGTTTTACTTAAAAAAACTAAAACTTCTCTACAAAAATCATCTCCTCACTTAAAGTTCAATTTAAAAAAAAAAATCTATTTTTTACTAAAAACTCTTTTTTTTTTTTCAAAAATGATTTTTTTTACTAAAGATTGTTTGGATGTATCAGAAAATTCCATATTTTACCCTATAATCTTTTCTCTACTGATCCTATTCTGATGGTTTTTGGCACGGTAATGAAGTAAATAAAACTTTATTTTTGGATAATTTCTATTCAAGCCAAATTAGATTTCATTGTAAATTTTAGATAAGAATTTGTTCTAAATATTGAGTTTTCTTCATCCTACTTGCTTTTCCAAGAAATAAAAAATTTAAGTAAGTTCAAAATGTCCTCAACAGAAAGGCTCAAATGATACTAAGAATATGAAGAGTTTTAAAAACAGATCACTTTTTTATAAAGAGTTTATTTTTTTATTAAAAAATAAAAGTTATTATTTTCATCACAAAAAAATTATAACAAAATAACAGTATTTCAGATTATTCAAACAAAATTAAAAGTGATAAGAAATTTTTCCTAATTTTGTAATTCCCAAATTGCTTTCTGTTCCCAAATTTTATAACCAAACTAAACAAAAAAAAAACAAAAAAATGAAATAAAATAGAAATTTTATAACTCAATTTATTTTAGTTTCAATACCCACATGTCCATTTTAATCATTTAACTCATGATTTATTTTGTTTTTTTTAGTTTCCAATTTTGTCCAAAATTTTATGAGTTTTTGGGAATCTGTGTGTGTTTGGATGTTTGAGTTTTTTTTAAAAAAGTTCCAGATAATGTTTAATCAATATGTCATGCAGAATTGATGACATTATAATGTGATAAATAATTCTTTTGCTCTTTGCTCTATTCTCTCCCTTCTACTTTCCATTCCCCCGGAACAATAAAACAAATGAACTCACACACTAGTAAATTATTCCTGGTTTTTAATATTCCCAAAAAAAGAAAAAGAATTATTAAAATGTTTATAATTCATGTTAAGTATTATTTTATTTAAATTATGTCTGAGGAGAATGAGAGAATAGCAAAATAAATAAAATGAAATGAAATAATATAAATACTTTATTATTGTACTTAAAGAAATTTGTTTGGTATTTCTGCTTATTTTTATGGCCTCATAAACTCAAATTTTTTATTACCTTTTTTACCTATTTAATGTAAAGATACACACACACATATACACATACTTATTCCCCATATACATATATAACAAATTTGCTGATAGAAATCCTGCTCTCTTTTAAATATGTATTTTTTGTATATTTTTTATTAACATTTTTCCATATTTTTGAGTCGTTTTTCTTAATGGTTGATCATTAAAAATGCATGACAAGATGTCAATAATAAAAACCAAATAAATAAAAAATAATGCTAATCAAAAGAAGCAGCAAAATAAAAATGGAATTACACACAAACATCTGAAAAAAGGGTTATAAATTTATTTATACATACAAACATATATTTGCAGGACTCTATTATGGGGACCCTTTTCGTTACATTTAACGCCATCATAAATAACGATAAAGGTAATTTTTCAACTCTCTCTTTCTCATTTCTCTATATTACACACACTTTTTTAGCCTTAATGCGTACGATAGATAGAGTGAAAAAGAGAGAGAGAGAGAAGTATAGACGAAATACATTAAATTGCAACACAGTCACGTTCATAATTTCTTTTTATAACCTAACATTAGCAACAGCAAAAACAACAAAAACAATAATCAACTGAATATGAAAAACATGAAAGAGAAAGAAAAAAAAAAAAAAGAAAGAATAAAATAATAAAAAGGTATTGGATACAAATTTATAAAACGTGTTGCAAAAGTAAAAATTATTTTAAATTTTTATCCCGAATACTCGGAGATATATTGATGTGAGATATATTTTTTATGGTATGGGCTAAAAAATATAGAGAAATAAATGTTTAACTTAGATATTTTGATCGTAATTGAAATGAAACGTTGGGAGCAAAAGTGGACTAAACTAGAACTCACAGAAAGATCCTTTTTTGAGATCCTAAAAAAATCGCTTCATCAAATAAACAATAATGTTGACAACAATTTCCTGAACTTGATCCTAAGAGTCAAACTTAATCAATATTATTAGTTGGGTTTTGGCCAATCTTTTCAAGAATTTCTTGTAAATCAAATAAACTATCCATGCATGTTTTCTTGTAAAACATCAAAAAGCAAGTCAGTTATACCTTGTGCGCCCGTTGAAACTAAATTTTATGAAATTTAGTAATATTCTTTGTTATTTTCCTAAATAGTTTGATATGCAAGATATTAAATTTTTAGTCGAACCGTATACTTTTTCCGGTGTATGGTACAAAAAAATTGTAAATTGTGTGAAGACAATAAAGACTTTGTGTTCGTAAGCAATCAATCATACTTACTGAAACTAGGAAGTTAAGTGATCAGAAACCATGACTTCTATAACCACATCGTACAATAGTGCATCATAAGGAGAGACTTTGCTCTTTCTTTCTGTACATCTAAAAGCAATTATGTGCGTTTACTAGATCGTGAAGAAAAAATAAAACAAAACGATGTAAACACACGCAGAAAATAGTTATTACTCCAACAGTAACTTTGTTTATGCAATAAAATTATTATCAATAAATTAACAATAATATTATGGTCGCATTTGTTTAGAAATATGTTCAACTGACTACTATTTTATTGTTGATATAGATTCACAACAGAACTATTGTTATTAGACCAAAATATTATTTTCAATTTCTTTAAAAATGTAAACATTGTGGAAATTAAAAATTAAATTTAATATAAAATTAAATTTTATATGTAATTGAAATAATTATTATGTCTTTAACAAAAAACTATTTTTTATAATTTACATTAGAAGTGCAATGAGGCGTTATCATTCTTTGCTTGTCGATTAACCATATTTTTGTTGTGGCATAATCATATAATAGTTACAACATGGGTGTGCCAGCATGCACTACCATAATGTTGTTTTTGATACAACTATATATTTGTATACTTCTACCATATTTTGCTATTTTACAACATTACTATCGTCAACAATGCGGGTGTTTTAGCATACGCAACCATAAAATTGTTGTGGCACAACTTTATTGTATTGTTTAATTTGAAAATATTATGGTGGAGTTACAATAATAATAGCATTCTCTGCATGTGCTTAGCTATAATAAAAAAGCAAAAACAATAAAAAACGAAAAGAGCTAAAGAAATTGTAGCAAAGCTGAAAATCTCTTTTTTAAATTTTATAATATTCTTGCAAATATCCGGAATGTTTTGAATGTGGACCCCTATGGAGGGCCGCTTCACAGAGTTCCGATATAAATCATTTATTTTATGTAATCATCACATAAAAATTTAAAATTTAATGCCAATAAGGGAAAAATATAGAACACAATATTCGAAGCAATAAGTTTACATAATATGAGTAGCAACTTTTACATCAGGAAAATGTAATAATTCTTTTTTACCCATACATTTAACATTTCAATGGACAGAAAAAAACGAACAAAAATATATCAAATTAATGAAGAAAAAATAAAAAACAAAGAAAATAATTTGTTTTTCGTAAGCAGCAGCAATAAAATAAAGAATAGAAATAGCTGCAGCCTATAATCAACTAAAATAACAAATTATCTACATTAATTTACATACAAATTAAAAACGTAGTCATGACAAAAATAAAATAAAAAATGTAAAATGTAACTTCTAACATCATTAGTTTGTTTACAAACAAATTACCAAACAATTTTAACATTTTAGAACCTTAATTAGCATTTTTCTTATTCACTAGTTTCCTTCCTCTCTGGTCAGGACATGTGTATGTCTTTTGGTTTATTTAAATAAAATGAGTTTGTAACCAAATTACTGCTTACTGTCCACTTTAATAAAAAATTTAAGTTGTAAATAAATTGTTTCAAAAAAATATCATCTTGATTTCTTTTTGGGTTAAAAGAAATTTTTACCGAAATAAGAAAAAAAATTCTTAAAAATAAATAAATTGGAATGTAAAGACAAACATTTTTGACAATAAACTTTAACAGCAAATATTTTGTCATTTGTATAAGTATTATGGAAATTGGGATGAAAAAAGTGAGTTTATCTTACACATACATACACACATACTACGATACTTAACTTACTTTACTCCAACACTTTTGAAAATTCCATCTTGATAATCTCATTTGCATTTTGCAATGAAACGTGTACAAGTTTTCAATAAAGCGTATAAGTATCTTTGTATGGATGTGTGTATGTGAATGTGTAAATGAGTGTAGGTGAGTACTTTTTGTTCCTTTCGATTTTTTTCTCTCATTTTCTTTCTTTGCAACTGTAAGAAATTTAATAACCTGCCAGGTGTCTTCATTTGAAAACTTATTTTATACCCGTAAGAATATAAATTCTTATAACTTTGCAACGAACACATTTATACAGACACACATACACTTACTTACATACACTCACAAGAAAAAAGAAAAAAAGTAACCATATACATTTATATACATAAATATATATTTATTTAGTGGAATATTTAAACGTGGGTTGGCTGATTTATTTAAATTCATATTCCCCATCATGAAATTCTTTTACGAGGCTTTAAACAACACAATTTTCATATGACCTTCGTAGTTGTAAGTAATTCAACAAATTGTTTTACATTTCATTTATGCGCTACATTTTCATATAATTTTAAGCAAGAAAAAAGGTCTCATTGCTATTTGTTTTTTCAAGTTTTCGTTTTTTTCCTCTTCTTTCAGTACTTCTTTCAAGGATGTTCAATAATCCATTATAAGATGATTTTTTAACCCTTTTTTCCACTCATTCCTGTACTATTTCTGCCACTATTTGTAGGTGTCAAATTATTTATGCATAGAAACATATTATTATTTGTGAGAGTATTTTGTTCATGTATTTTATGTTATGGAATACTTATTTGTATGTCTCTTGGTGGTAATGGGATATTAAAATCCTTCAAGTCATGCATAACATTTCTATTAAAACAAGTGACAACAAAGGAATTCAAAAAATAATTAGGAAGCAAAAAATTAACAGAAAAATATTATATATTAAGTCTTTCATAGGAAAAGTTATCAAATGGATTAATAATCGTATATAGCAGATTTTCTGAGGCTTTAGAACCTTTTGAGAATTCAGATGAAGAGATAATCTATAACATATAATGGAGAATGTTAATGTTCTCCAACTCCAATTTGAAAGACGCTAAATCAAAATCTGAGTCGATTTAGCTATGTCCGTTTGTATGCTAGAAACAGTAAAACTCTGGCATAGTGAATTAATTGTTTTATTTTGAACCAGCAACATCGAAATAGACTGATATCTGTGACAATATCAAAAATCCCACAAAAAATTCTAAATTTTTCTTAAAAAAAACTGAGAGAATTTAATCATAACTAACAGTTTTATATACCAAAACTTATCGATATCAGGTGAATGAAAAAAGAGTTACATTATAGAATATTCAAAATTTCGATGCACTTCAATATCAGTCAAAATAATTTGCAATTTTAAAAACGGTTTTCTGAAGTTTTTAAATATATTAATTAATTAATTAATTAATTAAAAATTAACCTAAAAAATGTATTAAGACTTCTTTCCGGAATAGGGTTCTAAGGTCTATTTAAAATCCATACAGTTATTCATGGACCTATAAATACTTTTAATTCGTTAAGGTTTCACAAATTGATTTATTTATTGAGTTCATATTACCAAAGTGGTCCATTCGGCACCGAAAGTTCTCTGACTATATTACACATCAATCATAAAAATATTTTACATGGTTTTAGTTAAGGGATTTTTGAGTTAATTTTGTGTATTAGAGATCCCATGCTGGTCACTTGGCTAATGATGGTATGCCAAAGTTGACCACCTCGTGAATGTTATTTTTAAGAAAATTTGCTTAAAAGGAAATGAACAAAAGAAGTTTGTATGTAGAAAAGTCTTTTAATTCTACAAAAAGTAAGAATCATCTATAGCATTGTTTTCTTGTTGTTTATTTTGTGATACGAATTACGGAAAGTGGTCCATTTCGCAAGTGGTGGCGGAAATGGACCCAAAAAGTGTAGAAGTAAGAGTATTCAGTAAATATCTGCAAATAGCACAACATTCAGAATTAGCAGTTAGAACTCTAAGCAACTGGATTACTAGTAGTGGTCTAAGTGTCAATCTATCGGTAACGAAGCCTGGTTTTAATCACAACGTGTTAATAGAAACCAGACTTCAGACTACCAGTATTGAATGGGTAAATTTTGGCGCTATCTAGACCGAGTATATCAGCAATAGCTCACAAACTTCAAACTTCAGATTTCCGAATGAAAACAATATTTTGCGGGGAAAGTTTGAAGCTATCGAGCAACCAACTAGATGAGGTATCGGAAAAGATATGGTCGAGCTATCGTGAAAGTTGTCTACAAGACATCGAACCTTAAATGAAATGGCAAACCGTTCTAAAAATTACCTAGACTGGCTGCGTGGACATAGGACTAATCATTGTAATTTAAATGGCCCTAGCGAAAAGGGGGCGAAACCACAAATGACAAAATGGACGATTCCTAAACTTTTATGCCACTGTGGTGCCTTCGATATTGCAATCCTGACAGATTTGGCAACTTTGGATTTTAAGGACATCGAACCTTAAATAACAAGCATTCAAACAATGACCTAGACTGTCTGTATGGATATAGAGTAATTTAGATGGTGGTGCCCTAGCGAAAAAAGGGCGAAACCACCGATGAGGACAAAGTGGGCGATTCCTTAACTTTTATGCCATAAAATTGTATGTTCCAATCATTTCATATTATAATAAAATTTGAAAATTAACTATTTGCATTAAGTAAAAATTTTAAAGCTAATTTTTGCAAGCTCTTAAATTTCTTTGAGATTTTTCTTTCCTCCTTTATGAATATTTTGACCTTAGAACTTTTCTAACATTTTTGTGGTAGTTAATCAGTAAATGTTTTGTTTAAGTTAAGTCTCTAACTCTATTAATCTTAAGTTTGTGTTTAAAGTTGTTTTTTCCGGCAATATTGGTAGTAAGAGAACAGCACGACATGCAATAACTTATTATCATACTTAAAAACATACACACACGCATACACTTTCTAACACAGATACACACATACCCAGAAGCAAAAGTTAACATAAGGTCTGATATCGAAAAATTATTAACACACGTTTTTCATTAAAAACTTTTAACCAAAGAATAATTTTTAATATATATTTTTTTGATCAAATTCCCCTATAAAACATGTCACTTATTATGTTTTATGTCAAACAAAATAAAAATCAAATAAAAAGGAATTAAAACTGTAAGTTATTTTTATTAAAATATATGTATGTTAAGAATTTTTCGATCTCACTTCTTATATTCCTACATACAGATATTTTATGCTGAGGTCTTTTAAATGTTATGGGTTAGGACTCGATATAAAATGGAAACAAATGTTAAATAAAATACGTGAGTAGTCATATGTATATATGTATGTGTCTCTACATCTGAATGAGTGTATATACTTTTTTAGTTTGTAGGATTTTCTTAAGTTTTAACTTGCACAGAAATTGTATGAACTAAATTAAGTTAAGTTATCCTTTGGGTACACATTTTACCATTAAATCAAAGTACAATAAAATATATACAAACAAATGAACAAACTCCAATACATCTACCTCAAACATCAACTCATACTAATACTTTAACAGTATTTAATACCTTAAGTAACAAACATAAAACTTCATTTTTGTTACACCTGCAAAATATACAGTTAATGTTAATTTGATAAAGTTAAATACGAAAGAGATAGAGCGAGAAAGAAATAGACTGTAGGAGTGTGAGTGTTATAACTAAAAATTTAGTACAGCTTCCTGTTATTCTTCTTTTGCTGGCCTTTTGTGAATAATTTAATAGAGTGTTAATTTGTGAGCTTTTCTCACAGACTATTTATTTTTAATTACATTAAATTACAACATCTTCTTCTTAATTGCAAATATGTGAAATAATAAAAATGCATGAAATCCAGGAATAAAAAACAAAAAGAAAGTATTTACTGGAATATATTTTGAAAATATAAAACTTTTAGATTCTGATTCAGTATGTGTGATGAGTAGGTGTAAATAACATAAAGGTAAATAACATGGGGTATGCAATTAAATATATCTAAGTACATAAATATACACATGAATTAAAACAATATAAGTTTATTTCAATGTTACTGTAATTTCCGGTAATTAAGGATTTTTTATGTATATCAACATAGTTTTCCTATGAGAATATAATGCTCACATGAAATTCCGTCAAAAGAGCAAAGGTTACCAAAAAGAGTGGAAACAATTACAAAAATATGTGATTCTGTTAGTATATTCTGGAATATGGTTGGACACCATCAGCAGCATTGTTTACTAAAATACGTCTATTTTCAGCGAAATAGTTCTATTTTGTTATATAATAAAAAAACTTAAATTTTTGAAAAAAATATTTATATTTTTACTAAGATGGCATATTTTTAAGCGTTTAGTTTAGTCGAAAAAAGTTTAACTCTAAAAAATTATAAAAAACAAAATAGATAAAAAAGAGTGAAATCCGAAAAGAGAGTTTAAAAGTGAACAATTCGCACAAAAATTTTGAAAATCGTGTTGGTGAATTTTATTTCAGCGAAAATTTGTTTGTGTGCTTATGTATGTACAGTCACATTTTTTATTTTTTTATTTCCTTTTTAATAATTTCACATTTTGAGCGAGTTAAAAATCTTTTTTATTTTTACCTGAAAGAAGAATAAAATGAGCACAGTTTTGCACTTTGCAAAATCAAAAAAATATATTTTTAATCTTTGTAAATGAAGATTAAAAATAAAGTTCGTCCAACTTTTTCAATACTCTCATTTTTAGTCAATTTTGTGTAAAAATAGTTTTAATTAAAAAATCAATTTATAATGAAGACATTGAATTTTAAGTAAAAATTAAATTTTAAAATTTGATAAAAAATGAATTTTATTGAAATATGAAACTTTGAGGGGATTAAACGTCACAAATGCTTAGTTAAATTTATTAAATTTTTAGTGAAAAATAATATTTGGTGAAAACTATTTTGGGAAAAAAATTTACTTAACTATAATTTAGTGGAAAATTTAATATTTTAGTAAAACATTAAATTTTTAGCAAAAAAATCGAATATTTGGTTAAAAATTTTATTATAATGAAAAATTTGATTTTTTTCGGTGGAAAAATGAATTTTTAGTAAAAAGAATTTTAAAAGTGCAAAAAATTAATAAAGTTTTAGTGAAAAATAAATTTAAATGAAATATGATTATTTAGCGAAAATTTGGTTGAAAATTTAGTTTTTAATAAAAAATATAACATTAGAAAATTTATATATAAAAACCACGTTTTTTATGACCGTTGAGATAGTTGAGTTGCGTTCAAGATTGATTTGAAAAAATTTTAAATTGTTTAGAAAACTCTTGCGTTAAAACAGTCAGTTGAAGCTAATATTTATTAGTAAATTGTCCACATTATCGGTATCTAAAAGTATTGAACGGATCATGTGAAAAGATATTTTGGAGTCGTGAAATATCGAAAATTTAAATACCAAAACGTACGATGAAGATAGACTAATCTAAAGTTGTAAAATTCATATTTATTAAATTTTTTACAATTTTATTTAAAACCTTAATGTGGTAAACCTCTCTCAACCTTCCAAACAGGTTCCTTGAACTCTAACTATAAAATTTCATTAAAATTTTAAATCATAATTTTGATGTTAAGTAGTGGTATCTGTAAATTAAAACGAAACTGCAAACGCTCTCTGTCAGATAGTAATCCATCTCCATTTAAAATCAACAACATTTTTGGACAACTGTTTTTGTGTTCTTAAATTCTCTTTTAACAAAAGCTCAATATCACTCATTGACCACATTAAGGTTCTTGTATTACTTAAGACATTAGATAGGATGCCCCTATATCTCACTCCTTAGATATTAAGGACATTTAATCCAAAATATACGATACAAAGAGACGTTGAGGCATTAAACTTTAATAATCAGATCAGTTAAAAATTCATTAACATTTGCATCTGAATTGAATACACAAAATCGAATACACTTACGGTGATAATGCCGGATGCAGAAAATTCTATAAAATAATTTCGATGATATTCTTTATCTGGTCTCTTAACCTTTGTTTCCATAAAATGAAAGGTTAATTTCAAAATATTTGTTTTAGAGAACTAATTAGTATAATCTATATAGAGCATAAAGAGCTAACTAATATTGTTATAATATCCATTTTTAAAGCTAAAAATTAATATTTATTACATTTAGAGTCTCACCTTAGCCAAGTTGAAATAAAACACAAATTAATTTAAAATAATCCAGAATTTTTTAAAATATTACTTTTCTTAAAAAATATTATTTATCTTAAAATGTTTAACAGAAAAAATGGCATAAATTTATTTATTAAAAAACTTAAAAAATATTTGTTACCTTATTTTCTTTAACATAAATAATAAAAACAGACTTTTAAACTTTTCTTAAAGTTAATAAAGAAAATTAAAGAACAGCCTAACACTGCTACAGATATACAAATACATACAAACCATTAAATTGTATTAATAATATAGCTTTTTTTCCATTTCTTGATTTTTCGTTAGCAAATTCAGAATAAAATTAAATCACAGGACATTGCGTATAAAAATATGTAGTGAACGAATTACAAAGTCAGGTGTTTTTGTGAAGCTTAAGCTATAAACAACTTTTACATTCACAAAAACATACAAATACACACCTACTTATACATACCCCTCACTTAAGTGCTTTACTCTGCCATACCGGAAAACAAGTCACAGTCACAATAATAATGTGGTAAATTATGTGAATTTATACAATAAAATTTCAAAATTTATGCTACTTTTTATACCCTACACCATCATTGGTGTTTGGGGTATTATGCATTTGTGCAGACGTTTGCCACGGAAGAGAAAATATTTTTCCACCACTTTTAAATATAACGTTCACCTCAGAATCACTTCCTGAGTCGATGCATGTCGCCCGGTTGGCTATCTGTGTAAAGCTTGTTCGAAAAGTAAAGGTAGCAGTTTAGACCATTTTTGTCACGTATTATTATTTTGATCCAAGGAGGCTTATTGAAATTGATTATGATCGCTAGATACATACAAATGTCCCCCAGGAATTGGGTTTTAGACCATCAAATTCCTAAACATAAAACGATTTTATTCAAGTGCGAAAATAAGTGTTCTTATATGCTAAAAACGATCTGCCAAATTATACGGGAATCGGTCAATATTTCTCAACCACCCTTCTAAATATCATTTTGAAACTCATAAATCTCACTGAAAAGCAAATTATATGAGGGCCGTTCATAAATTTTTAGTAGCATTCATTTACAACTAGGAATTTAATGTACGGTATTACATAGTCGAGCTTGACCGACTTTAATATTTTTACCTGTTTCTTCTTCTTTTTCTTCCATAGAATGAAAAATAAAATCCGGAAAAAGTTTTCTGGGTGAGAATACAACTAATACAGACACATGTATACATATATTATATGTGTGTGTGTTATGTGTGTAAATTGCGAAAAATATATTTGTATATCAACTGCTAAAATATATTCTATGGAAATTATTGCAAAATTTTAAGGATTTTCACAAGATTACAAAGAAAGAAACGAAAAAAAGAACCATCAAAAAATATATAAAAATACAATTTAGTCTAAGTCATCAGTTGGAAGTTGGCAGGAACTTTTGTTGGTGGCAGTGGTTGTGTTAAGATATTCAGAAACTGATGCAAAAATCACTTTTTCTACAAAAAAAAAAAAAAAAAAAAAAAAACCATTTAAATAAAATTTTGTGTTAATTTTTTTCCTTCACAAAAAGGAAAAGAAATAAAAAGTAGCAACAAATAACAACAGAAACATACATCGTACCAAAAAATAATTTTTATACTAACAGTGTGTGTGTCTGTATGTGTGGAAGTGACTTTTGAGTAGATTAAATATTTTACAATATTTTGATGTCATTTTTTTTCTCTGTCGGTTACAATTCTATTTTCCCCAATTTCTGTTCTTTTTTCTTTCTTACGTTGGTGTAATAAATAAGCACGTAAATATACAATTTGCCAGAAGGCAGGCTCAATTTAATGAGGTTCGTTTTTGCATGTGGAGTTTTTTGTCCTTTCTACCTTATTTATTCCTTTTTTCGGGTGATGGAAATCAAAAATAACAACACGCGTTCAAATAAATGAACAGAGAAAAATGTTAAAGAAAAAAGCCCAAATTTGATTGCAAAATTCTTATAGCAAAAGTGCTTAAATTTAATAAACCTTAAGTAATAACGAAGAAATTTATATAATTTTTAAAATAAATTTCACAAATAAAGAATGGAAATATCTAAACAGACACGTTAACATTTTTTTTAAAATTTTATTTTGCTTAAAGTAATAAATAGAAAAATGCAGATCGATTCAAATAAAAATTTTATACAAATACTTAGAATGTGATGTACAATATACGAATATAATTGCATCTTATTACTATTGACATTCACATAAGTGTCATAGCATCATAATAATGTTTTTAACGCGCTGTCTAATAACACGCTACCGAAGTATATAAATCGGAACTCGGGTGGTGTTTTAAAATGTTAATTTTCTTTAGGTGACAGTGAAATAGGAATACCTAGAGTGAGATTTAAGATCGTAAAACCTTGAAAAGTATATTTCAAATAGTGCAGAAAAGCATAAAACAATCTTCTGGCATTACCTCGATTGCTGTATCAGATGCCATTTTCGTAATGATAGAAAAGGCATACTCGCATGTATTTTTCACTTGATCAGAACATAAAACTTCATGAGCTACAGTCCTCGTTCATTTGAAGCAAAACGAAACGGTTCCTTTTGTTACACGATTCAAATAGGTTCATTGCGACCTATTTTATAGTTCATCGATAGCTACGCTGCCACAACAAAAGACAACTCTTAACTAACACTCTATGCCCGTAGAATTTTTAAATGAGAAGATAGACTAATAGTGGGAAAAGCCGAATAATTGCCATTAACAATGGCGCAAAGCTGTTATTTCTGTAAGTTATAAATATCACACGCACATAATACACCACTTATTAAAATCAGATCACCGATCTTTTTCCCATTGACACTCACCTAAATGCCATATTTGCAAGCTGTGGGGACACATTCAAAACATTTTACTGTTGGAGATCGAGAACATAGCGACATATGAAGATTTAAAACATGATGTCGGTATATATAAATGGAAACTCAGAACTAATGAATCTTATATAATTTAATTCAAAAAAGTGCACTGAGTTTATAAGAAACAGAATATATTACACGAAGTTTTAAAAGTTGCTTAAGTTTCAAACAACGATTTTCACAGATAATATTCTTATAACCTCCACCATACAAGTGGTTTTGAGTATATTATTTTGTCATTACATTTGTAGCGCCAAGAAGGGCGTTAGATTAAGATATAAATCGATTTAGTTATGTCCATCTGTCAGTTCGTCTGGCATAAACACATCAAAAAATTAACTTTGACCTACACATTTCTTATTTCCTCAAGAAGTTTTCTGTTTAAGAAAATAGTATAGACTGATATCTAAGATAATGTTTTAGTAAATTTTCATGAAATTCGAAAAAATCATACACACTATAAACTTTTGGATAGGTAACGGAAAGAGGTATCCCATATACAAACGAAATTAATTAATTATCGAATACATCCATAACTAAAAAAAGAAGTTCAAATAATTTTCTCTATATGTGGGGGTACTTCCCTTCTGGTCATCAGACAAGCCTGTATAACTTCTAAATGTATTAGGATAACTCTGCACAGTGTGTTTAAATCGATTTTTCTTTTTTAGTAATTTGATAACTTATGAACAGTTACAGAGATCTTAATGAAATTTCACATATTCAGAGTTAAGGTACTTTTGATTTGATCTGGAGGAAAACAAGCTCTTACATGGTCATGGGTGTAGTCAGTGTCCTCTAAGGTTGGTTATGTTTATTAAAAGTTCGCCAAAAATCAATTTATTAATAGAAAGGAAAACTGAGTAAATCTTGCCACCTTTATGAAATCATAATTTCTTCTAAAAAAAGCGATTCAGATACGCTAAGCTCTGCGAAAGTAAATTCTTTATGAAGCAAACTACTGAACGACACACGAAAATTTAAATTCCTCTAATATTGTTTTAATATAAATCAAATTTCTGTTATTTTCAATATTTAATTTAACTTCTTTTCTCTTTAATATTGATTTTCCCCATTTTATCCAACTGTTTTCATTTAAATTCCTGCTTAACTCTTTTGTTACATTTTCAGACTTTAAGTTTTTTTTTATTTACATACGAGTACTTCTTTTCAGACTCAATTTAATCATAATTTACTTCTTTATTGTTTCTACTCTATTCCTCTCTATTAATGTATGTATGAGTGCACTCGTTTTTAATAGTTACAAATACAGATCCATATAGATCCTGTCGACTACATAGAAGTGAAAAGGAATATGCGTGTCATCTGCAATGCAGCTGGTTAAGGAAAATAATAAAAAATGAAAGAGAAACAGAAAAATACTGTCAGTTTACAGCATCACTAATGATACCGTTATTCTTTAATAGGTTATCAACTAACTAAGAATGTTTGAATGTTTGCTAGCATGAATTTAACTATTTAACGAACACCTATACATGTGAATATAAAAAAGGGTGCGCATAGGAAACATGTAATACATAATTTTATGATTCTTTTATTATAAAATTAAACAATAAAAATTTGATTAAAGAAAAATGTTGATTTAAAAACATTTAAAAATTTTATTTTTCATTTTCTTTTTAAGTATCATCCTAAAAATTCCTTCCTTAAAGTACTTCCTTCCATCTATATGTATGCATATTGTATATGTATTAGTATATAGATGTGTATATAACAAGGGTTTTAGTTAATAGTGTGTGGTTACAGTAGCTAAAATTGCAACATAAACTTGAATAATGATAAACATAAGCATGCAACAAATGTTGCTGACATTAGCACAAGAAATTATTATGCTCTTATCAAACAGTTGTTGTATGCGAATAATACATAAACACATGCGATTATATACATATACACATACAAACAAACACTCATAAAGAAAGAAAGATAAATGTTTGTATGTTGTTATACGAGCTGAAGATTTAAAATGATGATGCTAAACTTTTCCTTTTGGTTCTTTTTTATTTTCAAGGCAAAATCTAAGCTTTATTACAAAATTTAAATCAAAATAATGATGCAACATGAAAAATTTATTGCTCGAAAAGACTTTTTTTGAAATTTAAGATAAAAATATTAAAAACTGTAAAGTTTAAGTTTTATTGGAAGGAATTACTTGATTTATTATTAGTTAATAAATTTAAAAGAAATTAAGGAGAAATGTATAAATATCATGTTACATTAAAGTTAAAACAGCATATTTAAAGAGTTTCATATAAATCGATTTGATGACCTCACCGAATGTGTTATTTATAATAAATTTGTAAATGAAGTGACGATGTTTTGGGTACTGAAAAGAAAGCTGAGAGTCAAAAAAATTTTACTTAATTTTTTTACTTTTTAATTTTACCATTAAAAATTTATGAAGGAACTGCAGTGAATATTTATTATTAATTTTTATATATTTTAGGAATCTTTATTATATTATTTAATATCCAGATTACTTTTCACTTTCTTTGAAAATATTGGTGACTTTTTGAGCATGGCAACAGTTGATAGACGGACGAACTCAGATTTTCCTAAATCTAGACAATTAGTTTTCATATGAGCTTTCAAACAAGAGATAAGCAGGCAAACTGATAGAGATCCTTCAAATATCCACCTCTATTTCCTCTTTGGTTTCTACATATATAATTTTTTTATATGGAAAAAAGTACTCTTGAAAATAGAGTTATGAATTTTAGTCCAAAACACTTTCTTAAGGGACTGGCATATCGGAAAGAATATACAACGTATCACAATACCTTATTTTTTCAGAATTTAATGAACATTAAAGTGATATGACTGATGTAATATACCACTTTTATTCAATTTAACTATACCTTCTCAACTGTGAGTTTTACGAGCTCAATTATTCCGACAAGACATTTGTAAGAAGCTACCTAAATTATTCGATATGAGCACTTTCAACAGATTCGTCTTTGATTACTTATGGAAATGCTTTGAAATTCTTGATCAGCTAAGGTAAAAAAAATCTACAGAATTTAGTCGTCCAAAATTTTTAATGTTTAATATTCAAATGCAAAAGTGGAGGAAGCTTTTACTTGACAAGGGTTTTAAGGTATTAATTCAACTCATGGAGCCTCGATTCTTATGATGTTAATCGATTCTACCAATTTTGTATTGAAAGGCTTTTACATATCCTTGAATTAAGATGAATTTTTTTTATATTTTTTTAACAATAATTTTTCATAATAACAGTTTGGAATATCGTGAAAGCGATATCCAAATTTTTGTTTTCATAGGAAAAATTTTAGATTGTCCCTTATAGAATTATTTTAGTGAAAAATATAGGACTGAGTGGGCATCCAAATGTATAAGATTTTTCTTTGACATATCTTGGTCCTATAAAGTCCTCAAAGTAGCCCATCTTTATAAAAAATGCCCTTCAAACTAAATCATTCAATAGAATTTATAATTTTTTCAAATTTTTTAATATCTAATAGAAATAAAGTCAGACTAAATACATTTCCATTACCTTCTTCCTTTCACAAAAATTATTTATATATGTTTTATGTCCTTAAGCTTGATAATGCAGAAATTAATTAGAATTAACTACAAAATACTAAAGGTCACATGAATTAGTGAAAAACTCATTATGTCGCCAAATATGAAAACAAAATATTACCAAACACTAATATCAAGTTAATTACAAATGGACAAAACATGGTTGTTCCAACCAACCAAAATGTTTATTCAAACAAAATACAACAAATGTATTTTGAGTTATGAATAAATTATAGATTTAAAACAAAATTTTACAAACAAATGTATTTTATCAACTACAAATTACAACTTGACCGAATTCAAGTACTTTTACTTATACATATACATAAATATATATATGGCATTGTGTATGTGTTTGCAGAGACATGTATGTACAGCATCTTATATTGCCAGTTTTAACAGATGAGAATACAATATGCAAATGAATTAGACTGTTAGTTTTGACAACCTGTTGCAAAATATGTTAAATGTATAAAATTCATTACATACATTCATATATACATATGTAGACATGCATTTATATATATGTATACAATTTTCGTCAATTTAACTTCGTGTATTTCTAAAAATGTGATAATTTAGTATTTATTTTTAATATTTGCAATTTTTATTAAATTTTTAATTAAGTTCATTTCAAATTAAAGACATTTTCTTTTTTTTCAGTTTTTCAACAAACAAACGCTCTAACTATTTTAATTATCAGCAATTTTTTCTATTTATGTGTGTGTATATTTCTGCTAGCCATAAAGACTTATGTTAGTGTGTGTTGAGCAATTAAGACCTCACGTTTTTGTTTAAAAACTAGAATTGTGACCACTGTCTAATAATAATAGTCCATGTACGAATTCATACATGGCAACACATAACATAACACTAGACTGCATCATCAACTTTCACATGAACAAAACATTCAACAACAACAATGACTTCCGGTTTAGTGTTAAAATGAAAATTATGACATACAAAGTACCAACATCCAACAACTAGTTTGTGGGTCTTGAACTCATACAAATGGAACTAAATTTGTTAAATTGATTCATTTAAAATGTATGTGCATTGGTTTGGTGTATATATATGTGTCTATGTGTTTATGTATGTGTGGTTTTCTTTAACAAATAGACAGTCATCGGATAGTTAAAATACACATACATATGTATAGAATGTATGTTTAACGTTGTCTATAGGTTCTATAGTGACATACAAAGTCTATATGTCTGAATATATGGAACATTATCACGTGGAATATAAATTTGGTTTTGCTTTTAATTAAGAAAATTATGAGATTATTTTGAGAATAAAATTGCAAAAAAAGGTTGAAGAGGGACGGAATTTATCTAAAGCAGATTTAATTTTTCTCAAAAATTTAAATTCTTTATATTTTTCTTCTTCTTTTATTAGTAAATATATTTTAATAGATCTTGTAAAAACTTTCAAAAGAACCAGCCTATTGATATGACTATAGCCCTAATTTAATAATAAAACTCAAGACTCTGATAGCGGCACTAGAAATCATTTTCATTGTCATTATGTGGAAATGATTGGTGACATCATAATGAGATTGATATGCAACTTAGCACATCTCTTCCTAATCTTGACGATTTAATTAAAGGCAAATTGAAACATTCGGAAATAAATGTCTGCACAGATGGAACAAAGACTTCTGTGAGAATTGGTTGTGGTACTTTCGGAGATGAGCTCATATATTAAGACCAGAGTGTAGTATTTGTCAGGTTAAAGTATTTTTCAACAGTCCAAATATACAAAAATATTAGCTTCTTCATTGATAGTCAGGCAGCTTTAAAGTTTCGAATTACTGGCATCATAATATCTATCGTGGTAAGCAGTTACAACAAAAAGCTTGTTTCTCTTCGGAAACAGCATAATATTAGTCTGATGTATGCCTAAAAATAAGAATACTTTAGAGAACGAAAAATCGGACTAAATGCCTAAAAAAGGTGCATCTCGTTCTGACGACTTGGATTTTTCAGTGTTTCATGGCCGGGCATTACTTCTTGAAATTTAAAGATCCACTCAAGCATCATTCTGCTTTTATTTTCCGGGTGTTTTATATAGTATGGGCGATCTGTTTCTATTTTCTACATTTTTTTGTGCTTCTATGGGTTCCCCGTTTGTAATGTTCCAGAGATCTCTACTGTTGATGTTGTTAGGCTATAATATTCCCTTTATAATTCTGAGTTACTTGTTGATGAAAACTTGTAGTTTTTTCATGAGGGTGTTGGATACCAGCGAGGTTTAATTTCCTTACAACAGAATTCATTTTAGATATGCGTTGAATATTTTGTGCTTTATTTGTCTTCCTCTCTCTTAATTGAGTTTGTTGTTTATGTTTGCATTAGCAGCGCAATTTGTAGTCATTACTACTAAAATAGCAGAAGCTGTCTAATTATTCGACTGATTAGCAATGCAGAATAAATTCGTCTGAACTTTAGCATTCATTTGAAATAGTTGACTAACATTGCTGTTGTGACCTGAAAGTTCTGCCAATGCGATGTGCTATTTTCTAATGGTGTCGAAGGCTTTCTTGAAATCTATAAATTGTAAGTACAGGGTAGTACGACATTCAAAAGACTGTTCTATATAAATCCGTAGGGTGTTTACTTAATCTATTCTACTCTTGTTAAACCGAATATTTCGAGCATTGTATTAGACCGAGTAATTTCTTCCCAGTTGTTGTCACGACTTTTAGATAATTTGATGATAATGTCTTTTTTCAGATGAGGTTGTGATATTTACATGTAGAATTTGTGCTTGTGTTCCACTTTCTTCTGAAGTTCTTTTTAGTATTCAATTATACGTATTTGTTTCGAATGAGAAATAGTACTTATTTAACTGTACCAAACCGATACTTTATCCAGTGAATCAGTAACTTGTAACAATTCTTGGTACAAAATTTCCCTGTTGAAATTAAAGTTTTTAGAGGAAATGATTGATCGTGTTAACTTCAGAGTAAATTAGTTCCAAAAACAGTTGAAACTCAGTCAATCTAATTCTGTATATAATTGGTTAATATTTGTTTCGTATGGGAGATGTAGAAGATTAATAATTGAAAATTTTCAGAAGTAACAATAAATCCAATTATTATAATCATAATATGATTGTAGCATGGTATAGCTTTTGCAATAATATTTTCAAATATTAACTTGAAGTACATAAGGCACTCTTCCTTCAAATACTAATGATTTTAATATAAACATAGTTAAGGGAACAATTCCCTTAAACGATTTCTACACAAAAACCTTCCTTTCACCACTAATAGTGGGTATGGAAATAAAATATTAACTACAAAAATAAATATTTGTGTGTGTTAAGTTCATGCTGTGCACCAGAAATTCTTCGTAGAATTCTTTGTAAAAAATATGAAAACTATGACAAGTATTTCCTTGTATACATCTGACAATAAACCTCCTGCAATATTTGCTCATATTCAACATATATTTTTTGTCTTACAAAAACCTCTAAATACAGACTTACAAGTAACTATTTTTTTCATATTTCTTACATTTTTCTTCTTTTTTCTGGGCTTAAATTTTTTATTAATGCACTTACTTATTTGCTGTAACTAAACAGAAATCATATGGAAATATAAACCAAATATTTTTTCCCAGAGTAGAAGAAAAAAACGCTTGAAATATTTTTCCAACACAAAAAAGTAAAAAATTAAAAAAAAAAATGATCGTAAGAAATCCACATCCCACATTCTCGGTAATATGCCAAAGTCATAGAATAGAATTTTTTTAAGGAATGTTGTGATATAAACTCACGCAAACAATATTTTACGTGGTATTGTCAACAATAAAAACAATTCTTTTGCTTTTCCTTTTTGTTCACTTCTTCGTCTTTGCCTTTGGCTTGGAATACTTTTTGCAATTTTTCCCTTTTTTTTTGTACTTTCATGTATGTAAATTTCTAGAGTGTTTGAGTGAGTGAATGCGTTTGTTTACATATGTGACACTACCATATACATATGCATTTCATTTATACAGCTACAGATGCTGTCATTTCTATATTTTGACATTTGATAATTTGACTTTTTTTCATGTGCATATGACAATTTAGTTTTCAATAAACACACGTTTTTTATAAACTTTTTTCTTAATATGGCAAAAGGGGGAAAAACATAATTTAATTAGAAACAAACTTTTTTTTAAAAATTATGTTACATATATCAGCAGGATATTAACAGCGATATGGAAAATTGATCACATAATTATTTAAGCTCAGCCCTATTTCCTCTGATTACCATTATTTTAACTCATTCTGTCGGGTTATTATTGCAAACTGGGTGTTCATGCAGGGCTTAACGTAAGGTACCTATAAGTTGTTGGTAGCGCGTTAAACAGAAATAAATATCCGAAACCGTACGAACAACTTAAGGGCTACAAAAAAGTTGTTTACACTTACCAAGTTTTATCGAGTAGAGGAACTTCAGATATCAGCCTAAAAGATTGATGGTATGTGACTTCAACTTTCCAGAAGATCACATTCATCAGCCAAATAAGCTTCCGATTATCTTCAATGTTCCAGAATTACCAAAATTTAGATCATATTGATTTTAATGATTTTCGGCGTCTGCTCTTCTTTTAAGATAAAAAGGATTTAGGATTTTATCAACTCGCTCTGTTTTCTTCAAGCTATTATAGTCCAACCTACACACTAACCTAAAGTCCAGTTCAATTTAAAGTGTAATGTAATAGTCAATAGTCTAGTTAATAGACTCTATTTTAGTAGAATCAATGGACTGAACCATAGTCTAGCCAATTAACTATAGTCCTGTCAATAGACTAAACTATTATCGAGTCAATAGACTAAATAATGATTTAGTCAATAGATTAGTTTAGTCCAGTTAATATTCTATTCTAAATTTATTCTTGTCTATACACCTTGTTATAGTCTAATCAATAAATTAAATTTTTGTCGAGTGAATGGACTTAATAAAAATCTAGTCAAAAAGTATTTTAATTCAGTCGATAGGCTAAATTGTAGCCAGTCAACTAGATTATTGTTCAGTCAATAGATAAAACAAAAGTAAGAAAATTAGTTTAGTCCAGTCAGTAGACTAAACCATATTCAAGTCAATAGATTACTATAGTCATAATGAGCATAGTATAGTCAGTTTGTGAACACAACAATAATCTAGTCAATAAATTAGTTTAGTTCATTCAATAGACTAAACTATATCAAGTCAATAAACATATTGTATTTAATATGCTAAAATATAGTCTAGTCAATATAGTAAACTATTGTCGAATCAATAAACTAAATAAGAGAGTAGTCAATAGATTAGTTTATTTCAAACAATAGAATTAATGATGTATAACAGAAGATTAAACTATAGTAGAGACTAAACTATATTCTGTCATATATTCTAAACTATAATCTAATATGGACTAAACTATAGTCTTGTGAATGAACTAATCTACATTTTGTTCTGTAAGTTTAAGTTGTTTTTTTTGTTCTACAACTCAAACTGCAGTCTAGTTACCTTAAGACTACAGAAGCTTACTCTATCCCCTGTAGGGTATTTTTTAGTTAACGGCTGCATAACCTTTATTTTTAACATCTGAATAAATATTTTTCTAAAATCATTAAACAATTAAAATCTCGATGTTGTGAATAATTAATTTATCATTATTATATGTATGTAACACAAACATGTTGTCATATTAAATAAACACAATATTTTACTTAATTTCAAAATACAACAAAATGATAACAAAAAAAATCATAAATTTAATTAAAGTAAGTAAATTTAAATATTTCATTAATTATTTATAGTAATAATAAAGTAATTTTGTCACTTCTAATGGATATTTTAAATAAAATATTTATAATAATTCACTCAAACTGCCAGAACACAGACAAACATATTTAAATATAAATTGTTTTTTCTTTTGTCTCCTACATCCCAAAATAAATTTTATTTATGGATTTGTATCTCCTCCTATTTGTTTCGATATTTTTTCTTTGTTTTTTAATACATATTTAATCTTTCAAAATAAACTCAGACATTAGACATTTTTATATTGTCATTTAATAACGTTATATTTGAACAGACATATAAACAGACATATACATTTACATGTTAGAGTATTTATTATAGACTCGTGTGAGACATTGGCCAGATTTTTGTTATTGTTGCTTCTTCTATTGTCAGCTACTGATTCATTTAACCATTAGTAAGGGCTCCTAAGGGCGGCAGTTTATACTTGTATCTTGTCCTTATTCTTGTGTCAATATTTGTGCGATATTTTTATTCTCTATTGCTATCTGTAGCTGTCTCTTTCAGTGTTTCTGTTTCTCTTTTAATATATATTCCGTCTCCTGTGTCCATTTAGTATGAACTATATAGAGATAATTAATCACATTAAATGCCTGTCTGCAAGTAGAAATATGAAAATATTATCTCTATTAAATAATTATGCAATAATAATGTCTGCTAAAAGCAGCATTTTTGCAAATATTAACATTTGAAATGATAAATATTTAAACAAATACCTTTTTAAAATATTGTCTTATGAAGAAAATTAATTAAATTTCATTTAAAAGTTTTCTAAAAATAAGAAAAATGTTAATTGATATAAAATGTGACAAAATGTTAATATTATTGAATTAAATAAATAACTAAACGTATGCTTAATTATTAAATATTGATATTTATTTAATATCAATCATACGCAAGAATTCATTCTTAATTTGTTATTTTTGTGAATCCATGAATTTTATATGAAAAATTAAAGAGAAATGATCTGAAGCTGCCAAATGCTTAGTCCAATTTCGATGAAATTTCACACAATGGTTGAAGAGATATAGGCAAGTTTAATATTATGAAACACCTCTGAACCGATTTTTAAGATTTTTTTTACCAGTACTTAAATAATGTTTAAGTTATATCATTTATTTTAGAGATATTAAGCTAATTCTTTTTACCGATCTTTGAGATTTTTGTTATGCAATTTTTGTTCGATTTTTTCAAAATGACTTTAATTTGGTAATTAATCAAATTAATAAATTTTAGAAAGTTTAATCCTAAGTTGAAGAAATTAGCTGCGTATTCAACTGTCTTGCGTGGTTGTATTTCATTGATTGGTTTTCTTGCTTTGTATATTCAGACCTACAATGCGCGCCAGTGTTTTGAAGTCTTCTAATTTTGCTTGCATATCGAATATATTGTGCGAGAGTAGATCTATAATATTTGCTAAATCCAAAATCATCTAGTTGACGTAAGAGACTCCATGTAATTTATCTTATTTGTATATAGATTTCGCATCCTCTAGGATACTTCAATATGTCGGTCCTTCCAATAGTATCGAAGGCTTTTTTTAAATCTGTGAAGGGTAACTACAGGGGAGTACATCATTCCAGAGACTGTTCCATTTAATGCAGGATTTGTTTAGAACAACTTAACACCTTGTTCTAAACAAATCCTGCAGTTTTTTTCTCTGTTTTGCTTTGAATTCTTTCTAGTATGACATTAACCAGTATCTTACATATGACGTTAAACATAGCAATTCCTTCCCAGTTTATACAATCTACTAAGTCGCCACTTTTCGGTAAAGAAATGTGTTGTTACCTTCTTATTTGTTGGAGGTAGCATTTCTTCCTTCCGTGCGGAGATTATGTGAAGCCGTAGAAGTTCAGCTTTATTTTTCATGATGCCTCAACCTTAATTTTAAAAGTTACATTTAATCAATAGCCCGATATGTTAAAAATTACTTCATGGAGAAATTCTTTGATTTTCCGATATGAATTGGAGAGATATAATTAAAAAATATTAATAAAATATTTAGGATTTTAGGGCTAAAAAAATGTTTTTAAGAGAAAATTTTCATACTTATTATCAAAAATATCATATATATTTGAAAAGTGAACAAAATCTCCATCTCTTCTGGTAAAATTTACCCCTATCGGTGTCTTAATTTGGGCTCCGTGCACAGCCGTCATTTTATCCACAAAATACAACCTAAATACTGATGTAAATAAAATGTCGTCGCTCCGATCTCCCTTATCCCTCGAAGAAGAATGACAGGATTACGATTAAGTTCACAAATAAAACCATTTCCGGCCTTAATGATTGCTCGCGAGCATTTTGCCGATAATTCATTGAAAATCCGGAGAGAGATAAATCAAAACAAAGTATTGTTCACAAATTTCAAAACCTTCCAGTCATAAATTTACCAATTTTATTTACATCCATGAAGTTGCAGAGGCCATCAATGCGGTTAAACCGGCCTATGGCGATTGGCCTCGATGGAATATAAATGCTAATGTTAAATAACCTTAGCGAAGGGGGAGCTGAGCACTTGAAAATAGTTTTCGACCTGTCAATGCAGAGCTTTTTAATACTCCATGAATGCAAAATATGCAGTGGAAAAATATCCAAAGTTATGAAAATGCAGCCTTAGGATTTCATAATGAAGGAACATTATGAAATGCTAAGTAAGCAGTTCCTTCTAGGATGTCATCGGAGAAACCATCCTAACTTCAATACTACACAATAAAAGTTACCGCCGAGTCACGTAAGAAAGGATATTCTTATATACGAACATAGCATACATAGATATATGCAATATCCTTTGGATCAGTATTCTATATATGACAGCTTTAAACGACATTCACAGAGACGCCTCAAATTCCGCTCTTTCAAGTTGCCGCATGAATGTCGTGCTTGAAGGCCGCCGCCCACAATAACATGAGCTAAAATCGATAAATGTACTTATACACTCCACCCGTTACAACAACAAGCAATTAAAATTATTATTTCAACATTAAAATCAATTTTGTTTTTTTTTTTTATCCTTTAAAGTTTTAGTAAATAAATAACTTTTTATAAAGTTTTAAATTACCTTCCTATTTAAAAAAATATCCCGTTTTTTTGGTTACCATATAATTAGCAAATTTTGTTACATTAATTAACATTGTAATATATAACTTTTGCAAAAGTATTATAAATTTGAAAATTTTTTCCCTTCAGTTAATATAATTTTCACACCCATATAACCCTTTTTTATTATTTTTAGTCTGTTTTTTATTTTTCATTCATTTTTATTTCGAAATTCTGCAAAAGGGCGAAAGCAAAAAAAAAGGACTTTTAAACATTTCATTAACGTAACATTAACCTAATGAATTTTTTTATCTTTTTTAATAATATCACACTTCCCAGATAGAATATTAGACAAAAAGCAACTAAAAAAAACAAAATAAAAAACAAAAAACAGCAACAAACACCTTTCATTAAAAAAAATGAAGTAAAAAACAAAAACAAAAAGATTCCTCCTTCATCCTTTTGCATAAGAAAAACAAAAACAAAATGCTTAAATAAACTAAAAGTGAATTAAATTGAATGGAATTGCGAAAAAAACTGTGAATATAAAAATTTTGATAAAAAATCATTTTCAGATTTCACAATAAACTACAGGATATAAAATAAAGGAAATTAACTAAGATTTTAATCATCATGGAACCTTCAATAAAGGAAAATAATTTAATTAAAGAGAAATATTTATTTATTTTATTTTTTAAGAAATTTTAAAAGTTGTTGTCAGGGTTATTAAACTCATAAATAAGCAGCGGAAAAATTCGGAATAAGGACTTTATTCTTAGATTATCTATTTTACCCTACACCAACATAGGTGGTTGAGGTATTATACGTTTCTGCTGATGCTTGAAAAAAATGGTGTAACGCTGTCCGTTCGTCTGTCTTTCTGTTTATCCGGCGGTCTATGTTATCGATGTGAACATCCTACAAGTTGCAATTTTTGAGATATCATGGTGAAATTTAATATATATTATTGTTTTGACCTAAAAATGAAGTTTGTTGAAACCGAATACAAAATTTCCTACCGGAATAGGCATTTAAAAACTTAAAAGTCCTAAATATAAAGCGAGTTCAAGTTTAAAGCCATATTTCGGGAACTAGGTCAAATAATAGCTCCAGCACAATGTGGTTTCTTTTGGTTTATAACTACATAAAACTAAATACAAACTTAAACTAAATGAAACCGAATGAAATCATTTTTAAAAATTATCTTCAAAATTGCGTTCTGTATGACACACAAATATTGAGGTGTATCAAAATTTGAATATTTTATCCTAAAACTTTTTCTCTACTGATACAATTTCGATGATTTTGTATACGATATTGAAAGATATAACATTTTATGGAACGGAAAAATCCTGTGTAAATCAAGTTACGCTTAAAGAAAAATTTAAAAAATTTTTTCTTAAATTTTGAGGTTTTAGCAGATATCGGTCTATAAATTTTTATGTTTTTATATCGATATAACTGAGTTTAAATCAAAAACTATTTAGGGCAGCGAAGTGGCCAAGTTTCATTTAAATTAGACTTTTCCTCTAGGCGTGAAAACGAAAAGACAGAAAAAGCTAAATCGACTTAGATTTTGATTTCATGCAAGAATGCATATACTTAATGGGGTTTTGGAAGACTTCTTATTGGTGACCAATTATTTTTTCACCAAAAATTTTATTTTTTATGTTTTCGCTTTTCACTCAATTTATCAAAAAAAAATATATTTTTTATAAAAAATTGTCAATAAAGATATTAGTTTTAATTAAAAAGTAATAATGTTTTTGTTAGAATAAACATTGATTTAAAATTTTACACTAAAATATTCAATATTTCTTTATTTTCCATTGCAAAAGAAAAAAAATTCTCTAAAAGAAAATTATTCACTAAAAATGTAATTTCCAAAAAAAAAAAAAAAATAATAATAATAATAAAAAAAATAAAAAATAAATAAATAAACATGTTTTCATTAAAAATGTATCAATTTTTTATTAAAAATTAAATTTTACATTAGTTTTATATTTTTTTTTACAAAAAAAAATAATTTTCACTAAAAAATCAATTTTTCACAAAAAAAAAAAAAAAAAAAAAAATTAAATAAGAATTAAATTTTTCAGTAACTAAAAACTAAAAATAAAATTTTGTATTAAAAAACTTGATTTTTCAATAAAAATCAATTTTTCACTAGAATTTTAATTTTTTAATAATATGGTGCCAAATTTTATTTAAGTTGGTTCACATTTAACAGTCTCAAATATTGGCTTATAACTTGGTATCCATTTAACCGGACATGATCCAAATATATAGATATATTCTTCACTAAATGTAGTATGAAACGAGTAAAATTTTGAGTCAAAAAAGTATTTCTTATTAAAAAAATATTTTTTTATTTAATCTTAAATCTAAAACTACTATTGGATCCCAACGACATTGAGTTACATGAGCATTTATCATAATTAATCTCAGGTATCTCATAATATACCTTAGAATAACTTACATTAACATAATTAATGAAAATAATATCAAGTTCAAGTATTCTTCATAAAATAGATCCGTTTAAATTCAACTTTATAGCTTTTTAATTAACCCGACAAACTAACTAACATTTTATTTCGGAAAAGAGTTAATTATATTAAAATTTAATTTAAAAATACTTTTCCTAAGAACAAAATCTTTAAAAGCCTGTAAACTACTTGGACATAAATCAACACTGCCATTTAACCCTCAAAACATCTATGATACTTATGATAGAAAGTCATCTTGTGAAATAAAAACTGAAACATCTTTTAGAACTTAATTATGACTCTTATTTCCTCTTACATTAATTATCATCATTGTCATTATTATAGTAAACAACAACTAAAGAGGAAGATACTTGCTTTTTAAAATTGTCTTAATGAAATTATGCCTATTGACGAATACTCAACATAAAATTTATACAATAATAACGACCCTTTTATGTGAAAAATAATCAAGAAATAAAAAAAACAACTATTTTGAATATAATCAAACAGAATAACTGACTGACAAACAGAGAGACAGACAGTTATACAAATATGTAGACAATGTCATGCTACAAAACACAACTGTTGCATATACTTGCCACCCTTTCATGCCACACAAATGTCTCCCTCTGTTTCTGTCTTTCATCTTAATATTTATGTTTTATTTCTATCATCACTGTTTTTGTAAAAGACATTATTTTTTTTTGCTTAAATTAATGTCCTCTTTATGCCTACTTAAGTGAAGAAAGCAAAGAGAAAACAGTATGACATTAAATATAAGATTGAGGCAAAAGGAAGATGAAGAAGAAAAATTTTAAAAAGAACTTAAATACTAAAGAATAGAAACTACTTGTATATAATCTTGTATGTATTTGGAAATAAGGATAAATAAGTATAATGGTATTAGGGAGGCACAAATATAAGGTATTACCTGCTTATCTGTCAATCAAAGTTACCATAAAATATACTTTAATAGATCCTTATTAAAAAGTTTAATTTGATCAGTTTTTCATAAATATAAGATATTAACCTATAAATGGTTTAAAAAACAGTTTCTCCAAAAACAGGCACCCATATTCAGCTACATCAAATCTAGAATTGCATTAAAGAAAGGTCTTGTGTTCAAATTGCAATAAAATAGGGTCTCATATTGATGTAAATTTTATTAAAAAACTGGATCTTCTTCTATTCCATTATTTAGTATTGAGCAATGAATTATTTGAAAGTGTTTCATTTATTTCAGGAAAAGGTCTTATATAGGAGCTATAGACCAATGTGAATCGATATTAGCGAAATTACGTTCATATATTAAAGACAAGTACAGGAATGAATCAATATATACAAAAGTAATTTAAACTTAAACCGTTATTTTCCTAATCTGGAACATTTAAATCCTATTCCGAAAAGGAGGTCTTATAAAGGAGCTAAAATAAAGTAAAATTTGCCACAAACCTATGCCAAAGTTAAATTTATTAGAATTTCGTGGAAAAACTTAAAATACTTTTCAGATAAAGGCCTTCATTTAGGCGCATTTAAGAGGTTTAGAAACAAAATATATTCCGCTAATGGACCAATAATTAAAAGTATTACAAATGGACCGATATTTGTCAAGTTAGTGGCATATATTCAAGACAGAAAATTAATTGTACTGAATTTCAATTGAATTGGTCCATAACCTTAAAAAACTTGTTCTTTAAAATTTCAATACATATAACACAATGATTTTGGAGAGAGTTATGTGGAAGCTATAGGAAATTATAAGTTGACACTCGTAAAATTTCGAACATCGATCCCTGTTTATGTCTTTTCTAAAACAAATATGAATACAATACGAAGTTTTATGAATACAATACCAACATATATATGTTATTCGTAAGTGGATCTTGTATAGTAAATATGAAAAATAACGAAATAATCCTAAAAAGTGAGCACAGAATGTTACAGGTTTTATCTGTGCTAAATTTTGTAAAAATCGTTTAATATTGTGTAATTTTATGGATTAAAACCTCGTTTCGTGAAGGGAAAAGAGCGATTAAAAACAACTTCAATAGACTTCTTATTTGGACTTAAATATAATAATAAAATTCAGCATGCAACCTGTACTTTGAACACAATGCCTTCATTGAACAGACATAATTAAAAGTACTCAGGAAATGATTCTGAGTCAAACAATATAGTTAAAAGAGATGGTAGCTCTATTTTTCTATCCGCTCTTAACATCTGTGGTGCAAAGTATAAACACATTGCTGATCCCATCAGATTTAAAGTAGAGCTCTATTCCTTAACTGTGGCTGGCCGGAAATTATATATGACTTGTTGTATTTGCAGTTGTCTAAATGTATCAAGTTTTTATCACTAGTAACATTATGATGCGAAAATTTAGATGTCTCTCAGCTTCAGTTCATATGTAAAATAGTTAATTTTTAATTTCAAGGGAATGTCTTGTTATATGACTGCCATAAAAGGGAAGTATTTCTTCCACCATTTTACTCCGAAATAAAAAACAGATGTCTACATTCTTAAATACCGTATTTTTATTACAGTTATATCTTATAAAATTTATATGTTCTAAAATCTGACTACAAGCTGGTAATGTTGTCTCTTGCGGTTAAATTTTAATTTTTAACAATATGGCACCATTCTAATATTTTCTAATTCACATATAAAAATATACTTCTCGACTTAACTACTCCAAAAAATCTTTTCAAAGTATTTACACGGTGTAATTTTGACGAAAATTGTTTATTACTTTAAAAGTTATTTATATAACAAATTAATTCTTATTAATTTAAATTAACTTAATTAAAAAAATAAGTTTAATATTAATCTTTAGTCTTATTAATATTTTTTGAATAATCAACATTTTCCAAAGACTGTCGCCCCTCTGCATAACCCGTATTTACTATATATTTTCATAAACTTTACATTTGCTTTATTTGTTTGTTAGTATTTGTGCATATTCCTTTAACGCTCCCATTCCCTGTATCCCTTTCATGTTTGTTTCTCTTTTCATTTATAAATTTAAATAAACTTCTTTTTTCGCTTAACGAAAAAAAAACTTAAAGTACATACAGCTCTTCAACAATTAATGAGATTTATTTAAAAGATACTTAAAATTGAAATACATTTTATGTAAAAAGCAAATGAAATTAAAATAACAACAACTACAAAAAAATCAACTTTGCAGAAAAGTTTTTATTTGCACTGTAATTTCTAAGGTATTTATGGACTGTTTTGGAAGAACATAAGTTACTGAATTCTTAGGTTCGGAAAAGTCCTCTTTCTTCGAAACCACGGATATAACCTCTGATGCGACCAAATTTTATCGTACTCCCAGGCCCGAGAGGAGCTAGAAACTTATAATCTTCAAAACCGGTTCAGAAATGACTCAGAATTAACTGTGCAAAAATTCATTTAAATATTTTTAACGGTCATAAAGTTATGTCATAGAATACAGTGGCGTTTATTAACATGGGCGAGAAATTTTTAAGGAGGGGCCAACGTTGTAACATTTTTATATATTTAATATGAATGTTTAGTATATCGAAAAGGTACTTACTCTAAAAAATTATATGTACATAGCTGACTATTTGTACAAACATCTTAAATAAAGTCCAATACGGTGAAAATCTCTTAAATTCTTTTTAGTCAATTGCTCACACAATTTGGTCCATTACTAAATTCTTCAAAGTATCTTTTTGAGAATTTTACACACAGAAAAAAAACATGTTGCAAAATCAACATTGAACAAAGTTGAATTGAGATTAAATATATTTTTTCCTTAAGTTTAAATTAAAATTTTTTCGTTTGTGGTGAAATAATATTGAAAATCTTTCGATATTTATTTTTTTAATTCCTTTTAAAAAGCAAAATTTTAAGAAATAATATATCAAAAATATTCTCAGGAAACCGTATTTACTGTGAAACAATGTTAAATTAACATTTTTACCTATAAAGCAAAATCATAACTGAAAAAAGTTAAATTATTTTATTTTAATTAATTTTACATTGATTTTTTCTGTGTGTAGATTTGACTTCTTCCTCCCCAAAAACTAAAGCAAAATATTAAAAAAGAGATATATGATTCGTTCAGAATGTAGAACAACAAATGTACAACAGGAAATAATTGATTTTTAAGTGAAAAATGTTACCACCCTTTTGAAAAAAAAATTAGAAAAAATATCCATTTCAAAAAAAAAATATATATATTTTTTATTGAATTCACACAGGTGAATTGCTCTTGCACAAAAATTATTAGGAATCTTGTACAGAGTTGGGAAATTTTTTTGATATTTTTGGACTCGAATATAGTCCATCAAGTTAAAAAAAATTTAAAATGGATCAAAATTTTACTTTGGTCTTAATATCTTTTAAACTTTAAGAGTTATCTCACTTATATAAACGTAGTTTTCGTAGAAAATTATAAGGGTTATATACATGTAAAGTGAGTTTTCAATCAAACAATAAATAAAATTTTGGCAATTTTTTTAAAAAATCGTCATACCCGAAGTGACCAACTTTGGAGATCCACTTCCCGACTCCAGGGCAAAGAAGAAACATTCTTTTTCAAATTAAATTGTAATCAAATCAGGAATGTCCAAGTGAAATTTATTTATTATTTCCAAAAAAACGTTTTGTGACCACTGTGCAACGCTGCTAATGTCAATAATGATGATGATGAATAATGAAGTGTATCTAATAGTTGAATGAAATCCATTACGGTTAATTAGTTTAAAACGTTAAATCCTATTTAAATAACTGTAAAACAAGATTTAATACAATTTTGTTTTATTTCTTAAAAAAACTGTCTAATACTTTATTTAATTCATTTACGATCTAAAGTAGAATAAAGACGTTTTTTTAATTTAATATTTAAATTTATTCAAATAAATATAATGTGAGAATTTAAATAAGATTACCCTCCCTGACTACCGGAACATTTACTAAATTGTCTATGTATTAAACCTCTAACCTTCATATTTGCCTTCTTACATATTTACATGCCTTTACAAGTGTGTGTGTGTGTATGTGTGTATTGACAAACTTTGTATTGTGGTTTTATATTACATACCTGAAACCTCGTAAATATTCTTAACGTTCAGATACTAAAGAAACATATGAGAATTCTTGAAAAAAATATTTGAATTACAATGTGGAAATGGAATCTGCGTATATTAACCCAGTGGAATGGCCAAATAAAATAATTCCTTTTTTATTTTATTTTATTGGAAAATATTTACTCTTTGGCAGGGAAAATATTTATAATTTTATTTATTTCGTTTTCTTTTATATTTTCGAAAGGAGTGGATTTTTTTTGGGATAAAAAATATTTCCCATTCTTATACTTTTATTAGGGCATATCCTTTCTTAGATGCGAGGGGGGTGGGAGGTAATATGATTGGAAATTCAGATAAAAAGATATTAAGATTAAATTAGTAGATCGAAGTCTCTGTTAATTTATAATTGAAGACATTATAACCGATTTTTTAATAAGAGAAAAGTTTTTTATGAGCAACCCAAAAAGAGAGAGAGAGATGAACAGATATAGGTAAATCCACTCAGACTGATCATCCTATAATTTGGCGCGTTCTTTAAGAATAGCATTAAATTTTTACTACAAAATTTCGTTTTTTTTGTGGATTTTATTGGCTAAAAATCCCATTTCGGAGGGACTTTTATGGGGCCAATATGAATAATGATCAAATCATTATCAATTTCAAAAGGCATCATCCTCGGGTCAAATCTTCAAAAGTGCAACCTAGACTTTGCAAACAAGTTTGTCAGGGATAATCAGCCGGACAGACATGGTTAAATCAGCTCAGGACTCTGAGTTTATTTATAGTTGGTGGTTGTACAATTTATCCTGGCCATTTCAAACATCTACATAATACCCCAAATCACCAACGGTAGTGTGGAATATAAAAAAGTTGTTCCTCTTGTAAAGTATTTAAATAAGAGGGAGATTTTTTGGATTTTGATTCATAAAGCAAACATTTATTAGAGGTCTTGAAAAAGTTATTATCATATGATTAGAGACACGTAACAGGTTTGGAAACTGCATTTTCTTTTAGGACTCATGCTTTTGGAATAAAGATGTTCTCAACTTAATTTACATGGTTTCGGATACACAATTCTAAAAACAAGTCAATACCAGAACGATTACTAATTTCCTTTTAAACTGGGAGCATTTTATGAACAAAACCTTATCAGATGATAGCAGATTTTTCTAATTTGGTTGTGAGTGAAAACGAACTGATATCTTAAACAACCTCAAAAATTCAAACCAAAAACATTTAATAAAACTTTAAACAAAAATTTAACAGATTTAAATAAATAAAATCATGATACTTCAATTTGGTTTCAAAAATATATTATCAGATTAGTCAAAATAGAGTTATAGACAAAAAATATATTTGATATCACTGGTAAATAAGAATTGAGATCGAAAAATTCTATCCACACGTTTTTATTAAAACTTTTAACCAAATTTTATTTTTTTAATTTTGATCATGTTGCTTTTGTAAAAGATGTCAGTTATTATGTATAATGTCAAACAAATAACACCTAAAATAATGTCAAACGCTTACTGTTTACAATGTTACTAACAAAACCGAGGAACTTGACCGTTAACAGAATGCCTGGTTCGGATAAAAAGAATGGTTCACATGATGTTATGAAAGCCAAAAAATAAAATGCATTTCCAACAGAACTCTCAACATTTCCGGTAAAAAATTGAATCTAATGTAGGTTTAAAAACATACAAGGCTTTAAAAGTTCCGGAAAGGAACGCTGCTAAAAAATTTAGGTACCAAAAAAATCACGTAATTCAACTCAAATTTCCTAAAAAATGTTGTTGCTTTATGTTTTAGCACATTATTCGTAATGCAGATTAATGCTGCTGGAGTTATTGGTGTGGCAGTTGCGGCAAAAATGGTTCTTTTTAAAAGGGAATTGAAGAGCACAAGAAAGTTGTACAAAATTATGGTAGAATTCAAACGAACATGGACCGAGATATAACGCTAGGGTTTCCGAAACAGATTTAAAATTTGTAAAAAACTGTAAAAACTGTGAAAAACTGTAAAGTAATTAAAACTGTAAAAATTAATACATATTTTTTTTTTAAATTGTAAACATTTTTAAGATACTTTATGTCACCTATAAATTTCCACTTGAAAAATGTAATAAATTACAATAAACTAACTAAATTGAGTTTTAATATTTTTTTTGCCTTAAATTAAAAAGATATTATCCATTTTTCAATTTATTCTCTAATTAACTGCATTGAAGTATAGAAAAAAATATTTATTAAAAAATGTTTATATAGAAAAAAATTTTATAGGAATGAAAAATTTTGTTATTGACACATGACTGACAGGGAATGCAATTACTTTTGACAGCCATTGTTGTTAAACTGCCATTAAACTCTGATTTTTCTCAAATAGATTTTTATTATACTCTTTTCTGTAATATTTTATTTTTTTAATGCACGTTTAAAAAAAGCAACAACAACATTGCATAAATACATATACATACATACACTCTTGTCATTTTTTATTTAGCCTGTTTTTTTCACGTAGTTACATATACATATTTCTTGTTTGTTTTTGTTGTTGTTAGAATATAAAAAGTCTTTAAACGGTTTCCATTAAACTTAATTAAAAATTCTTTTCACATCATGTAAATTATGGCAAATTTAAATATAAATGGACCAATGTGTAAATGTAAATGAAACTGGGTAAACAATGTATGGGTAAAAAAAATTTGTCAAAAATAAATTTCTTCAAAGAGAGGAATCTTGGAAAACCAGATATTTCCAAGATTCGCTGTTCTCAAGAATAGAATATATCTTTTTGGTAAAATATTTTTGATTTAATCAAAAGAAACATTAACGTGAATTACAGCATCCAACTTTTGAAGTATAAGAGCTATTTGGAGCAATTCAAATAATTTTTTATTTGGTAGATTTAATTAAGTCCGATTACTCAGTTAAAAGCGCCTTTTATTCAGATAAAGCTCTTGTCGATCGAATTTGCTGATACTCAAAAGCAAACGTTTTGTGAAATTAAAAAAAAACATATGAATTATGAAAATAAACTGCAAAAACTCGAAATGTGTACAATAACAAATTGATAATTAAAGTTTTTTAATTTGAATTCATTAATAAAATTAAAATTTTTCATATTTGTTATGATTGCAAAAAAAAAATATTTAAAATATGTAACTTTTAAGTATATCATTAGACTTAGAATCACTCTTGAGTCGATTAAACGATGTGAAATTTTGCACAAATGATGAACGATGATCAGTTCACTATTTCTCATGGCTTTCATACAACTGCCTTCAAATATCCATATTCAATATCATTTTGAAGGTCCATAAATCTTTCATATTCGTTAATATGATGAGAATTGATCAAATAAGGTGAAAATAAACGGCAAGCGATGTGCGAAATTTTAAATGAAATGCACTAATAGCTCTCATATAACGCTCCCGAAAAAAAAAAAAAACATTTCAATACGTACAAATACATAAATGTAAGCACCATTATAACAAACTGTTTTAAAAATAATTTAGAAATTAACATTTATACAGGGGTCGTTCATTAATTTTTGGTGATTACAATTTTTAACCAAAACTGTTGTGTAGGGTATTCAGTAGTCGGGCTTGACTAACTTTCTTACTTCTTATTTCTTTTTTTATTGATTTGATATACAATTATATGATAAAATTGAATTATAAGATTGTCTAGATATCGGTCCATAACTAATTCGCCAATAAATATTTGCATAGTAAGTCAACTACAGCAATTCCTTATGAAAGACGGATAACCCCCACGCTATCCATCCTAAATTTTATCCAGTAAAAGTTTTCGTTAAGAAAGTAATTGAAATGATAACTAAACACTCTCACTTTAATCGGTCTTTAGATATTCGATAATTATTACCACTTCTCCTTATCCAATGCATTTCATATTTTGTTCAGTAAAACAAAGAAAGTGATTGGCACCAAATATATAACTTTCGCTTATATTGTTCTTTAAAAATTTGGCAAATAATATACTCTTTTTATGAGGGTACTTTTCCCCACCCTACCGATTCATTTTTGTATCCCATATTATTTTCGGATATATTGGAATGATAATTTCAACAGTTATTAAAACTTATTTGTTTTAAGAAAGTTAATTTGCAAGGACAAGAACCCATTCGTGCGTCATAGAATAAATACATTTACTCTCTATAACTTTCATACTTTCCGTAATTTTTTAACCATACGATTTTTGTTTTGAAAAAAAGTATATTTGTAACAAGTAGAAGGTACTTATGTACCTCATCATTAGACCAACATTTGAATACATTGACACAAGCGACACAAGGAACGAAAAGTAACATTCATATACAACACCGTACAACGTGTTCAAAAGTAAAGTGTTTGCATGTATGTTTGTTTGTATTGTGTTGTTTGCCTTGTCATACAGTCGTCTCTCTAACTTGTTAAATTTTATTTGTTTGTTTGTCATACTTTGTTCCACTGTTTTTATGTTTCATGTTAACGTCAATTTTCATCTTTCTGGTGAAGGCCTCTTTTTGCCAATATTGCTGTAATGTTGCTGTTGTTGTTTGTTCGTCTGTATGTCGTTACACAAAAAAAAACTGCTTTCGTTCAATGTTTGCCAAAAGGGAATAATTGGCTTTTTATGACCACTGGCACTCAAAGTATTTTATGACCGTCAACGTTTTTTTTTCTCTTGCCTCCACTTTATATTGTTTTTGTTATTATTATTTTTTTTTAATTCTGAGGTATCATTTTACAAGGTCTTGTAAATTTTTCCAATGTCTTGTATTGTTCTTGGTATTTGTTATTTTTGTTAAAGACAAAACAATATAAAGGACATTTTTTCAGATTCGATGTTGTGTTGATGTTGCTTTCATTGTGTGGTATTTTAGTTACAAATACCAACATTTGAACTAACTGTTCGACATTTGTTTGTATTAATGTGTGCAAACTTGACAGGGGTAAAGCAAAAGATAGAAGTTGAAATAGAAGAAGAAGTTGTTAATGTCACAAGAAAAATATTTCCCCAGAGTCACTTTCATTTATTATTGGGGGAATTTTGATTTGTTTCTTGATTAAAACTCATAATATCTAATAAAGTTAAAAACTCGCTAAAGGAATTTTTTAAATTTAATTTTTATATTTTTGGAAATATAATTTTTATATTTCTGAGAACTGAAAAATGTATGTGATGTATTACGAATTACTATGGTTTCATTAAGGCAACTTATTATAAACTTACACTAGAATCAAGCTATAAATTTCAGATATTAATCATTCCAATTTTTATTTACAAAACGACCCCTATAAAACTTATAGCAATTCATTTAATTTAAGGAAATGAAGTCCAAGTGAAGAAGAAGTGATATACTTTAAGAAAAATGTGTCAATGGTGATGATTTTTTTCTGTGCTAATTTTTATTGCAAATACAAAATTGCGTTAAACCTTAAATCTTAAATATTTAATGGTTTTAATTGAAACTAAAAAATTATTTTGATCAACATATTTAATTCATTTAATTAAAAACAATTTGGCTTCAAGAGGTTTAGATTAATTAATCTGTAATTCCAGAAATTGTCTTTTAAATCCATTGACTTTTAGTTTATAGAATTTTGTTTAAATTGTGAATCTGATTTTAATTTAATGCAAGAATATATATTTTATGGAGCCTAAGATCGATTCATTCTTGCCCTTTCACACGGATTGACAAAATTAATATACTCTTATCACCACTTGTAGATGTGAAGAGAAAAAAATTACTATATTTTAATCTAAATCAAAACTTTTGTTTGGAGCACTCAGATCAATAAATTTTATAGGACTTAATAGAAACTATATTGAATTTCACATTTTTGTACTGTTCTAATCTTGAAAGTCTTGGAGATTTTAATGTCTTTCAAGCGATGTTTCCTGCAATTCCGAATGTTTATGAATATTTTCAACAATCACAAAGACAAGAACTAAGGATTATTATGGAATTAAAAAATGAGATTACAATAACCATTAGTTGAAGGGTTTTCATCTATAAGTTATTCAGATATTTAAAGAAAACAAAGATAATGATCTGAGATGATACACAAGGTGTCCATGTAAAGCTTGTTCGCAAGGTACAGTTCACAGTTCAGAAAATATCTTAGTGAAATTTGTACGTACTATTATTTTGACCTTAGGACGATTCCCATTGAAATTGATTATAATCGGTCCATTAATTCATATAAGCCCCTTTAAAAATCCACCAAATACTTAAATTTAAAACGATTACAGAAATTTTTTGCAAAAATAAGCATAATTACATTCTAAAAAGTTGTGCCAATTATAGGAAGATTGGTCTATTATTTCTCATAGGTCTTATACAACCACCCTTCCATATATCACTTTGCAACTCTAAATCGCACATATTCGTAGATTTGTAAAAATATTTAGTCAAATTAAAATAAATATAATCCAAACCCGCTGTGCGAAATTATGCGATGGAAGGTCCATGATTTTTTCTTACCTTCATATTACCCTCCAGAAAAAAACCCTTTTAAAACTCACAGATTTCACATAAATGTCAGTATCATCAAAATTTATTGTACGCATTATTAAAACCATTAACTCATTTCATGTCAAAATCCGAAAATTAAAACACGTTAAATGGTTGGTTATGCAGATTTTAGACGAACAAAGACAAAAATTAAAGATCTAAATTTGCGCAATTGTTTTTGTATTTTTAGATATTGTACTCGCTTTTGTATTGTCCCATTCCGAAAAAACTTCCATGAACTCTGGTACAACAGACAAATGTTTAACAGATTCAAAAGTAAGTTTTTTAAGATTCCAAACCGTATCTTTCTTCATGAATACAATTCTAACTTTTATCCCGCATTTCTTTAATAATCAATTTAAAAATCATTGAAATTTTGAATTGAATTCTCTTTCCATATATTATTACTCATAAATATCTATGGAAACTAAAATCCATTCCCCTCAATTTGAGTTTAATTTGCTTTATAATCCTTAAGAAAATAAACATTTAACTTTATAATACAGTATTAGAGTAAATTAAATACTATTTATATTTACATATAATACAATAAGATGAGTTATATACATATGTATGTGTGTGTGTATGTGAGAGAGTGAGAATGAATGAGTAATTATGTTTATTTTACAACAACATTGTATATAGAGACTTATAAACGCGTATAAATTCAACAAAATTTAAAGTAAATATTAATTATGTAAATATGTATATAATAATGTTTGTACGACTATCGGTATCCATAAACTAGGTAAATATATGTTTATGACCATTAATAACATCAATTGATTTATATTAAAATTCTTACATGAAAAGGAAATAAAAATAACAACAAATAATAATTAAAATTATATTTTGTTATTAACTAAATTTAAATTGAAGTGGATTATTGAAATATAAACTTATGATAAAATGTTTATAAACCGTAAGTAGTTGGGGTATAATGCGTTTGAAAGAAAATATAGCGCTACCACCACTCTTAAGTATACCGTACGACTTAAAATCAGGTCTCATACAATTTTCATTCCAAGTACCACTTGAAATCTTACTTGTACGTCGGTATTTTGACAATATTTGATTAAACTTAGATAAATGTAAGCAAAAACCGGTGTGCGAAATTATAGGAAAATCGATACATAAATATATTTCTAACTCCCGTTTTATCCTCCGGAAAACCATCCTTTTAAAACGTATCACATAAATGTTCATATAATAATATCTTGCACACTTAAGCATAATTAAAAAAACAAATTATAATTTTTTCGCAGTTGTCACTTACAGTCAAAAATATTGTATAGGGTATTACGTAGTCGGACTTTTCCGACTACAATTTTTTTATTTATTTTATATTAAAATGTTTAATCTTAAGATAAAATTTTATAAGAAATTTATAAATATTTTTACGAATCAAAAATCTTTTAATATATATGTAAATTTATAGCAAATTATTACACACTGATGAATATTCCTATAAACGCATTTAATTTTTATGCAAGCACCACCACAAGTAGTTAAGAGGGTATATTAAGTTTGCTATTATGTGTATAATGCTAAGAAGGAATTACTCAGACCTCATAATGTATATATATTCTTACACAAAATCAAAATCTGATTCGATTAAGCTATGTCCGTCTGTCTGTCCATCTGTCCATTGTTTGCACGCTCACATTCACAGAAATTGATAAAGCTCAATGAAATTTGGGGTAAGTATTCATTGTAGTCCAGAAAAGTTTCCTATTTAAAATCAAATCGGTTATATATAGATCAATATTTGATGCAACCACAAAATATTATAAGTCGTTAAATTTGAATGAAATTTCACCGTAATATACAGTTGTGTGATCTTCATTACTGTTCAAAAAACTATCAAAATCGTTTTAGTAGAAAAAAAGTTATAGTAAAAAAAACTCATTTATGACCCATTACTTAATGTATATATATGTTTGTGAGTGTATGTGTGTGCATATGTATATCAACGGAATCTAACATATTAAATTCAGCAGAATTTTGTAATTTAATCGATAAATTTAATAACGTTTAAAGGAGCCCGAGAGAACTTCTCTGTCTGAACAAGAAAAGTTTAAACCCACCAAGGGAATACAAAATTAATAATAAGATAGATTGATTTCATGTTCCTGAAATATACACATATATATAAAACAATCGATATCTTCTTGTGACTTTCAAATAATTTGCTCATATTTTGTGTAGGATGGAAAATAATATAAAATTCTCACGATGATACGAAAAACTAGCAGAGGAGTGGAAAAAGGTAATTTTCTCTAACAAAAAAATTTTAACAGTCCTTACTGATATTCATGTTGGTCCCGATCTTTTTTGAAAATTAGTTGAATAAATCGCATTTATCTACAACAAAGGGTCATCCACCCATTATTAATTATGTTAATAATAAGTTTTAGAAGACTATAAAAAATACCGTTCAAAATTACAGTTAAACTCTAAAATTTAGTTAAAAAAATTTATAGAAATGAATTACGTTTTAATTAATAATATAATATTATTTTCCATTAAATTTTTCTTTCTTAATTTTTTCTAATTCTTCAAAATATTATGTGCGTTTATAAAATATTTACCAGTATAGAAACAAAAAATAAAATAATAAAAATCTTGCAAATTTTTAACAATTTATAAAGGTGTTTTATAGAAAATTTTCTTTATTTAAGAAATAAGAAAATATATGAATGCAAAACTGTAGATACCAATACATTGTGCTGTTCCACTACGCACACATACACATTAAAACATATTTTTTGTAATGCAAATTAGTTAAATTTCTAGCAAAAGGAAGTTTTCAAATTAACATTTTGTAAAAACAAAAAAAAATTAAAAAGTAAAATATAAAAAAGAAAAACTCATTTTCTTTTTTTTATGAATGTTTTTCTCATTTTAATGAATTACACTTGCTTGGTTAGCAAAAATTTCTAAAACAGCAAAAAAGGTTAAAAACAAAAATCCTTTAGGTCAACAGTGTCTAGGTCGTCTACGCATCACTGATTTTTCTTTTTATTTTATTTTTTTCCTACTTAAGACTTCTTGTTATTTTCTTTGTTTGTGTTTCTATTTTTTCCACTTCTCCTTCTTTTTCTTAGGTGTTGAAAAGTGATGAAATTATTTTCATATATTTGCTGGAGAGTATGAGGAAAACAACTTTTTTATGAGAATTATTTTGTCTAAATAATTAACATGAAATTGTGCTTTAAAAATTTGCTGAATACAAAAGATAATAATTTTTAAGCCTTTTAAGGGAGATACTTTTTGGGCAAGTAATTATTTTTAAAAGAAGTTAAAAATTAAAATTTTAAATATAAGAAAATCTTGAAAAATTTATAAATAGTTTTTTTTTTTCAAAAAGTTTGAACCAATAATGGACTATTTTATTATTAACAACGTATAACAAATAAGAATGCTATATTTGGCAATAGACACTCACAAATACACTCACAGACGTACATATAAAAGGTTTTCTTAAATATAGCTCGCAGCACTTCATGAGTCATAACTTTTTCTTCTGAAACGATTTTCATAAATGTTGAAACGTTAATGAAGTACATATGACTTAATATATTTCTTTCTAATTCGTCTATTTATAATGGAACGAAACGAAAGATTTTGCTTGAACTTATAAGTTGTCTCAGATATAGGTCTATATCATTTAAAGCACGGAACTTCTCATGACTGTAAATACTCAGGCCAAATGTCACAACGGACAGACAGACGGACAAAGCTAAATCTTTATTTGACGCAAGAATATTTGTTATTATCCTGAAAAAATCTTGTTCTTTCACACATCTCTAATCGTTACCTTGGCTATCATGTGCACATAGATGGAGGCCGTAGGCGTTATCAACAAAAATATCTAATTTTCACTTAAATTTCAATTTTTCAATTGCAAAAAAATTCAATTTATCACAAAAAAAAAAAAAATCACGTAAAAATAAAATTTTTACTAAAAATTTAGATTTTTCACTATAAGTTAAATTTTTCACTAGAAAAATAATTCACTAAAAGTTACATTTTCCACTAAAAGTTCCATTTTTCACTAAAAGTTCAATTTTTCACTAAAAATAAAATTTTTTATAAAAAAATTCAAACTTTTACTTTTAAAGGAAAAATTTTACTAAATACAGGAGGAAAAAATTATGTTATCACCGCCTCTATAGCTCGACTCACACATCCAGTTTAGTGTCGATGTATTGATGTATGTCCATGTAAAACTTATACTAAAAGAACAGGTATCAATTTAAGAACATTTTGAAAAAAATTTAAAATTTTGAAAACGATTTTGACATCAGGTGACCACTTTAAAGTTCATAGATCCCACGTTAGCAACGGAATAAAAGTTAGTTCAATTAATGAATATAAAACTTTACATAGATGACACAAATTTTAGTGTCGGTCCATAATTTCTCATAGCCCCCACATAAAACTTATTTAAAAAGGTTTTGGAATCGTATAAAAGAAATCACAAAATTTGTAATTATAGATATCTGATACTGATATCTGAGGCAGACTCTAAATTCAACCCAAGATCATCCGCACAATTTTCAATTATAAATTGACAAATTGGAATGAAGTATGTCTGTATTATGTATGTATTTATGTATGTATGTATGTATGTATGTATGTATGTATGTATGTATGTATGTATGTATGTATGTAGTATATAAACTGTATATACAAAACATAACGTATTTACTTCATACGCGTTTATGATGAAGGATTTTAAAGATTTGGCATGACCGAATTTAGCATAAATACATGTTTTAATAAAGTTTATCTTTCGCGTTACATTCTTGGAATTTGACTTCAATTAGATCTGTTACCAAATTTTAATACTGAAGTAAATAGACTAACTTTCTTAGAAATACAATCGATATATTTGTAATTTAAAATATTTTAACTTAATTTGTTAATTTAATTATGGAATGTATAAACCCTCTTTAATTAAATGATAAATAAAGTGAAATATAGAAAAATAACGAAGTATATATAAAATCACTTTATTAAAACTTTCTTCCATAACTACTTTTGTGGTAGTTTAAATAATAAAAAAATCATAATGCTTTTGTAAATATTTTATTAATAATTTTTATTAAAATGTTGTTATAAGTAGCGATGAGAAAGTGCTGAAGAGGGTCTGAGTAGAAAAGGAAGAAAAATGAAATGTATTTGCTGTTAATGCTTGAGATCTTAATTTTAATTTCAACTATTTACAATGACCATAAAATGGTATAAAAATAGCATTTTACACTAAATTATGGCTTACAATGTTTACCCAAGAGTAAAGAAATGAAAATAACCTCAACGTAGTCAACGTTTTAAGTAAGCAGGTTGCCTTAGAGTCTAGAGTGGGACCAAATAGGGGTGGTGGATTAAATAATACTTGCTATAGAGAATACATACAAAGTTACAAAGTTTGTGCGTTAAACTGTGGCAATGAGTATGTAATGGTTAGACATAATATCTACTCGTTACTAATACTGCTACAACTACTACGACCTTAACAACCATGAAGGGGAGAGTGCGAAAATTTACAACATTTACTTTTATTTTGCACTTAAATTACCACAACTCAAGAAAAACGGAAATAATTTTCTGGCTTTTAGTAGAAAACACACAGCATCAGCATCAGCAAGCAGCATCGGCTAAAAAGAACATAAAAGGGAAGAATAGAGAATAAAACCTCAACATATAGATACTTAAAGAGAAGAGTTTAGTTAAAGTAATGCGTTTTAAAGCTACAAAAGATGATAAAAGCTATATTGGCTAAAATGTTGTATTTAAAAATAACAAAACACTAAAATAGAATATCAGCTATAAATATAGTTATTTTTCTTTCTCTACGAATAAGCAAACGACTTAAAATAATAATATCTGATATCTTATTTTTCTTCACGGCATTAAAGTATTTTTTCTTTTCCCCACAGCCCAGAAAAAATACTAAAACTAAATATAATTTTGACAAAAACTACTAAAATTACATGATACTAAAAATAGAAACAATATACTTTCGCATTAAGGAGTGAGACCGAAAAATTCTTAACATACATATATATTGATAAAAATGACACCAATTTGAAATTATTATTACGTGATAATTTTTTTCAGAAACCCTTTCATTTAAGTCGTTATAGTGCTTTCTGTTCTTTTGCTCGAACAGGTAGACAATTTCCACTTTAAATCTACCACACTTTTTACACCTTTTTGTGCTCTCTAATTCTCTTCTGGTTTTAGCAGTTTGGAGGATTTGCCTCTCTTGAGAAATTTTGACTACTTTTGGGTTCAAGACTTTTCTTCTGCATTCGAGCATTAGCAGCATGAAATTTTTAACCAAAAAGTTGCGACAAATCTGCTAGAACATAAATTACGTCATTCATTATGCAGCAAGAACAAAACGTGACTTCAAAATAGTCCAAATATTAAGCTAACTGAGCTCCTTTCCTACCGGTTCTGTAGAAAGCTGTTGTGTGAAAGTACAATGACAGAATTTGAATGCTTGACAAACATTTTGTAGGACCATGTTTGGTTTTGTCGCAAATATTTAATCATTTTAGTACCCACTTTTTTATTTTTATATGTTTGACATTAACATAATAACTGACATATTTTACAAAATTAATTTGATCAAATAATATTTGGTTTAAAATTTTAATGAAAAAGGTGTGTTAAGAATTTTTCGTTCCTACTCTTTATATGCATATTTTCAAACAAAAGAAACTATTTTTGGAGATTACTGTGAAGCTTTAAATAGTTTCACAATTGTTTGCTAATTCGCGAGAACTAAAACAGAAACCTGACATTTCTAAATAACAAAAATTTTGACAGTTTTCGTTATTAAAATATAAAACGGAGATATGAAAAGTATCAGTAGTAAAATGGTATGTGTAACTAAATATCTCTATTATGAATCTATTCGTTTAGTTTTTGCATACAATTAAACAATACAATTGCAGTTGTTGTTCTAACTATAAAAGAAGTATTTAACAATTATATGTAAAGTAATAACGTATGTGTGTGTATATATGTAAGTTGCTAAAGTATGAATTTAATACCTCAGGATAATTTCGAGATAATAAAACTTTATTTAACGTACAAAGTTAGTATAAAATTAGTTGTTATATAGGTGGGTGGATTTAAAAGTAGTTATACAAGATAATTATATTTTGTTAAACTTTAAAGAAAATATTTTTAAATTATATGATTTTTCATAATATAAAACATTAATGAAGTATTGTATGAATTTTTTAGTAATATAAACAGTAAGTAACCTTTATGATTGCTTCCAATTTTTTCCAAAATTGGTTTATAATTATGATTTAGAAACTCATAATTATAATCCAAGTTTTTTAAACTTGTTTTGTGATTTCTTCAACTTTACTGTTTGTTTTAGACTTGATTCTATTAAAGCACAAATGAAGTAGATTATACCATGTCACGTAAGAAAACCAAAATTAAAACGGTTATACCCGCGGTATTTCATGGCCACAATAAAATACAGGATACTCATAATATGATTTGGACTGTTTTTGGGCCAGTAAAAAAAGTAAGGTATTCTAAAATGTAACACAAAAACCCTTTTAGAGCATTTAAAAACATATTTCAGAATACTTTCAAACTGATTCTGTTCATCTCTGGTGCACGTATTTTTAATTTTACAATCCATAAACAACTCATATCATTTTTCACCAAAAAACTTCAGAAGATTAATATTTATTCCATTTGTATCAATTTCAAGATATAATATTTATATTTAAAAGGTAATGCACAAAATTTTAACCGTTACCATGAACTTATTTTCTGTGCTTCAAGGATTCGGTGTAAATACTGTTGAATGGACGGAATTTATAAAAAGACGGTTGCATATTCCATTAATATAATGATGCCCTTTATGTTTCCGCCTTGCAGTCCGAACTTAAGCCAAACAGAGGTCATAAGGGAATACATTACCGTGAGGTTTATCAAAATAATGTCAAAACTAATGTATAAGGACTTTAACAGAACTTAAAATAAAGTAATTTAAGATGAAAAATGATTTCGATATTCTTAAAACATTATTGGAATCATTGCCAGACCATATTTTTGAGGTAGTCCACCACAAAGGATCACCCAGCCATTATTAATAATGTTATAGAAATTGATAAACTTAAATGCGTTTATTAAAATTAGGAAAAATTGTTGATCTAACTATCCTGAATATATTTTATTAATTTGAATTATCTCAGTCCATATTTTGCTGTAGCTCCCATTTAAACTTTATTCTAGGAAAACAGTTTCGAGCTTAAAAATTCCTAAGAATATACCAATTCTATTGAAACTTTGCACAGATATTGTTCTAACTGTCTTGAATATATGTTACTACATTGACCAATATTGGTCCATATTTTGTTCCCATATAATGTCTTTTCCCGGAATGCATTGTTTATTACACAATTATTGTTCTAACTTTTTTTAATGTTTAAAGCTCAAAAGTTTCTAAATTTGTGCCAGATCTAAACATTTTCAATATGACAATATTTCACTCTATTTTTTAGGAATCGGAGTTTATTTAAATGAACGAATAATTGGTTTTCTGATGTTATATCTTTAACTAATGGTAATGTTTTTATAACATAATAAATAAAAATTAATAAACTAACAAATTTGTTAAATCTGAAAGAAATGTTCCATATAAATTTCGATTCAATTTGATTTTATTTACATTAAACAAAAATTCATATATACGTTTAAACATACATACATACATACATACATACATACAAACATACGTACATACATACATACATACATACATACATACATACATACATACATACATACATACATACAAACATACGTACATACATTTATTTTATTAAAAATCTAATTAAAGTTTTCCGTTACCATATTATGTAATCTTTAACATAAGGACGTATACTAAATACTTTTTTGAATAATTTTATTCAATATTAATCATACGTATCGTTACGTTTTTCTTTTTTTTTTTGCTTGAAGTGAAAAATAGGAAAATTAACTTAAGGCTTAAAATAATTATTATTGTAATATGTTATTGTTTCTTAACAATAAATTATTCCTAGATTGAATCAATTATCTTTTAAAGAATTATCAATCTTCCCTCGTATTTCCCATAAGTAGAATAAAATACAAATATTTTATATTATTTTATCTTTTTTCTCTTATTACCTGAAATTATTAAAAACAACTTGAATTCAACTAAAAAATAGTAAAACTAAAAGTTAATACTTATCCACATTAATACTTGTGTAATATGTATGTAAGTATGTATATTTAAATGTTTGACTAAAAAATACAAATAAACAAAATAAACGTGTGCAAGTTTTGTACAAAACATACATTCACATATATTTATGTATATGTATATGTGTTTGTGTGATGTTACTGGTGTTTTATTTATACTTTTTTGGTGTTTTAGTTAAACTAAAAGTTAAAAAATAATTTTCAAACGTGACTTTGATAATTTTATATTTTCTCAAGTTGTAAAATTGTTATTTTCCTTTGTATAAAAAAATAAATCTATTTTATATTTCACCTGCATTTATACATATTAAATGTTTTAGTCTAGTACAATTATTTATTTATTTAATAAACACATTTATTTTTCATCAGGTATTTAGAAAAGTATACAAATTACATGTTAATTTTAAACTAAATAAAAATAATATTGTTACAATCTAAAATGTTTTTATTGCAAAATAAATATGTTTGTGGAATAAAATATTGTTTTTTAACGATAATTTAATTTAGTTTATGAAAGGAGATGCAGACACTGGTAAACAGTGCTATTTTTTCTAAATATTGGAAGATATTCATATGAATGTCTAATTGGAAGAGATCAGTTTTTTTGTATATTCTATACCATCGTAGTTAGAAAAAACAGTCTTATCACCACGCTCCGTCCGGCTGGCTGTCCATTTAAAGCTTGTTCGTAAGGTATAGGTAGCAGTTTTGAAGTATCATGACTATTGAAACTGATTATGATCGGAACATTTTTCATATAGCCCCAATACAAATTACGCGCGATTAGGGTTTTTAGTCGTCAAGACTTTTAAATATAAAAAGATTTTAATTAAATTAGCGAAATTAGGTCATGGATCCCATACAACTACCCTTCTAAATATTACTTTGAAATTTATATATAGCAAATATATGTGGGCTTTTAAAAATATTTAATAAAATTAAAATGAAAATAAACTGCGAGGCTCGATCCATAATATTTTCTCAACCACATAACACTACAGAGGAATTTCCTTTTAAAACGCATAAATTTCACATAAATATTAGTATCATAATAATCTGTTGCACACATAAGCATAAATAAGAAAAGAAAATTATACGAGGACAGTTTACAATTTTTTCGTAGCAAGCGTTTGCAACCAACAATGTGGTATACAATATAATATAGTTTCGCTTGATCGATTATTATATTTTTACTTGTTTTTAACTTCATTATAGTCATTTATTTAGCGAGGCAGCATTTTAAAGCGAATTAATAAATAAGTAGGAAAATAATTAAAACTTCTTTATTTGCTAACTCACTTTTTTCCTTGATCCGTAGTATTTTTTGCCACTTATTTACCTTTAAAGGTTTAAGATTCCAACGGTAACAATTCACGATGCCGTGGCAGCAAACCTTATATTATGGAACTGCTTTGAGAATGCTGTATGTATTTTATGGGTACAAGCTCCCCCTTTAATGCTTCTTTTATTTAACTTTATGTATCTTTCTCTCTTTCCATACCGTAAAAATATAGCCTATATTTTTTTCCTTTAAATCCTTTAAACTAAATAATTTAAGCAATGTTCCCATTAAACCAAAGGTATTTGAAAAAAATCGATATATATCTTGTAAATCAACTTTCACTGGATCATATTTTCAAAGAAAAGTTGTATTTCTATCAATATATTATTGAAATGACCATAAATATTTTAAGATTTTTCTTGTTGAAGAGTCAAAGATTTCAAATGAGTGCATAGAATTATGTACCAGTGTATACGATAAAAGTTCTATTTAAAGTCTGAATCATTATTAAGAGTTTAATTTTAAAATTATCAGGTTTAAACTTCATATTTTTTTATCCAAAATTGATTTTAATTGATTTGTGTCATGATTTTCAAATCAAGTTCTATTTCCCTTATTTAAGTATTCTTCAACCTTAAAATCGTTTTGTATTGAAATAATTTACTTCGCAACAAAAAAATCTAATAAAATTTTATTTACAATAGAAAAAGTTATTGTACTATTTTCTATTTCAACAAAATAAAAATAAAAAAAACAATTTCTAATTCAATATACATTCATTCATACATATATACATTTATGCATTCATACTTACATATATATTTTTCAATTGTTTTAAAAACAAAATATAGTTTTTTCTCTCTATTCAACATAAAAACAAAAGAAAAATCCAATTCAATTCAATACAGGACACAATAACTAAACAAAAAAATTATATGAAAAGGATTTTTTTCAAAAACATTTTTATATAGAAAATAAAATTTTACTCTTAATGGCACAAGGACTTAAAACAATTGTTACGAAAAGTTAGTTTTTCCATTTATGTCACAGGTGTACGAATGAGTCAATTATTTAAGAAGAAATTGAAAAGTTAAAAGTCACCGAAAGTTTCATGAAAAATTTAATTTGTTTATTTCATATTTGAGTTTTTTTCTTTCGCTTTCTTTTGTTTTAGGAGAATAAATGATTTATTGCAGTTAATTTAAGTTATTTATGCAAATAAATCACTCGTAAGAATTTGGAAAATAATTAAAAATTAAAAATAAGATAATGAATGTTTTAGCTTGGAAATACGTTAACTCCCTATCCCGACTTAATATTATTAAAACTTAATTTATTGTCAAAAAATCCATGTTTAAACCGATTTCGAAAAACCCCACCAAAGCTAAATATAAAGTAATTAAGGCGTGATACATTGCTAAAGTTAGATTTTTCATATATATTTATAATCTTAAATCTCAGGCGATTTAATGTTGTAAGTAGATATAAAATTATCTTCTATTTGAACCAAACAGATTTTTATTAATCGAAATGTACGTGAAAAAATTGGAAGAATCGGTTTGCTATCGAAGGTCATTTTTAAGTGCATATATATCAAGAGAATTAACATTGTGTTATTATCCCAAGTTTTAAGCGGATCGGTCCATAATTTGCTATAGTACTCACATAATTCTCAATTTCGAAAATCGTCCACCATAAATTACAATAATATTCTATATGAGTTTTGCAGGTACAAATCATATAAAAATTCTGCGAGGGCCGCTCTTTTAAGTCGTCGCTATTGTATAGAGTATTTAATAGTTGGACTTAACAATTTTTAGAGTTTTGCTTGTTCTTTGGTTAAAAAGAAAATAAGATTTCCGGTTAAAATTTGAGTTTTTTGTCAAAATATAAATTATTACTGAAAATATAAATTTTAGTAAAAAATAAAATTTTTAATGAAAATTAAAATTTTAAGAAAAATTAAATTTTTAGTGAAAATTAAAATTTTTAATGAAAATTTGAATTTTTGTTTAAAACCTTGATTTTTTTGTGAAAATTTTATTTTAAGCGAAAATTTTAATTTTTAATAAAAATTTGTATTTCTTGAAAAAATTCTAATTTTGGTGAAAACTTTAAATGAAAACTCTAAAAATTCAAGGTTTTATTATGAAAACTCTATTTTGCGAAAGTTATTTTTGCACAACCCTTGACAGCTGCATCGGCTGTGCCGTTTTAATGTCTATATTTGAATTAAATGTTCTACTCAAGAACAGATTAGGCTGTGACGAACTAGCTTTCACATTCGGCTGCTTTTAGCAAGCACCTTGAAAAATAAAATGAATAAACAAGTAGCTAGAAACAAGCTTGAAGAAACAATTGTACTTGTTGTAAAATTTATGAAACATTCGAACCGGAAGCTGTCATCATCAGAACCAGAAACCTATCCCAAAACTAACTCCAAAACTACCAACCAGTAAGCATAAGAAACTCGAACTCTACTATCTTGCCGAACAACAAAGTCATTAACTGTCTACCAAAGGCGAGTAACCTGAATAAGCCTAATTGAAAAAGGAGGACAATCCTTGAACCAACCCGATTTAATATTTGTATTAGGTTTTTCGTATTGAATTTCGTTTCATTTAAAATTATTACTTAATAAAGAAAAGAACTATTTTAATCCCCAGAAAATGTAAATTAAAAATTAACTATGTAAAGCTTGTCGATCCGTAAGTAAACTTTAACGCTAATTGAGTTACCCTAACTAAAAGAATTAAGCGATATCTTTGCCTTGTTTAACTTGATTTGTTTTCTGCTTAAAAAATAATTGTTTCGTTAAAACTTTTAAGTTTTGTCAGTCATACGGATAATGTTAAACCAAATCAGGTAGTCCAACATATTTATACCTCTGCCAGGGTTATTCAATTTTATTAAACATCTAATTTTTAAATATACAATTAGTTATAAACTGAATTCATTACAATAAAACTTTAGGCCTTTCTGAAAAATTCCCAAAAATATAAATTTTATTTAATAATTTTTTTCACTCCAACCTGCTGAATTTATCAAATAATAAAATTATTTACCTTATATATCCAATGCCAGCGCAGCACAAACTTATTAACACAAACAACAACAAAAAATCCCCAAAAAATGGAAAAATAAAACGAGAAACGTAAAAAGTTTGGTTGCAAAAACGCCAGAGTAAAAATATGAAGAACAAAAAAACAAGAACGAAATAAAGACATTTATAGTGTATTACACACACTAGCTGGCTTTTTTACATTATTTCGCCTCAGGGGGTAATTACAACTTTCATAAGCTCAAGTTGCAATGAAATTTCTGACAGCAATTCAAAGATATGGTGATGATGATGATGAAAAGTTTGTTAGGAACGGCAGCAACAGCAGCAGCAGAAAGAGAGAGAGAGAGGGAGAAGAAAGAAATATGATAAAAAAAACTTGAAAAAAACTAGAGGGAAAAAATATAAATACTTGTAACGTAAATTCACACAAATGAGAACTTATACAATTTTATAATTTATATGCAAACACCGGGACAATAGGAGCCGTTTTCAACGTTATGTTTTATTATAAACGAATGCAGGAACGAAAAAAAAACTACCAATGCCACTGTTATTACTGCTGCTATAGCTGCTGGTACTCAGTTTACAAAAAAAAAGAGAGAAAAAAACCAGGAAATATAAGTGGCTGGCAAAAGGAAGGAAATCAAAATGCAACGTTTTTTTATTTCATTTCAGTTTATTTTATTTTTTGGCATTCGCAGCTCATCACCAAAATTTTACGTCGCACGGTGATCCCAAAACCCTTTTTTTGTAAATAATTCTGTAACTTGGAATTTTCGAAAATCTGGAGAGGGACATACTTCTATTTGGTCGGGAAGTGAATCCAAAGTTGGTCACCTCGGGTATGACGATTTTTTTTAAATCGTCAAAATTTTATTTATGATTTGATTGGAACAGTATTTAACATACTTATAGCCCTTACAATTGTCTACAAAAATACGCTTATGTCTAGCTCTCATAGTTTAAGAGATATTTGGTCCAAAGTAAAATTTTGATTCATTTTTTGACAGGTTTTCTTTGTTTTTTAACTTTTTGAGCTCTATTTGGGTCCAAAAAAATCTATATATCTATAAGGATTCAAAACATTGTTCTGAAATAGAAATTTATAAAAAAATGTGTTTTTTCGTTTTTTTTTTTTATTTTTTTACAAAAATGCAATGAAAATAAATTGTTTGCATTTTTTGGAAAATTTATTAAAAACATTTATCCTAAAAAGCTTATTATGTACATACTATTATTTTTCAAGTAATTACCTTTCCAGGAATACTAAATACTTGTATAAAAATTGCACACCACCCTTCAAAAATTAGTTTGAACTTGGCCCCCTCCCAAGAAATTTCCATATTTCTCATATAAGTATGAGTTGCATTATTCTATGAAATAATTAAATAACAACTTCAACATATTTATGGAAGAGCTCCCTCGGGTCCGAGGGAGAACCACTCTGCGAAACCCCGGAAGCAACAAATTTCGCCAGTATTTCCCCGATCATGTGCAATTCCGTTAAAAATCCAATAGTTCGAAAGTTACAGAATTATTTCAAAAAAAAAAAAACGTTTTGGGAACACTGTGCATCAGTGGTAGTGAAAAAAGGAGAACAACTATAAGATTGCTAGATTTTTTGGCGAAAAAAAGTATTATAATTATTAAAGATGATACTCTGGAGAAATATTGTGAATAAAATATTCAAACATGAGAGAAAAAAATGCCATTTGAAATTATTAAATCTTTTTTTTTCGCTTTCATTGTGCCTTAAATAAGTAAATGACGTTTTATGATTATTATGCGCTTTTTACGCGTTTCTCATCTACACACCAAAGTATTTTAAATAATAATATTTCCCCAGTGTTAAATAGGAAAAATAAATGCAAATATTTTTATTTGCTTAAATATAAAAATTAATATTATTAGAATTCTTTTCTTTACTACTTTTTTGGAAAAAAAGTTCTAACAAATAAACGAAAAATAACGGTTATTTCCATTAAAACGGAAATATTAAAACCTAAAAAAGAAATACAACAATTTGTATTATTTTCACCATATTTACACTGTGAAAATGTGTTTAAAGAAAAACACATAAAAATGAATATTTCTTTCCTTTTTTCCGAAAATACTCTTAATGTTCAAATTAAATTGCAATAAAAAAGTTTTACTTTTGTTAAGTTTCTAATACAATTAAAGAGGGCATAACTACTTTTTTCTAATTATACCGTAGGGTTTCAAAAAAGCCAAAATAATAACAAAAACTTTATTAGTTAACTTTTAATATTAAATGTAAAAAAGGGTAAACTTATATGAAAATTTATGAAAGTGTATTGAAATGTATTTCAAATTTGGTTAAAGTTTTTTATAAAATTATTTTTACTCAATGGAGTGATAATAAACATTGGACACAAATATAGAAATGCTTAGAACTACTATGGAGTTAGATCGAACGATCCTTAGCACACAGTATTCATTAGAGCTTGTTACGCAAGTATTTCGTTTTGATCAAGTTACTTGTGTAAAAATTATCACTTATTATTTTTAGTGTCAAACAAAGGAACATATTACTTATCTCATTCAAATAAGTGACTAGAAAATAGTACGTACTAAAACTATTAAATATTTTCAATAAAGCCAAACGTGGTCTTACAAAAAGGTCCAAACTACATCCAGTGTTATTAATCAGTTATGGGAGAATTTGTCCGTTGATAGAAGAATTAATTCACATGATGCTTCTAAAGCTAAATAATACGCCATTTTTAGCTCCAAACAAACCCGGTATGGAAGTAAACCGGTTAGCTTTGTAATCGGACTATTTAACTCAAAACGTTTCTGACAGGAACGCTGTTCAAAATTTAGAGGTTCAAAACAGAAAACGGAAATTGAAATCCAGTTTTCTAAAATTTTTTTATGCTGCATAATATATGACGAAACGTATATCCTGGCAAAAATTTAATGTTACTGATGCTCGAGGTAACATAAAAGCAATCAATATTTCCCAATAAACTCCAAGAACTATACAGTTGTGACAAAATAAGTCATTCAATTGTAACAACGGCCTCTAAATATCGAAATTTACATCAAATAATTTTTAAAAAGGCTACTTCCATTCATTCAGACTTCATGAAATGTCCACTTATTTTCGGCCTGATCTGGCATAACGTCATTATGGCAAATAAGCCCTTGAGTAGTACAAGAACATTAAAGACTAACTGCCCGCAGCTAAGTTCTGTGAAGAAAGAAGTGAAGAGCACACAAGCAAATATATACTAAAAAAGGTTAAAATGTTTGTAAAGAGGATGGATCGACAAAAGATGATGTCAGCTTTGTAATTTGAGAACTCCACAAAAAGGTATTTTTTTGCTTTTAGCTATTTCTCTGATCTCAAAAGGCGCTTTAACTCCTTCAAATTAATTCGAAAATACGTAAATTCTAAACTAATAAAATTTCGCTAAGATATTTCCAGCAATTTGGACACTTTGTTCGTCTTTAGTATCTAAATTTTATTTCTGTTATTGTGGGTTTTTTATTTGATTTTGATGTTGAATATTTCCACTTTCTGCGTATTCTAATTAATTTTTATAATTTCGTATATAAATGCCATTTTAGGTTTTCGATTAGTTTACATTAAAGCATGTCTTTACCCGATTCTTATTTCAAGTTTAACATGGGAGTCCCGTGTTTTAAAGTCTTCAAATTTTGGTTTTCATAATTATAAAGGCAAATGCTTCTCTCATTTAACTGACTTTTTTATTACATCGCATCAGCACATTTTTTTTGCTACACCATATAAACCAAGAAGAAAACCAAGATTTTGAAGGAATTTTACCACTAACAATTAGATTATTTAAATCAAAAATATTGAAATAAATTTTTTGTTATAAAAAACAAATGCTATTTTTTCAAACACTACTGTCTCTCTAAACAGGGGGCCAGTTACAGCATAACATAAAATAAGCATATGAAAATTGAAATTCCAAAATATTAAAAACAACATTCTGTACATATTTTAAGCACTTAAGCTGCTCCACTATTCCCTGCCATGTTGGCTGAAATGCAAATATAAAGCCCACAACTAAAATGCACCCATAAACATAAACAGTGGGAAAATGGTAAAAACTATTTAAAACATATCTAAAATACGAAATGTAGGAAATATGGGTTTATAAAATAAAAATCTTGGATGGTTGAAATCTCAAGATCAGGTAAATCGAAAATCAAGTAAAAATACTATATGCGGCAGTGCCAAAATTTAATTCTAATTTATTGATTTATAATTAAAAAAATTTATATATTTAATATAGTAAACCGATTTTGCTGGTTTTCAATAGAAAACTGCTCACACAACAACATATACTCAGGCCAAATTTCATTTACCTCTTTGTTTAATTATGGATGTGAGCGTCCAAACAAAATCAGTCAGATGGACATAGTTAAATCGAATCAGATTTTGATTTGATGCAAGCATTACACATACTTATACTCTGCGCGAATTGTGGTGCTGGATGTTAAAATAACACACAATTCCATAATAGTGATATGAAAAATGTGATTTCCACCCACTGTACTTTATAGTGAATATTTAATTCACAAATACAAATACACATATTCCATTTTATATGCATAAATATTTATGCACTTTTCTATATACAATTTACGTTGCAAAAATCAGCTGGATATATATCAGCTATCGTTTAAAATTTATGCAAATATTCAATTGGCTTATTTCGAAATACCAGAGAAAAACAATAACAATAACAACAGATATCTACAAAATATATGCAACTAAACAATAACTAAACGTTATTTAAGTTTTAATAAAAATTATCCGAAAAATTTCCTCATTTTTTTTTGTAACTTTAGTGCAAATAAAACGAAAAGTAAACTAAAGATTTAATTTCTTCTTTACTTCACGTTTGATTTGTGTTTTTGCACAATTTTAGGTTAAACTCGAGAACCTCAACAAAATAATAAACGGGCTCAATCAATTGTAAGTGAATGATGGCATTAATTTTATTCACTTGAAAAACAAGCCAAACAGGATCTGAAAGCAAATAAAGTTAATAAACGAATGAACGAAAACCGAAGAAATAAAAGAAAACAAGTTATAGTTGGTCAAGACCAACTATGTGATACCCTACACCACATTTTTGGTTACAAATAACAACAACGAAAAATGTATGAACCATCCTCGTATAATTTGCTTTGCCTATTTATGATTAAGTGTTAAGTACAGTATTATGATATTAATATTCATTTGACATTTATGCATTTGAGAAGGATCTTTTTGGAGGTAAAATCCAAGCCAGAAGAAATGATGCTTCGAACCTTGTATATTTTCGAACATCTATTTAAGATTCTTTATGTCTTATGAGTATGAGTATATATGTGATTTATGTCATTAAAAGTGACATTTGAAATGTTATTAGAATTCTATAGGACTTATTTTTGTTGATCTAAAACCCCATTCCGGGAAGACATTTTTTGATAGATATTTATCATAATTTTACTAGTTGTTATTGCAGTACAGGCGCATATATGAGATTAATGCCCTTCAAAATAATATTTGAAAGATGGCTTTTGTAGGACCTATGAGAAGTAAAGGACAGACCCTCTCATACTATGGCATATCGATTAAGTATACTATAAGACTTAATTGTTGATTTATATGGGAATTACCTGACATATTGGACTGGACATGGTGAATTTCAATAGACTTCGATCTTGAGCCAAAAAAAATAACATGCATAAAATTTTATCAAAATATATCAAAAATGGTGACCTGTAGAGTGTTCACAACGTTTACATGGACAACCAGCTAAACAAGCAGACGGACTGATGGACGCATATCGTTTAATTGACTCAGAAAGTGATTCTGAGTCGAGCGATGTACTTTAAAGTGGGTGATACACAATTTTTGTCTGGTGTAGGGTATAAACATAATAAAAGGAAACACATACTGAGAAACAGAACAAAATATAAATAAAAGAATAACAATTTCTTAGATTGACTTGAGAAAAATTGTAGACATTAACGAGTTCATGATGGGGCAAAATAACATCAACAACATCAACTACAAAACAATATGTTGTTTGCTAACACCGAAATATCATATAAAGCGGAATACAGTTGACACTCGAAAAGCAGGGTTAAGATATTTCAAATAAAAACATTTATATTTTAAAGATATCAAGAAACAAAACGAACTAAATTTTTGAGTTAAAAAAATTAAAAGAAACTTTCAAAATATTGTATTGTTTGCGAAAATAAAATATAACATTTGTATTGATTGATAACCCCGTTCAACAAGGATCGAATTTTTATTCCTTTATATATGTAAATAAAATCAAGTATTTTTCATGTCTATGAATTCTATCTCCAGGTTTAACTTCAACCTCTATTTTATTTATATTTTTTCTTGTTCTTATTCGTATTTTATTTTATTAAGTTGTTTGATTTAACAAATAATATCACATTTGTCTAAAAGTAAATACAAATAATAAATTTTCCACCAAAAAAGGGAAAACGGAAAAAATCTATGGAAAATGTTCAATACAAAATAAATAAAAGAAATCAATAAAATTATTAAATTTTATTTTGTGGTTTTTCTGCTAAATTTGAAATTACATACCATTTTTAACATAAAAACTACATGTAAACTGCGTGAAGTATTATTTATATGGTATTTTACATATGTATGTACATAAAATTTTTAAGAGATAAATAACTATATCTTATTTATCGAAAATTATTAATTTAAACTAAAATTACAAAAAAAAACAAGTAAAAGTTTAAGACTGTTTAATATTCTACACCACAAATGCGACCCTCGTATAAATATTTTTTCTGATTTGAGTTTAAGAGTGCAATGTATTTTGGTTCAAACATTTGTGTAGGATTTGTGCGTTTGAACAGAAATTTTTCTGGGAAGATATTATGGGAGCTGTGAAACGACCATCGTAAAATTTCGTATATCGGGTTTTGTTTATATTTTTCTTAATTAAATCAATTTAACCTATGAATAGTAATGGACCGATGCCAGTATAATTTGGCACATAATTTTAAAATATTATTAATACCAAATAAATACTTTGTTTCTTAAGTGCTCTTTTGGTCTCTCTTTCTAAACCTGCATAAACTTTAACACTTCGTAAAAAATATTCGATCACTGAGCTAACCAGACTGCTTATCTACCGAATAGTTTGGGAGCTACTTTGAATTTAGAAACATCATATAAACCATTCCTTCTAACTGAACCAGGTTTTCTATAAATGGACATGGTGAAATTCATTACCCAGCATTTTCTAGGACCAGATAGGGTTTTGTTAAAAATATTAAATAACTTTACTCACTTTATTCCGAACACTTCCGATTTTAATTATCATTTAATTAGATTTAGATCAGATTAATTTATTTTACATTAAACATAATAACTGATATATTTTATGAAGGTAACTTGATCGAAAAAATTGTTAAATAATACCTGATTTAAAAGTTTTAATGAATAAACCTGTGTTGAGAATTTTTCGATCTCACTTCTTAGACTCCTTTGCTAGCTCTATACAAATTTGTTGCACTTTAAAATTTATAATCAAAATGTTAGTTATTCTGTATGAGATAAAGTTCAAAGGTCATTACTAAATGATGAGAATTTATTTTTTATTCATATTTTTATTAATTTTTTTTTTATTTTTATTTAACTTTTAATTCTAAATAATTATTAAGTGCAACATTTCAAAAAAATAATGTCACAGTCTATTGTTATATTCATGTTTATGTCATTATGAACAAACGAGACTGTCAGCAATATTACTATAATTTTTTCCCATATTATAGTAAACTTTTTCCAATAGCAATATTCATTGATGTAAATATTTATTTTTGCTTTTTTTTGTAACATTTTTTTATTGTAATAAAAATAAAGACCACAACATGATAAAGTGTAAATTTAATCGTGGTCATTATAATATCGGATTTTCATTAAATATGAAAAATACCAACAGTAAATAAATGCAAAAATAAAAGGAGACAAAAAAAAAGAAAAACTAAGAGCGTTATAATCGGTCAATCCCGACTATATTATACCCTATAACACATTGTATGTTATTAATGGCAGTTACGAAAAAGTACTGAACGACGCTGGAATACTTATATGTTCTGATATATTCCCATGTGAATGTTATGTAAATTTTGAAGGGAGCTCCAAGAAATAATGTTCAGATTCTCGTATAATTATGCATGTCAATTTTTACTTATGTTTATCTTAATAAAGCTATTATTATTATTAAAATGACAACGTATATGTGCGATTTATGTCCTTTAAAGTGATATTTGCAATGGAACGAAAATCATAAGACATATTTATCTTAAAACATCATTCTGTGAGTTCTTGGGACCAAAATTTAATTAAGATATCACAAAAATTGCGACCTGTAGAGTGTTCTCAACGTTTAAATAGACAACCAGCCGGACAGATAGAAAGACGGACGAACATCATTAAATCGACTCAGAAAGTCGATCAGTATACTTAAAAGTGGGTGTAAACCATTTTTTTCTGTTACAAGCATCAACAAAAACGCATAGTACCTCAAACACCTACGGTAGGGAATAAAAGGAAGTATTATTTTCTATTAAATATGGTACAGTTACATTTACATTCATATATATGTAAATATGTATATGTGTGTAAATGAATTAAAATTAAAACAGGAAACAAACACATGCTTTGCTTATGAAATAAAAAACAAAAAAGAGGAATCTTTTCATTACATAAAATCATTTCATATATGAAATTTGTTAATGTATTTTTAATGGCCTCATATAACCAAGGCCGGACAATGAAACTTGCACTAAAATAGCAGCAACAACAATAACTACAATAACAATAAATATAAATAGCAACAAACAAAATAAATAACATTTCAACAAGATGTATAAAACCCCACAAATAGACACACAGACAGACGGACAGATAATGAAAATTGTAAATGACCTGATATTAAAATTGCAATACAACCAAAAAAAGAAAAAAAAATACTCTCCGAAAACAAACGAAAATGCAACGGGAGAAAAAATTGGAAAAACTGGTAAAATGGAACTGAAAACCTGAAAACAAAATTAATGGCAATTATTTCAGTGGTGGGCAGCAGGGGAAAGAATACAAAAAATAAATAAAAAATTATATAGAAACATGCTACATCAAGATTGCAACATACTTTCATTATTATTACTAATTAAAAATTTAATATGTTGCCACCAACAAACAATAGTAAAATTGCAACATGCAATTCAGCATATAATTTTATAACAAAAAACATCAAGTCCACAATTGAGTAATTTATGCCCACATTTATTTACATTATTTTTCTCTGACATTTAACGGAAAATTTTAACATTAATACAAGATCGTGATTACCACATAAATTTCGTGTAAGAAATTTTATGAAAAATGTAATATTCCAATTTTAAGAATTGGAATAAAATTTATTTTTATGTTTGGAACTTAAATTTATGTCGAGTCCGATATCATTATAAACCTCTTAAGCCTAAAACTCTATTTTCTAAGGAGTTAAATTTCTCACTTATATAAAATACAGTCAAAAATAATCGTGGGTGGTAACAATAAATTTGGGTTCACATTTAAGAGTTTCAATAATTTAAGAACCCCAGTCTGGGATACATATATGAAATAAAGTTGGATAAATAATAATGCCAAAATTTTATAAAGTTAAAAACCTTTAGGGAAGAAACTTTACATGGAAGTTATAATATATGAATCGATAACCATTAAAATACTTTCATTGGTCCATGTTTAATTTCAAAGGCTTGAAACGCATGAATAGGCCTTATATAGGGGCTATAGCATAATAAGTTTAATATATTCTAGAAATGACGCAATTTAATAGAACTAGTTCATATTTAAAGGTTTTATAAGATTTAAATCCTATTCTGCGAAGAGGCCTTATATGAAACTGGGTATCAAAATTTTCATAAAATTGTCTTTGAAATTTCGACATTTTTCTACAGATCCGATTTTGATGACTTTTTGTAGGATGATGAATTGCATATAGCAAAACTTTTTTGGAAATCTAATAACATTTAAGTTTTTGATTTGACACAGGAATTTAATAGTTTTTTAGGTGATTGCCTACTGGTGATGTTATGTGTATAAAACCAGTGTCCACTTCATTATGACTATTATATCTTTTCTTCAACACTGGTTTTGATCACTTTTGACACTTTGCTATAATACATAAATTGTTCATACAAAAAAATATTAAGAATTGCAAAAATACCACTCAATAGCACAATATTCAACGGTATTGACAGACAGATATTTTCCCTATAATATGCTACTGAAAACACTAAATATTCCTATTTCGATGGAATTTGATTATAATCCAGTATAAAATCAGGTATACCTGATTCTGGCAGATGAACACAACGTGATGTGAACACCCAGCTTGGCAGACTAATATCGTTGACGTGACTCAAAAAGTGATTGAGCGACGATTGATATACTTTGTTATGGATCAATATATTTTTTCAATATACTTATTCCTATAAATTTTCGCTATAGCAAAATCTTTGTCAATATCGGTCAAAAGGAAAAAATTTTAAATTAAAACAAAATAGATCTGGAACTATTATAAGAATTCACTTATCTGAAAATCCTTAAAATCTATAGAGCTGGGTTAAATAATGACTTGTTTTTGTGGTTCATTATATAAAATTAAATGCAAACGACAAATTTTAGAAAATTATCGTTAAAATTTTTACCTTCTTGACACACTTATTTTGGAATATAACAAAATTTTGCATAATTTGAACTATAACTTCTTCTGTTTATCTGAATTTGATGAAGACCAAATCTAAAGTGTTTTTTCCATTGATTTGAAAATTTTATCCAATGCTCTCCATGGATCCCTTTGAGAGAATTTGCTTTTCCAAATGGTTTGATTTTTTCAACAAAATTCCAATACTTCGTATTTTCAAGCTCACATAGAGCATTCATGTCAATATATTATCAGAATTTCTGAGTCGTTTTAACGATGTCTTTCTGGCCGGCTGCCGAAGCCAATTGTAATTGGCCGATCCAAAATTTACAAATGTCCTCCCTGACATTTATGAAGTAATTTCAGCGAAATTTGGTAAAATAAAGTCTTAGATATTTTAAAACTATACGTTAAATTATACGAGGATCAGCTCATTATTTATCATGGGTCGCATGCAACCTTCTTTCCATATGTTATTTTCAAGGACAGAAATCTCTCATATACGTTAGCATTATAAACAATAATCGATGTAAGATATTATACCAGAGTCGCACCATAATTTCTTCTAATTCCTATATATAACCGACCAGAAAAATTTATTTTATAAGGCATATATTTCTGATAAATCAGTAAATCAACTTATATGATGGTCGTTCATTAATATTTCTTAACTGTCATTTATAACCAGTGTTGTGGTGTAGGGTATTACATTATCAGGCTTAACCGACTATAAAATTCTTACTTGTTTATATTAGATATTACTTATAAAAAGATAAACAGGGATAACGACATATATATTTAAAAATGATAGATACGTATGAGTGATATTCACCAAATATATTAAGTATACGCAGAAAATACAATATTTTAAGTTAAAAAAAATTCCTGCTTTAAGAAATTTAAAACTCAGGTTCACACATAGCAGTTTCTAGTTTCGGGTATATTTCATTTGGTTAATGTATTTAATATAGAATTCCTGTAACGCACGTGTCTTCAAATAATGCTTTATATCATAGAGATGACAATATTTAATATCTTAATGTAATAAAATTATGAATTTCCTAGAATTTGCAAAATATTCATAAATATTGTTTAATCTAATAATTGATAGATACATCAACAGGAAATATGAATTAAATTGAATGCCAATGAAACATCACTCTCAACTTCTAAAACATTAACTGAATTAAAATCTATTTTAAAACTAATTTCTGTTGTTTTCCCCCTTTTTTTCACCGATAAATTCCCACATTTTTATGGTTTTTTGAGTACATTTATTTAAAATTCACCAAGAGGAGTGTGTTAAGTATAAATTTCAGTTATTGTTACAATTCAAGATTGATGGATGGAAACATGAATAACGTCAATCATGTATGCACAATTGTTTTCTATTGTCATTACATTATCTTTATTTTATGCTCCATTACGTAAGTTTATTCTTATTATTTTTTTACTCTTTTTTGCTTTTGTTGTTGTATTCTTGTGAAATGATTTGGTACCGCAAATGACAAGAAGACACACAAAAGGCAAAATATACCACAACCGGTTAAAGAAAAAAAACAGAAAACTCCGAGGGAAAGGAATCAATTTGCAGGTTTTTAACACTAAACACAAAAAAGAGGAGATTCGATAAGTATTCTTAAGATTAAAAATATGTATTTACATACACATAGGAATATGTGTAAACAAGGCATATATGTATGTGTGTTATATACATGTGTATATTTGTTTATAATAAAAATATGTAAGAATGCTGTATTCTGCTATGTCGAATCTTCAATACTCTCCACCACAAATGAGTGAGAAGTAAATACGTTATGATTCGTACATACACACTCACAGGCGAATACAATATATAAAAGTTTTTCTTAAATATAACTCACAATACTTAATGAGTCATAAGTTTTCACTGAACAGATTTTTATAAATTTTGGAATGGTAATGAAGTGCATATAGCTTAACATTATAGTAAAACTTTTTCGTAATTTGTAGATTTAATAATTATATTCTGAACGAACTTCTCTGGACTATAGCCAATACTTAGGCTATGAGCATGCTAACAACAGATATAAAGGCGGACAGATAGACGTACATAAATAAATCAACTCAGGTTTTGATACATTATGTGATCTGAGATGATTCCTTCTTAGCGTTTCACACGGAATGACATAGTTACTTAACCACTTGCTGTGGTAGAGGGTATTAAAATATATGTCAATAACAAAGTGTGGGAAATTACTTAAAGGGGATTGTTTTTGTCATCATTTTTCTAGGAACTTTTTTAGGGAAGAAAAGAATTTATTTGGTTTAGTTATTTAATATATCGACAGATCCATCATCCAATATTAACATTTTAAATTTGTTACAATATTGCGCAGTTAAAAATTTAAATTATTTAATATTTTTAGAAAAATACAATTTTATTTGGGAAAATTTAAAAATATATAGAAAATATTTTTAAGTTGAATATAATTGAGTTCCTCTAAAATTGAATTATTTTCTAATAAATACCATTTTAAAAATATCTTCGAAGTAACTGTGCAAAATTTCAATAAAATATGTTTAATGGTTTTAAAGTTATGCAAGATTATTTAAAGACATGGTGAAATTGCTGTTCACTTATTACATAGAATTCAGCATCATATATTTACAAGGAAAATATGTTAATTTTTAAGGAAGTGTTCAAGTTCCAATTAATTTATAAAGGATTGTATTTAACATTGTTGGAAAGGCAATTAATTAAAAAATATTAATATTAAGTGATTAAAGCACTTAAACTTAATTTTTTTTAAATTAAAAATAAATCAAAAATGTTTGGTTTCGGTGCACGTTTGTAATAAAATGTGTAATATTTGACATTAAATAAATTCTGTAAAAATAACGAATTAGTATTAGTATGGAATTTGAATTTGATACAAACAAAGTTTTTTTAATGCGCGACTACAAAAAATTAAAAAAACATGCCCGAAAATGGGACAAAATTCTACTTTGGTCTAAATACCTCTTAAATTGTAAACACATATTGGTGTGGCTTTTGTATAGAATTACAAGGCATTTTTCAATATAAGATACATAAAAGTTTTAACGATTTTTTAAAGAATTTGTCACACCTGAAAGGAAATATGTCCTTCTCCAAATAAAATAACACGTGTTAATCCCCTATAGGGAATCATTTAAGGCTCCCTAAGTATATTATATTGCACAAATTCTGATTATGACTGCCATTTTTTTTCAAAATAATTGACGTAGAAAAACAAAATGTTTAATATTAAAATATGAATTCTAAATGTATTTAAATAATTATGAGGGATGTGTATGGTACTTTATTTTTGCAGTGGCACTTTTGATTTCTTAAAATATTAAACCCAAAAATTCAATTCAGTATATATTCCTCAAATGTATTATAAAACGAATTAAATTGTCTATGTATATGTCTGTCCGTAAGTTGGTAATATTCTCACTTCAAAATTTTCCATAAAAAGTAACTGGACTTAAACCAAATTTAGCACATTATTGTCACAATCAATTTTAAGTTAATGTAACAACAAAATATTATATTTGATAAACAAATATTAATATATCTTAAAGATAATTAATGAAACTATAAATGCATTTATAGTAATGTTCACCAGTGTTTATAATATTTATTCTCAAACTTTTTTTTCTTTTGAAGAATAAACTCATTTACCTTTTTTCTCCATATATATTAGTGGGTACTTTAAATTGTAAATGACCAAAATTACTTATTATGACTTTAATTTATGTCACTAAATATAAAAATATTAAATTAAATCAATTCTTAGCACAATTATAATGCATTTAATACAATTTATGAGAAATTATTAAATTCATTGCCCTAAGAAATTAATTAAAATAATTAAATTAACAAATACATGTTCAGATACTTTTAAATTTACACACACTCACAAAGAAGACAATAAAAATATACAAAAAACAACAACAGTAACATTTTAAAACAACTTGAGGGAATTTAATTTTTAAATAAGGATACTAAATGTATTAATGAATGAATGTGTGTGTTTGTGTATGTGTACAAATAATTGTAATGAGAATCACTGTAAATCAATTAACAGTTCATTGTTTTTGCGCATATTGTGTTTTGAATTTCATGTATGTATATGTGAACATATGTGTTGGTGGATATAAGAGAGTGTGCATTTATGCTGAAACACATTTATCTCTGTATATGTATGCAGGTTTTAAATGGAGGTACGGGCAAAAAAACAAACTTCATATGACACACTACTGATAACTCTAACTGCACAGTTTTTTTAGTACCCAATGAGTAGATGATTTACAATTTTTTCATTAAAACATACATTTTTAAAACTTTTCGAATGGTACGATTTTGAAAATTATTTTTTCTAACAAAAGTACAAAGTGATTCTAATACTTCAATATATTATCTCAATATTATTTGAAAAACAATACTAAAAGGTACCACAAAGTAAAAAATACCACAAAATTATTTATTAAAACACTTTCATCCAACTTGCATTTTTGCATTTAGCACATTATTTATAAAGAATGTATATTGAGAATTTAATTTAAAAGATGTTTTACGGGAAAATTATTTATTGGTACTTTTTACTTATACTCGTCCATATTTAATTTATTCAATAAATGCTGTATAAAAAATAAAATTTAATTAAAACTTTTTGGTACTTTTATATTACTTTTTGGTACTTTTTGAATGTTATTTTTTTAATTATATTTAAACAGTTTTTTGTGGTATTTTTTTCATCCCTCTAGATACAATGATACGAAAGTAAAGATAAATGACGCCGATAAATGAAGGTTTCAAGAATTTTAGGTGCTTTTTAAATTTTTGCAATACCTTTTCAAATCTCTGTTGTAGTAACCTAATGAATGAAAAAATACAAGAAAAGTATTATATTATAATTATTGTATTATGTTGTACTTTTTCGTAGGTTCCATATTCTTATAAATATGAAATTTATGGAACATAACTTTAAGTAGACAAAAAATTACGAGATTTAATGATCTTTTTAAAATTTTCTATTCAATTTTTGAGTTTTTAATTAATTCTTATAAAAATTTGAATTCATTGTTAAGTGGTACTAAATGAGTCAGAATCAATTAGATGAAAAAGTACGTTTTCAAAATTTTGCAATGTACTCTTATAATTCTTTATTACAATTAACGTAAAAATTAAAGTATAAACTGAAAAGGGTAAAACTAATTAAAGAGCATTATATAGAACTTTTTACATATGTTAAAGGTACTCTCAGCGTAGTTTTATATTTGGAATATAAGATTTCATGTTAGTAGGAATGATCAATATATCAATATGGATCTAAAACGGGACATATTTTCAGTCCTTTTAATAATTAATTCCGAATAAAAAATTATGTGAGAAAGAGTGTAAGATGGTACTTTTTGGATATTAAAATAGTACTTTTACTCGCAATAAATGTACAACTGTTTTGAAATATAAAGACGAGTTATGTATAATAATTTTGTCTGTCGAGGAACCATTTAAATGAAGAAATCTGAAATGAAACGTATCAATATAAAGTTACGAAAAATTAATTAACAACCCTCGTTTAATTATTTTTTTATTTATGCTTAAGTGTGCATTGTATTATACTAATAATATTTCAAAAAAGATTTATATATTTGATGATAATCTTTTGTGCAGGAAAAGGGGATTATATGACCCTCGTAAAAATTCGATTATATTTATTTCGAAATTTTGTTGATTTGCTGAAAAATAAAATAAATATTTAATAAAATACAACTGAATGATTATATTTATTATTTATTTAAAATATTAACTTTGTACATATAAATCCGGGAATTAAAAAAATATATATTTTCCATAAAGAAATAACTAAAGTGTCAATCAGTAAAAACATGTTTAAAAACTAAACTTTTTCACTGAGATTATCATATTTGCCTTCAGAAGAGTCGTCCGCCAAAAAATATATACTTTTTGGGTGTTTACGATATGTAGACATGTACATTCATGTAGAATTCTGTGAGGAGACTGGCAAATATTTTAAAAAAGTTTAAAAAACAGGGTTAAGAATAGGTTATATCGACTTGAATGTCTCTTGAAATAGAGAGACAATCGACACATATTAAATACAAAATTCATTTTATCACAAATCAGAAACAAACATTTGGCGAGTTCCCTAAACCTCCACATACTAGAGGTGGCCTTATTTGTAGGGGCGAAAACTTCTCAAAATTGATTTGAAAGTATCTCCATTCTAACTATATTAAGTTTCACTATGATATCTTTAATGGTTCAATAGTTATAGAATTATATCCAGAAAATCGATTTGGATACAATGTTTTGCCCATACCTTTTATTATATAAACATAGTTAAGTATGTGTGTAAGTATTATATTATTGCATTTGTGGTGTCCTTTGAAAGCCCGAGGATAAAAGCGTTTATTTGTTAAACACAACATTCGTGCAACTTTGTGACCAATTTAAAATTAAATAAAAATGACAATAAAAAGTAAAATAATAAAATGCATTTAAAGAAGATAAAAACCAATTGAAGGTAAAATCTAACAATTGCATACACTAAAGGGCAAAATAATGTCCTTTTTTGTGGACAACAGTTTCTGGATAAATAACTTCCTTTAAAGAATTTAATAAAAAATAAATAACTAAAATTAAATGTATTTTCCTCCTTTTTTTGTGAAAATATCTAAAAAGTTGTTCATTATGTAAATACTAATTTAAGCTTGAAAGTTTTTAATTTCTTTGCAACTTTTCATAAAATGCTTTACGTTAATAAGCTGGAGCATTGAAATTACAATAAACTGTGGTGTAACTAAAGGCAGGGAAGGATGTCGTTCATAAAAGTCTTGAAGATGAATGCAATATTTCTTTTTTAATTTATAAATTTAGTTCGGGGGATTACTTCCCATTTAATATCAGATTTGATTTTGAACTTTGCATTCATAAAAATATTTTTCAAGTGGCCACAAGAAACTTTGAGATTTAAGTTTAAAAGATTTTTGTTTTTTTGCTGCAAAACTTCGTTTTTTCCATCTTTTTATACCCTCCACCAGCACTAGTGGTGAAGAGGGTATATTAACTTTGTCATTCCGTGTGAAACGCTAAGAAGGAATCATTTCATTTCAGACTCCATAATGTATATACATTCTTGTATCAAATCAAAATCTGAGTCCACTTAGCTATGTCCGCCTGTACCTCTCTCCTTCTGTCCATCTGCACATCTGTCCGTCTGTCTATCTGTCTATTTTTGGCACGCTCACATCCACAATAATTGACAGAGTTCAATAGAATTTTGCCTGAGTATTTGTTATGGCCTTGGAATGTTTCCAATTTAAAACCAATAAACTGGGCTCAGCATACTTAAAGATGTTCACCGATGTCTGAGACAACCTCTTATTTCAAACAAAAACTTTCGTAAATTTGAGTCAAAATTTGCCGCAATATTAAACTACATGTAATTCATTTTTAATAAAAAAAATATTAAAATCGATTCAGTAAAAAGAATTAAAGCCTAAAATATAACTCACTTTATGACCCATTAAATGTATATGTCTGTGAGTAGATGTGGGAGTGTGTATGAAGGAAACATAACGAATTTGTGGTGGAGGGTACTGAAGATTCGCTATAGCCGAATATATCATTCTTACTTCTTTTTTATTCTTGTTGTTGCTGCAACAATGACGGCAACAATAAACAATTTGAAAAATTATGAATCTAACGTAGAGGAATAAAGAAGAACAACAGAAAATCGTGCTTCATACAGACAGAAAAAGTTTTGCAACAATGACTTCCAAGTAAAACTTTTTATTTTCCTTATTAAGGAGTGTGTATGTGTGTAGTAGTGTGAGTGTATAGTGTGTAGTATGTAAAAGAAATTTATGTATATAAAACAACAGCAATAACAAGCAGCAGTTAAAAGAACAAAAACTTCAAAAAAAAAAAAAGAAAATGAAATGAAAAATAATTTTCTTTTACCGTTAAATAGTTTTAAGGTGGTCTTTGTTCGCTTCACTTTTCACTTTTTACTTTCTTTGGTTGCTTCTGCCTTTTTTTCCAATTTCCTTTGAAGATGTTATCTTTTACAAATCAGCACCTTTTATTGTTTTTATTTTTTCAAGACTTTTGATTTTTTTCATTCTTATTAAGAATGAAACAATAAGCAAGAAAAGAACTGAAGAACAAACGATTGAAAAAATATTTTGTTTTGAAACTTTGTTTATTTGTTGTTGTTGCTTTATTGAAGAGCAACAAGAAACAAAAAGCGAATATTCAATTTGACTCCAATTTTTTTTTCTTTTTCAGAAAATACAATAAAACTAAACACATAAAAAGAAAAGTTTAATCGCAATTTCAAAATCAACAGTTTTAAAAGGCAGCTTAAGATAATCTCTTTCAGAATAACGATAAGAAGAAATAATAATAAGAATGAAAACGCTTTAAATAAATTGTTGTGTAAGTTATCTAATTTATATTAAATCAATGTACGATGGGACAGAATCAAAAGATATTTTGGAATTAATTTGTAACTTTCAACGAGTGGGTTATATGAAATTAGAAGCGATAATAACACTATAATTTTGGAATTAACTTTGGAAAAAAATTAAAACAATCAATTAATTCGAATAAATATTTTGATCTTATATAACTTCTTAATTATTTAATATACAAATAGATTGTTTTGATTGAAAAATTTATTAATTATAACAACGAGATAAGTCAAATAACAAGCCAATTTCTGATATCTTACATCATTGCAAACGATTGTTTGTCAGAGGTTTCTAAGCTTGGGACATTTGCGGCTAAAACTCTTTATCCACTATTTTTGAAAAGGTTTCTGATAAAGTATGTTTATGATAAAAAATTAGGACCTTATATTTATGATTTTATGATTTCCGTTCGTCCCACCTTAACATTTCCTAGTAGTCTGCCCATGCAACGTCATTAGCATTGCTACAGATGAGAGCTTCTTAGAATCGTATTTAAAGTTCATTAACAGATATGAAAATATAAATTGTCATAAATAAATTTTTATAAGTTTCAATCTTCATTTAAAAAAATTTTAAATTATTTAAAATGATTTAATAGTTTCCTAATGGGCAGTTCCCAATGCGGAAAATGATATAAAGTACTAAGAGAAAGGAAAATAATACGAGAGATGGAATTTAGCGAGAAAGCATTAAAGAATGTAGCTCAGAGAATACTGCGCCCATGTATCTCCTGCATGACTCCAACTTTTGTTAATAATAGCTCCGATGATATAAAGCAAAATCATAACTAAAAAATTTTAATTTATCATATTGGTTACAATAATATGGTTGTTCTACAATCAAAATAGGGTTGTTCTATAACGGAGTTTTTCATTGTCATCAAATACAAATACATAAATTATAATTATAGTTAACAAAACCATGTTATGGTTGCGGACGATGGCACACATATGCTGTTAACAATAATATAGTTATACCGCAAAAATATGATGCCCGCAATTATATTATTGTTATGACGCTTTGCATTCGAATACATATAAATATTAAACGTTTATTTTTATTAAATTTATGAATTTTTTATTTTTTATTATTTATTTATTTATTTATTATTTATTTATTATTATTTTTCACATATTTAAGCAAACGCAAAACCGATACAAACATTAAACACGTTAAACTGACAACTCAGTGTATTTCAAAATAAATTGGAAATACAAAGAATATCACCAGATCCAATAAAAAATATTTTGAAATAAAATGTTGGTCAATTGAACATATTTCTAAACATAGCGATAACAGTAAATGTTTGCCATTAAAATGTTAACATTACGACGAACATATTCGAAACGTGTGGGTTTTAAATTTTTTTCCAAATGGCTTAAAATGATTTGTTGTGATAATGATCATATAGAATTTTTTACATAACTCCAAATTAAAAATTAACCTTAAAATAGTAAGTATGATTTTTGGTGTTGGGTAAATCTAGTTTTTATCGCATTGAATTATTTAAATGACTTGCTCACCATGTACGCTTTCCCCTTATAAAGGTGAAATTTATTTCCCTTTTTTATAAAAAGTACATAAAACTAATATTTTGTTTCCTGCTACACATAAAACTCTTTAAGATCATAAATATTTAAATTCTCCATTAGTTTTTTTTTTGCAGACATTTTGGAAATATACTCATACCATTAATATGATGGAGATGACAGAAATTAGTAATTTGTCATGGCTAAATGTTTGTCATTTTCATTTCATTATGGCAAACAAAAAATTAAATATGAATATTATGTAAATACACTCATACACATATGCAATATAGATAAATATTAAAATATATACATTTTTATTAAATATTTATGTTTATTTATAATAAAGTAAATAAACAACAAAAATACAAGGCAGCATGTGTACAATCAGCTTGAGTTAAAATAAATTCTCTCACACTCGAAAACTCAAGAACCAAAAAACGACTGAAAAGAGAAAATGCAGAAACAAAAAAAAAAAAAAAAATAAAAAATAATGAAAAACATATACAATTGACACTTCATATGCCATTAAATTTTACCATCTGTCAATTTTATGGTCTGTAACCATTTTACGATTTCAACACTCAATGTTAAATATTCTATACACATACAAGAGTAGTTTGGTTTTTTTTCTATACATATTTATGTATGAGTAGACAACATATATTACTTACTTACTTATATATTTATGTGTTGGTGTGTGTATGTTTATATGAGCAACTAAATATATAAGAGTCTATGAGTGTTTGCATAAGTGTGTGTGTGTGTGTGTGTGATTTTTGTCATTGTTGTTGATGTTGTTGTTGATATGCATATATAAATTTTATGTATTTTGGTATTTGTATATAACTTTATAGAAATTCACAAATACAAATACACTGTAGGTTATTGTGTTTATCCATACACAATAGTTTATTTTATTTGATTTTGTTGTATTTTATTTTATTTATTTGTTTTATATTTCAAACATCTCTTGTTGTTTACTGGGTTATGATTTTTATTTTACTTTGTTTTTGTTGTTTTTTTAATAGTTTTATTTAAGCATAAAATTCCAATTTAATTGCCAAATGTATATTTGTATATATAAAATCTCTATATAGTTTCTATAGTTGAAGAGCCTACCATTGCACAGTTGTCCCAAAACGCTTTTTTGGAAAGTTCTTGGAGACCTCGAATGTAATCTCAGCCGCGAGAAGAGCCAGAAATTTATGCTCTTCCTAACCAATTTATTAATACATTATATGTGACAAATTTGCATGGGAAATGTGCAAGTCTCTGGGGAGTTGGTCAAGTTTCAGTAAATTTTCTGAAAGGTGGTGTAAAATTTGTATATAAGTGTTTAGTACCGTTGGATAATATTTACCAAGCGTACTATAAGTACTTGGAATATCTTAAATAAATTTGTCAAAAATTTAAAATATTTTATTTTCGGTGGACTTACGTAGAACAAGTTCGAATATAATATGAACAAAGTTGTGCTAAATGTGGAACTACGAAGACATTCTCAATTTTTTATTCCTTATTCATCAAAAATTCCAATCCGGGGAAAACTTGTTTTAAAAATTCATTTATTCAGCAAATTGCTCATCCAGCCATTATAAGAGGTTTGACCCATCACAGATTTTTGAATATGTAGCTAGGAAATTGTAACTATATAATCAAACAATCTTTTTTACAATTTAAGCTTTGACATTTTTACACCTTTAAAAGCCAAAAAAAAAAAATATTTGAAAATTAACGAAATTCCAATAGGGCTAGCGGGGAAGTTTTTTCCCCTAATTTCCTTGGATTTATAATCCAGAACAAAATATTACTAGAAAAAATATTACCACCTTTTTTTAAATAAAATCAGAAAAAATATCCATTTTTTTTTCTATAATTATATAATAATAATAATAATAATAATAATAATAATAATAATAATAATAATAATAATAATAAATATAATATATATAAATCGCTTTATTGAATCCACATTATACAGAATTCAGAAAATATTTTAGAATAGACCCGTAAAGAGCACACCAATTTCAAAACACTCTCCAAAAATGGGTCAACATTTTACTTAATTTTAAATTTTTCTTTAACTATAAGAGTTATCCGTGCAAGAGTTATCCGTTACAAGTGCAAACGTATATTTTTTGTAGTATTTTTTTAGGTATGTTAAATATTTTTTCAATCAAATCGTAAATAAAATTTGGACGATTTTTTAAGGAATCGTCATACCCGAGGTGACCAATTTTCAAGATCCACTTTCCAATCCCAGGATCCACTAGAAACATATCTTGCTTCAAAACTATTGGAAAAGCAATTACAATTAAATATTCAATAATTCCAAAGTTACTGAATTATTTCCAAAAAAGCGATTTGAAAACACTGTTTAAATTGCTTAAATGTTTTTATGCATGTGTGCATATGTAAGTGTGTATATGTGTAAAGGCTTAAAATTCATATAAATACATTTATTTATTTGTTTTAAGTTTTCAATTTTTTTATTTAATAATTTCTTATTTGTTTTATTGAATTGTGTAAAAAATTGATTCAACGAATAAAAAAAATTAATAAAATTCTTTTTTGTAACTTTGCCAAATTGTGAGAAGGGAAATTTGTTTTTATTTTTTTATATTCAAATATTTTTATTAATATTTATTAAATATTTTTGTTATATTAAAATTATTAACATTTTTAACAATTATAATGTTCACTGTTATATGAGTAATCAAGCAATGAATTTATTGGGGGAAAATATATATTTTTACACAAGAGTAAATTTACATTTTATTTTATTAAATAACGAACTATTTAGGGCCATATTTATCTTTCACTATCAGTTTCCTTTATAAATTATATATAATTTTAATAAATATGAATGTGAAATAATTTAAGGTTTACGATATTGAGTTTTAGGTAATTGAATGAAAACCAAAAAGTTGTTTAAAAGATTTGAAAATAGCGTGTTATGTGAATGAATATAAAAAGTGATAAATTTAAGTCACTCTATATTAATTCATTTCATTTGTACATTGGAACGTATACTTTATTTTATTGATATATTTTCATATATCTCGTACCACACATAAATCACAAAAAATCAATTATTGTAAGAAATTCGTATTTAACTTTCGAATGCCTAATCCGATTGCAATGAAATTTTCATATTTTTTGCTATGGCTTTTCAACCGATATCGGACTGAAAAATGTTTCTATTCAAAAATTTAAGAACACATCAAGCAAAACATTTAACGTTTTTAAAATTCAGCTTTGCGATTTGAGAAATTGGGCAGAAATTACAGTGTTATAAAAAAATTCTAAAACTCTTTTCATTTCACAAAAGCCTATAAAGTTACCTTTCAGAGATACATGAAGGCGGTGCAGGTTACTTAAAAATCAATATGTTCTTCAAATTCAAATATAAGGAAGGTCTTTTTACACTTCTCTTCTTAAAAAATTTTTAATAAAAAAATTATCTGTGAAAAATTGGATAAAATTTGGACTCGTTATAGCATAAAATTTGTGACTATATTAATCTGAAAATAAAAATTAAAATTTTTGAACCTTAATATCTAAAAAATGGATAACTACCCATTGAGTGTCTCACTATTAAGTTGCCCCCGTTAAAGTAACGAAATCTTTGCTTGCACCTGTGCTCTTACTGAAAGAAATTTTATTGAAATCTAAATCTAGAGAAAACGCGTGGGATGGACACTGTTAAATTTTCTCTGAAATAATTCTGAAGCGAACGGTATACTTAAAAATTATAGTACTATTTTTTATACTTGTTACAAATATCTGCACAAACACATAGTAACCCAACCACCTCTACTGCTGTAGAGTTCAAAAATAGAGGTGCAGGATAATTCATAATATTTGAATTATTTTTCTGTTAATATTCATTGGGGAAATAAAAGTAATTTAAGAGCTTTTTAGTTTAAATTGGGATTGTAAATACCGTACACGATTGAAGTGTAGAGTTCTGGGAAAACTTTTATAATCTATTTTCCCAATAGTATTTGAGCGGTCTTACAACTCGTGGCTGAGCGCTGACAAGATGGCTCATTTATACCTTTTATATGGTCCGCTAGTGCTGATTTTTTAAAGTGTTTATTGCCATCTTTTATCTCCAATATAGGTCTAGGTGAGCGAAAGCAGTAATTTCAACATCTCACAGTAGAAACTCTCTCTTAATTCAATCAAATACAGAGCATTTACTTAGCTTCACGGATCACAGAATTTTGTTGATTGACTGTACTGCTTGGAATTATCGTAAATATAACCATTTTTCATCAGAAGACCAAACCAACTTTTTTTCTGTGTTCAAATTTAAATTTTTCTTGAATTCATACTTTTTTTCTTTTGAATGTATTTCTTTTTTATTGAGATTTCCCGTTAAAAAGTCAACAATTTTCTTTTTTATGTAACAAAAATCATGACCACATCAAAATCCGAGTCAATTTAGCTTGAAACCGAACTGAGTGTTCAAGGTAAGGAAGCTTCAACATGGGCTTTCCGAAAGAGGAAACCTTCGAGAACTTAGTTTATTTTAGACTTTAGTTTTGAGAATGTCATTAAAACTGCTGGGTATATAAGTGGTTAAACCAGAAGGGGCAACTGCAATTGAAAATACAAGTTTGCATTAAAAGAGCATTTTATGCACCAATATTGATGAGACATGAATATGGACGATTAGACAAGTTGGAGACAGATCATTATCTAGATCACAAGCGAAGAGTAGGGTTTAAGTTGGAACGTGAAATATTTAAGTTAATTTAGCCCAATATTTAAATTTTATTAAAAAAATTCTACACTTACTAAAAGGAAAACGTGATTACAAAATCTTTATTCACAAAAAAAAAACAAATTAGAATATTATATTCGGCTATACCAAATCTTCAATACCCTTCATCACAAATGCAGTTTACCTACATTCACTCTTACATATACAGTTACAAATGCATACAATATGTAACAGTTTTCTTAGTAATATTTTGGCCGATTTTGGTTTTAAACATTTTTTCAGGCCAAATTTCATCGAAATCTTGCAAATACTGCAAATATGAGCGCACTCTACTCAATCTACATATATACATCTTGGGGTTTTAGATAATCTTAGCGTCTTCTTAGTTTAGCGTTAGCGTTACACAAGAAATAACAAAGGATGGTATAAAAATATAGCCCGTATCTTTTACCTTATCAGCATTCCTTTCGAATGCAATAACATGAAACAATCCAGACTTCATAATTTAATTTTTCCAAAAATAAAAAAAATCACTTACTTGTATTTTATTACATTTTTCGAAAAATAAATATTTTAAAAGTTGCAAAAAGTTACTGTAAAAAATTCTATGCAATTTTTCTTGCATTAAAATAGAAAACGTACGCCAACAAGAGAAAAAGGAGATTTATCCCTTTTATTTCTATTATATTCCCTTTTTTCCATTATTTTGCTCTGCAATATTTTTTTACTCTAACAATAACGAAATTTTAATTTGTGCTTTTTTCCGTGTGCATGAGTATGAGTGCAGAAAAACTGTGAAAAAAATATTATCCTTAGAAAGGATCCACACCTCTTATTCTGGTAAATGTCAAGCGTTTAGCTTACAATTTTACTCCAAGTAAAATGTGATTACAAAACTTTTTGTTAAAGAAATGAATTTTTTCACTCTTATTTAATCGAAAAAATGAATGAAAAAATATTAAGTTATTTTCAATTTACACAACTACCAACAACAAAATATAGCGAAATTTTGACCATAAAAAACACTTTCTTACCAATTCACCAGCAGCAAGTTCAACATAAAAATTCAGAACCATTACCGAAGAAATAAAAATATGGAAGAAAAAGTTTAGAAAAAAAAGAATCTTTTGTACAAATTTTTCATTTTATTTCTGGATTTTTTCTTTTTTTCTGTTCATTATTAAAGGAAAAATTGGAAAATTTGAAATTATGTGTGTTTGTGTAGAAGTGTTAGAATGTCTGTGATTACAAATTGTATTTTTTGTCTAGATTTTATACCCTCCACCACCATAAGTAGTTAAGAGGGTATATTAATTTTGTCATAATGTATGTACGCTAGAGGGAATCATCTCATACCCCATAATTATATATATTCTTGCATCAAATCATATTCTGAATCGATCTAGCTGTGTCCGCCTGTTTGTCCGTCTGTCTTCTGTCTTACTATTGATGACACGCTCACATCCACATTAATTGCCAGGGCTTAATGAAATTAGACCTGAATATTTGTTATAGTCTTGAGTAAGCTCCTATTTAAAACCAGCAAAATCGATTTTAGTATATTAATACATATAGACGATACCTGAGGCAGCCTCTAAGTTCAAGCAAACATTTTTCTTTAGCCCTATTGAAACTGATTATGATGGGTCTATTATTTCATAAATATAAAATGATTTTATCCAAATTTTGCGACAATTATATTCTAAAACGATACGCTAAATTATACGAGGATGGGTCCATAGCTATGATACAACTAACCTTCCAAATATCACTTTGAAACTCATAAATTGCACATATACGTGTAAAAATATTTAGTCAAATTAAAATCGATATAAGCCAAAACCACAGTGCGAAATTATATGAGGGTCGGTTTATAATTGTTTCTAACTTCCATATAGCCATCCAAAAAACATAAACGCATAAATTTCACCTTAATATTCGTATCATAATAATATTTTGCACTCATAAGCATAAATGAAAATAGCAAATTATACGAGGGCCGTTCATAAATTTTTCGCATCAGTCATTTGCAGCCAACAATGTGATGGAGGGTACAATATAGTTGGGCTTGACCGACTTCACCATTTTTACTTGTTTTTTTTTATCGTTTCTAAACCAAATGTGAAACGAAGCGTGGAATAAATGTGAATGAAGAAGAGAAGAAAACAAGATTTTTGCATAATTTCGTTTTGCTGTTATTACCTTTCAAAGTACAATTTCTTTGCATTTTTCTTCTTTAACCTTTTTTTAGAAGGCAAAATTTGTGGCATACAGATTTTTGTTTTGTTATTTTTTATTAGTTTTTGTATTTTTTTTTATTATTTGATTTTGATTGTAAACTAATCCCCAGATAATCAGTAAAAAAATCAAGAAAATAAACCATTATCAGGGTTTTTATAAAAATAATAAAATTTTATAAAAAAAGCTAAAAAATCAAAGGAAAATAATGTTAATAAAAGTCTGATTAAAGGTATTTTCTTCCTAACGTTTAATCAGTCTCTTAAATTTTCAAAATGTATTAAAATTATATTCAACTCCATTTTCAAATTAAACTTTTTTTTGGAAAAAAAAATTTCAACTTTGAAGTTTCACAAAAATATTTACAAAAACTTTGCCAAATTAGATTTTGTTTGTTTCTTTATCTGGCATTTTGCTCTTTATCTTTTTAACACTTTTTTCTTCTATTTTGTTCTCCACTTCCACACTTTAATGAAATTTGCATTAGTGTCAACGCTTCAAACGAATATATAATTATGCTACATAAAACAGATTCTCTCTCTTTTTTTGTTGCAAAATATAAAAAAGAATAAAATCTAAGTTTCTTTGCTTAACTTTAATATTTGTTTGTTTTTCTTTCGTTTCAAAGCACATTTTTTATTTTTTCTCCCTTTCTCTCTATCTTTATCTCTCTCTCTTGGAACACCCTCTTTTTATTTATTTAATCTAAATATGGCAAAACATTAGAACGCTTGTGCATATTCCTATAAACGCACATAACTTTTTCAAAGTATCAGAACAAATTGAACAAGACAATATTTAAAAAAAAATATTACAGAGTGAGATTGAAAAATTCTTTGCACACGTTCTTCATCTTAACTTTAAAGTGAATGACCAGAATAAAGTGAGCTCTAAATATTCTCAACAAAACTCAACTTGGTGTTACAAAAAGTCGGCCAATTATCAACGGCCGAATTTGAAGAGAAATTGTCCTATCTTCCCAAAAGCGTGATCGATTTTAAACGGAGATGGACTTCCTGTTCAAAGTGACAGAAAATACAATAAAAACGGTAATAAGGGGGTTTCAAAAGCGTTCAAAATTTCTTAACTAGTGAATATAACTGCATATCTCGTGTTTTCGTTTCTTACTACTTAAAAAAACTTAAACTTCATTTAAAAATTGTTATGGATTAACAAGGTTAATCTTTCTTTTTATTAAATTTATATTTCTCTTGGTAAGTTTTCGAACACCACACATTTGGAATTTTTCATTTTACGTCCAATGTATCTACAGTTTGCTCTCATTAAAATATTCAACTTAACTCTTGTTTGAGAATAACAAATATAAAAAAAATTAGAAATAAAGATTAAATGCGTTAAGAGGAATATGCATCAGTGTGTATATGTGTGAAGTCTAGGGTTATATAATGCATGTGTATGTAAATTTCATTCTTTCAACAGTAATTTGTTGTTAAGTTTGCAAACATCATGAAAACAAATCGTCACAATAAAATGCTCAATTTGTTGGCAAATACATTGAAAAGTTCTTGAATTTGGAGGGAGAGCGAGCAATAAAGGGGTTAATATTAGCTTTGGTATTAACATCATATTGTAAGAAAAATATATATTGTAATCACTATATGCCACACCACTTTCACTACAAAATATTGTTTCTTTCTATGTATGGTTTTTAGATATATGTATGTGTGTAGATGAAAGTAGTATTTAGTTATGTAACAGAAGATATTTATTGTAAGTATCTTTTTAACTGTAAAAATCTATTAGCTACACATTAAAAAAAGTAGCACATAAAAATGGATGGCTTAACATTTGTTGTGGTGGGTTAACAAACGCTAAGAATTGTATTAAAGAAACTATTTAGCTAACCCAGCAAACATTTTATATTCACTAGAAATGAGAGTACACTTTTAAACTTGTAACTTTAATTATATTAAAGAAATAGGTCATTTGAATAACTTTTCTAATGCAAGTTTGCCTTAATTAGAAATTCACTTGTAGTTCGTTTTTTCTTTCAAGCAACAGCAAAATATAAAATATATTTGCTGGGACAACAATATGTTATATTTTATTATGTAAACAATCCGGTAGTTATGGTCTACCCAAGCAACACTTTTTAACTATTTATAAATGTAATAAAATGCAAATCAAATTATAGGCAAGTAAAATCCGATTCTCGTGGAATTATATTTGTATTTCATTCTTACAAAAATTTACTTTTGAAAAATATTCCATATTCCATATTATTGTACACAATTTTGAAGTAATTTTCATTTTTTGTGAAAAATTGCATTTTTTGTGAAAAATCGCATTTTTAGTGAAAATTTGCAATTTTTAGTGAAAAATTGCATTTTAATGAAAAATTGCATTTTTCGTGAAAAATTACATTCTTAGTGAAAATTTTGCATTTTTAGTGAAAAATCGCATTTTAATGAAAAATTTCACTTTTAGTGAAAAATTAAATTTGTAGTGAAAAATTGTATTTTAATGAAAAATTGCATTTTAATGAAAAATTGCATTTTAATGAAAAATTGAATTTTCGTGAAAAATTGCATTTTTAGTGAAAAATTGCATTTTTAGTGAAAAATTGCATTTTTAGTGAAAAATTGCATTTTCAGTGAAAAATTGCATTTTTTGTGAAAAAATTGCATTTTTTGTGAAAAATTGCATTTTCAGTGAAAAATTGCATTTCTTGTGAAAAATTGCATTTCTTGTGAAAAATTGCATTTCTTGTGAAAAATTGCATTTCTTGTGAAAAATTGCATTTCTTGTGAAAAATTGCATATCTTGTGAAAAATTGCATTTTTGTGAAAAATTGCATTTTAAGTGAAAAACTGTATTTTTAGTGAAAAATTAAAAAATTATAAACAAAATATGCCCAATTTAATCGCTCCCAATTAACGCACATTAAACTTCGCTTTATATAAAAAGAGTTTGTTGTTATTAGAGTATATGTGTATAAGTTGAGTTATCTGTGTTTTCTTTTTGTGTGTTTATATGGGTTATCTTATCTTAGTGTTGTAGAAATCTCATACGCATTACTCGTATAGCGTAGTGTGACATTCTAAACCTGCATAATATTGCAGTGCAAAAGTAAAATTTGTACTTTAAATAAAAAACTTAATATTGAATGAAATATAATATTTTTTTGCGCTGATTTAAACAACCGATTTATAGCAAATATTATACCGAGTCGATTTTATTGGTTTTAAATAGCGTTTTGCCATTTGGGCGAATTTCAATAAATACAAAGTCAATTTTATATCTGGAAAATTAAAATTTTTTTATAGAATTGATGTACATCAGATGAGTTATTTTTAAGTGGAAATTATATCAAAGAAAAGCTTGGCAAATCTACAATACCTTAAAGTATCAAAGATATATTTACATATGAAAACGTGTGAATGTAGTTAAAGTCACATAGCTTAAGCAATATAAAAATCAGTGTTGTTGTATTTATTTATAAATATGTGTTCGTGTGCACACTTTAGGAATATGCTGGACAAATGTCACTAATTGGTAAAAGGTCATAACTGCAACGTTTATTTTTTTATATTTCAGAAATAATAATATTTATTTATAATTTAATAGAATCAAAAGAAATTTTAATATTTTTTTTGTAAACGAACGTTAAGGCCTTTTTAAATTATTTTGATTGATAAAGTGTGAAACTATAAAAATTGCAGTTTTATGGAAATAATTTTTAAACACATAAACTCATACAAAACAAGTAAAAATTATAGTCAGACAAACCCGACTACACCATTTTATTTGTTATAAATAGTTTCTAAAAAATTATTGAACAACCATCGTAATTTTATTTTCTGATTTCTAATTGAGAATTCAATACATTGTTATCACACTAGTATTTATGTAAGATTTAGGCGTTTTACAACTTTTATCTGGGGTATTTTATGGGAGCTACGGGAAACCCTTGTAAAATTTTGTTAAACTAATATTAGGAATAGGACTTTGAAATTTATGCGAACGGTTTAAAATTATTAATAGACTAATTTGTGCCATTTTTTAACACTTAAGTTTTTTATAGGTTAAAAACCAATTGGAGAATATTTGATGTCTCCTAAATTGAGACCTGTACTTTGATCATAAGTTGTACAGCCGGACGGATACTGTTAGAAAGTATATCAAAGTGTCAGTAGCACTATTTTTGTGTCCATTACAAACATCAACACATTATACCCCAATAGCAGATGAAGTTTTGAGTACAAACATGTTTTTATACCCCCAAATATAAGAAGTAACGATGAGAGTGTATTAACTTTATCGTTAAATATGTAACGTCAAGAAGGAATCGTCTACAACCCCATAAAGTATATTTATTGTTGCATCAAATCAAAAACAAAATTTATTAAAGTATGTATTTTCTCCGTTAGTCTGTATGTTGAAAATATTCTTACACCTAGAACACTAGTCCGAATTAAATAAAATTTATTGTTGTTATCCTGAGCAATTTGCTAGTTATAGGCCAATATATGGGTCAATCTTTAAATTCCAAAGAACTTTTCAAAAAATTACTTTATTTGGAGGAAATTCAACCTTAATTAATATAATTGTAAGTATCCTAAATATATGTTATTAATTTGACCAATATCGATCCATGGTTTACTATAGCTTCAATATAAGGAGCCTTTCCGGAAAGCGGTTTTGAGGTTATAAAACTTCGGCACAATTATTTTTCTAACTGCAATGTGTGTAAATAATTCGACCAATATAAATCAATATAAAACACTTCCTCGAAATTTAGTTTCTATATAGATCCTTTCGAACCTACGCAAACGTTTGCATTATGGGTAAAGGGTGCGGTGTATTTGAAATTCGACACAGCTGAATATGGCATTTCTCCTTATTTTAAATAAACCAATACATACACAAGTAAATAATGTATGTTATAATAAAAAGCGGATATAAATATTTGTTGTTGTTGTGTTGTTATTGTAGCTATGAGTACCGTGGCTGCTTGACACTTTTGTGATGGGTCACTACTAGCAGCAACAATAACATCAAATGCAATAAGATTTCAACTACAACATCGTTTGAACTGGACTATTATTCTTCTTCACCAATAGTGTATGCGTGTGAAAATGCAAATGTATGTAACAATGTTTTTAGAAACAACAACAAAATATGTATAATAAATGTTAGTCACCTCTGTGGTTTATCTGAATTAATATTTCTGAAAAATAACAAAATAGAAAAGCAAGTAACTGGGAGTTGGGGAAAAAGAGTATAATTTTTCTCATTTTTAAATGTATCTAGATAGTAGAAGTGATTTTTATAACTTCATTTATTTTTACATATTTATACCCTACACCACCGTAGATGATTGGGGTATTATGAGTTTGTGGAAAAATTGTAACGGGCTGAAGAAATTGTGCTATCTCCACTTTTAAGTATACCGTTCGACTCAGGATCATTTTCTGAGTAGTTTTCTCGATGTCTAGCTGGTTTTTTGGCTACACATCCTTATAAACGGAATGCAGGCCACAGCTTTAAAGATATCGGAATGGTGACTAAAGATAAGAAAAGTCTTAAATATAAAGCAATTTTAATGAAATTCGCCACAAATTATTCTTATAATATTCTTAAATGATGTGCTGAATTAACGAGGATCGTTCCAATATTTTTCAAAAGTCCCAAATATCACTTTGAAAGGCTTAAATCTCTCTGACTCCCATTTAATGTCCACAGGAAATGTACTTTTAAAAGGCACTAATTCCACATCAATTTTACTATCATTATAATATCCTGTCCTCTTATGCATAAATTAAAGAAAACTTTTGCGAGGTTGGTTCATTCATTTTTAATAGCTAACTCTTATAACAAACAATGTGTTGTAGGGTATTACATAGGCGGGCTTGTCCGACTATAATGTCTTATTTATTTTTTGTAGTTATTTGTTTTTGTAGCTGTTGCTGCCATCATAGCTGTTTATTATGTTTTGTGACATGTTGTTGTCAGCCATGTAAATTGTAACAACACAATTTTACTATTTTTACTACAATTCTACTCGTATGAAATTACATTACATTTTACATGCATGTAAAAATAAATTGTAGAAAATATAAACCACAACGTTTTTTTTTTTTTTTTTTTGAAAAAAAGATTTTATTTAACTTCTATTTCGTTTTTTATCAAGTAACAACATCTTAATTGTTCAATATGGTAAACATAACTAAAATTGTGGTTGACTGTCAAAATATGTTTTCTTCAATTCAATGATACCATAATTAAAACATAAAGTGTAAAAACGCTATAGAGAGCTATGCTGAATCTTTAATACCCTCCAGAACAAATGCCTGTAATTTTGCAAATATATACAATATATGCAATTTTTTATATGACACTGAAACACTTAATAAATCATAAAATTAGTAATATATTGGCTATAACTTTTTCTACTGGACCGATTTAGATAATTTTTGGAATCGTAATGAAATACGTACCATTTAATGTTTGCAAATTTATTTTAATTTCTCGATTTAAAATTAACAATTTTTTACAAGATCTTCGCATGAACATAGGAAGCCGCAGATATCGGTCTAGATCATTTTATATACTGAACTGTTTTGGCTGATTTGGAATAGGAAACTTCTCAGTTTTATAACAAATATTCAGCCCCAAATTTCATTGAGCTCCGTTTATTATTGCGGATGTGAGCGTGTCAATAACAGACAGATGGACTCTCACAGATATAGTCACACAAACTACCACTGACATATACAATATATAAAAATTTTTTAAATATAAGACAGAACTTTTAATGAGTCATAAAATTATTTATATTTTTGGCTATAACTTTTTCTACTCAACCGATTTTGATAATTTGAAAGATAATGAAGTATATATAGCTTGATATTATGGCAAAATTTCATTCTAATTTTTCTAAATAATCGACAATTTTACAAAAGTTTTTCGCCGAAATTTAGAGGTCGATTCAGATAATTTAATATTTAATATACTAAACCGATTTTGCTGGTTTCAAATAGAAAACTTCATAGAAATATAAAAAAATTAGGCCAAATTTTATTGAGCTCTGTCACTTAGGGTGGATGTGAGAGTGACATGAGCAGGCAGACAGATGGACAGACAGACATAGCTAATTTTTTTGATTTGATTCTAGACTATTTATACATTATGGGCTCTTAGACAATTCCATCTTAGCGTTACATATGGAATGATAAAGTCAATATACTCTCTTCACCACTTGTGTTGGTGGAGGGTATGGAAACCTTTAAAATTATGAAAATTTATTTAAAACTAATTTAAAAATCTTATGTAAATTTCGGAAAATATTAATTTCATGCAAACTAATTTTCTTTTTGGAGGTATTTTCTAATTATTAAACAGGTGTTGATTTTAATTTACATTTATATTAAAAAAAATACAACATTTGTGTAATTTTGTGCCTTTTTATTAGTTTTTCCATTTTAGTTTAAGGTCACTTGATTACTTTAAATTACCTTTATACTTTTTTCCTATATTAAAATTGCTTTTTTAATTATATTTTCATTTTTAGTCTTTTTTACCTCATCTGTTTTGAAAACCCAAAATTTTCATTATTCATGCACGAAATTAATATTAAACATAATTTTGTGTTTTAATTTTACAGCCACAGAAAAAGTTTTAAATTTTAATAAAAATAAATGAAATTTAAAATTTTCAAAAAAAAATTTAAATTTTTGATTTTGCTAAAAATTATAATAAACACAGATTTTTATAACCATAAAATTTTAAACATTCGATAAAAAAGATTAAACTAATAAATAAGTCCTCTTGTTCGAAAACTCCTGCAGTTCACAGTCAATAGATGATCTTTGTGTGCTTTTTATAGAAAGTTAATCTCCCACTTGTTTTTTCAAGTAATAATACGACAACTACTAAACATTCTCCCGTCCCGTGTTCTACTCATAAGATAGCGTAATAGTCAGGATGTATAATAATTAATATTTGCATTCAATGGGAGGTATTTTCGAGAAAGCGTGTATCCTTTGCGACTTCGAGATAAAGTGCAATCTTTGTGTAAGAATTTCAAGAAATCCGTTCCAGTGGTTCAATTGCCTATAAGTCCAACACAGAAAATTGGAAATGAAAATTTTCTGGAAATTTTATAAGTCGCATTTATATAGAGAACGTTCGCATTTTTCGAGATAACTTTTTAATTAATCTAACTAGAAGAAATTTTCAAAAATTGCCTATTTATAAAAAACTTTCGATTTTTCGATAAACCGCATTTTCTAAGAATGTTTCCGATAAATTGCATTTTGACAAAAAATCGAAAAATTCGATAAATGACCATTTTCGAGAAAAATTTCGATAAGTCTTTTTAGAAAAAAATTTCGATAAGTCTTTCTTTTAGAAAAAGTCTTCGGCATGTTGAAAAATTTAGACAATTTTAGGTAAATCACATATTTATAAAACATTTTCAATGAATTTTCAATTTTAATGAAATTATTGATAAATCATCATTTTAGAGAAAATTATCAAAAATCTTCAATTTGGAGAAAATTGTCGATAAAGCCTCAATTTCTTAAAAAAAAAATAATAAATAAGCAATTTATAAAAAAATTTTCGATAACTCATTTATTTCGATAACTCATTAATTTTCGATAGATATTCAATAGAGAGAATTTTTTCGATGAATCCTTAATCTTTTAGAGATAATCGATTTTTTAAAGAAAATTTTCGCTAAAATCTATATTTTCCGGAAATTTACGATAATTCGACCTTTCAGAAAAAACTTTCGATAAGATAATCTCTTAAGGAATCTATCAATAAATCGAAAAATTTTTGATAAATCGAACACAAATTTTTAAATTTTTCGAAAAAAAACTATAAAAATTAGAGATTTCCGTAAAATTGTTGATCTTAAGAACCATGTTTAATATAAATGATGTATCGATGATTTTCGCTTATCGAATTTTAAGAAAATTTTCGACAAATTGTATTTAATTATAAAAATATTGATAAATTTTATTATAATAAATGATTCTCGTTAAATAAAAAACTCGATAGGAATTGTTTAATAAAAAAATGTTTAATAGATTTTTTTTCGCAGAATTTTTTTTGGCACATTTTCATTTGAAAGAAAAATGGCGATAACTTTAAGTTTAATAGAAAATTTTCAAAAAATTTTGTTTAATATAAATTTTTCGATAAATGTTTGTTTAATAGAAAAGTTTCTTTAATGAAAATTTCTCTGTAATTCTCTTTAATTATAAATTTTATACCAGCAATTTTGAGTGTAATTTTCAATATAAAATTGTAATTAAAATATAATTATTCCACTAATAATGTAAATCTATTGCAATTCTAATAATTTATGCTTCTATTAACAATAATTTGTTAAACAAAAAAAAACTCATTACCTCGTAATGTAAAATTTATTTAAATTGTGTTTTATTTATTTTTTATTAAAAATTTATAACTTAAATGAAAAAAGTGACAAGATTTTTAACCTTAAAACAAATTCATTAACATGAAGATCACTTACCATCTCTTTAGTGAAATTTAATTACAGACTTTTTTAACAATTTAACAAACATGTTCGTTCATTTTTTGTTTTGTGAAAAAAATTCGTTTATTGTTTAATTAGATTTTGTGGCTTGAAGCAAGTGAAATACTTTGGGTTTCTCGCAAATTTTCTTGAATGCGGTTGACATTTAACGCATGAACAATATTTTAATCATTCAAAGCGTATACGCCACGTACGTATGCGTGTGTGTATGAGAGTGTATGAAAGCGTTTGTCTGTATAACTATGAACGTGCATAAACAAATATTAACATATAAGACGTTTGTTAATTGAAGTCAAATATACAATTCAATTGATGTCTTTTGTATGAAAATTAAGGTAAAAACTGCCTACACAGAATACTAAATACTGTTATGCAAGAATTTCATATTAATTGGCCAAAATTCACATAAAATATATCTAGAAATTTTCTAAGAATTAAGAAGAGAAAAAGCTTATTTATTTAAAATCTTTTAAGAAGATATTTAATTTAAATACAGTGGTTTCGCGGTTAAATGAATACTCAGTTTGGCGATTTCATAAACGGTTATACTTTTCTCATTGAAAAAAATAGTAATTTAGTACTCGTTATAAAGAAGTTTTTAAAAACATACATAAAAACTAAAAGGAGTGATAAAAATAAGTGAAAATAATATCAAGAACACTTCTTATAACACTTTTTAAGAGTATATTTTTCAATGGGCAGATATATATGTACCAAAACCAAAATACATTACAATAACACAGTTATTATTTTTTGTTGCAATTTTTTTTTTTTTTGTAATTTTTTGAAACCCGAATATCAAAATGCTTGATAAACTAATATATATAGGATTTGCAGGAATAATACGTGAGTTAGAGGAAATTATGGGTCGACCCCCGTAAAATTTCATACATCGATTTTTGCTTATACAAATCGATTAATCTTTATCACAATATCAACGTGTATGTGAGACTTAAGCACTTCAAAGTGATATTTTTCTTATGTAATTTGTTACATCGTTTAGGAATATTATTAGACTTATTTATGCTAAATTTCGTTAAAATCCCCAATTTAAAAAGGCATCGTCCTTGGACCAAAATAATGACATGTGGCAAGTTTAATCAAGATATCTCAAAAACTGCATCCCATATTTTTTTGCACAAGGTTTACATGGGCAGCCAGCCAAACGGACTGAAGGACTGACGGAAATCGTTAAGTCGACTCTGAAAGTTATTTTAAAAGGAACAGTGGTAGGTAGCAAGTAGAGCTATTTAAGCACAAACGCATTATTCTCCACTCACCTATGGTGGTGTAGGGTATAAAAACATAAGAAAATGTGGAAAAAACAATTATCCGATTAAAACACGGAAGAGCAATGAAAGAAGGAGAATTTTCAAAAATAGAAGTCGGACTGTCGTGAAAAATGTTTCTGTGCTCAATCGGGAACTTATTGAAATGCCTGACAAATTTTAAATGTTTATTTTTATTTTTATTTTATTTAACATACCAATTTCAGGTGGAGTCGTTTTTAAAAAAAGAAAAAAATTACCACAAAGACTGTTTTGTTCTAGATAATGCACCTTGTCATCCACCAGAAGATGAATTGGTGAAAGAAATGTACGAAAAATTTGGGCACCACTAATATTCATTAAATCGGGAAATCACTGTATTACCTCAATAAAAATTTTACTTTTTATAAAAAAAACATCACAAAGAAAATAAAATCAAATTTTATAACACAAAACATTTCTCGCAATAATCATTTGAGAATACTTATATTTTTATATGGATGTGTGTGCGAGTGTTCTTTTTGTTTCCTTTTTTGTATTGCAATTCTGGAGATTTATTAAATATCTTTGTGGCTGTAGTCAAACATATCCTTTAACCAATCACTGCTCTCTCCTTCACTCCATAAACATATAAATATGATTTGTTATGAGTGAATGTCTGCATATGTGTGTTTTTATACCCTTCACTATCGTAGGTGGTTGGGGTATTGTACGTTTGTGCTGATGTTTATTTATACGATTTCAACAGAATTACGCAATAATAAGTTATGTCGGTCCATTACTCTCATAGAAACCATAAAAGTCCACTTTCTAATACCATTTTGAAGGTAATAACAACTTGACAAATTAAGACAAATAAAATCTAAAATACAAGGATCTGCGTTTCATTTCTTCTAGGCCCACAAAAAAATCCTTTTTAAACACATAAATTTTGGTATAATATTAATATAATAAAATGTTACCAACAATGTGGTGCAGGGTATAACATAGTCGTGCTTGACCTACAATAATATTTTTATTTGTTTATATTTCGGTTTTATTCAGTTTTTATTACTTTTTAACAAACCTCAGATTTTAATAATAAAAAACTGAACATTTACAAAAGAAACCCTTTCCTTCACATATACACATGTAGAAGAGATGAAAAAAAGAACTCAATGGAAAATTCAATGAGTAGAAAAAACAACAGTTTCATTTCAAAAACATGTTGGTCCCTTTTTGGTAGTATCTCTGATTTCGTGGGGAAATATTAACACTGGATAAACAAAAAATGAATTTTATTAAAACAATATTACACCAAAATGTTGCGGTTCCTTTTGCCTGAAAAAGTAATACAAACCAAATCTTTTATTTATGTAATAAACCAGCTTTTTTTTGTTTCTTTTTTTCATAAAGTTACTATTTTGTTTCTTTTTTTGTGTGTGTGATATGTCAGTTTGGAAAAGGATTCAATTGGTTGAAAAAAAATTAATATCAAATAAATAAGAGAATGAAAGAAAATTTATTTTTTTAGTAATTTTCGATATTTAATTAAATTTTATTAATAAATTTTGGACAGTGAGAAAGTAATTAAACGAAGTTTGAGATGAGATGAGAGATAAAGGAAATTTTAGGTTAATTAAAATTAAGTAAAATGTGAATAAGATATTTTCCATAATTTTTAATATTAAAACAAGGTAGAACGGTGTATAGAATCTTTAATCAGAAAACTGTATAAATAACAAAAATTTCATGTTATATACATATACCCCACACATACATATTTAGCAGTTTTTGGTGACCAATGTGAACTAGTTTTTCTAGATGAATTTTATAGTTTCTTCACGATACAGTTACTATTTCTCAACTATACAGCTTGTTACGATCGAGTGATCGCATGCATTGTATATTACAAATTTATTGTTTCATGTCGTAGAGATACAATAGTTGATAAAAGTATTTGCAGAAAAGCTAAATTTTACTATAGAACACTTAGTTTCGGATTAATTTACATCCAAGATATACATTCTTAAATAAATATTTGATATTTGTGCAAACATTAGAACTTAAAGATTCATTATTTTTAAGCAAAACTTAGGGATTTTCAACACAACCCAACTTGGTTCTACAAAGCGTTGGTCAAGCTTTAAATCTCTGCCGTCATACTATTTTCAATGTTAATGAACAGTACCGTGAGAACTTGTTCGGTGAAAGAAAACTTGGTTCTGGTACAAAGAATGCTCCACATGATGTTTCTAAAGCCAAAAATTAGAAAGAATTTTCGAAAGTGCTCCCAACCCGGTTGGCAGAGTGCTTGGATGATTTGATATGGAAAGTTAACGTTAATAGAAAGTTCTTAACAGGAACGCGGCTAAAAATTAAAAGACCAAAAACAAGACACAGAAATTGAAGTGAAGTTTTCTGAAGAAATATTATTGCAGCCTAATGGATGACGAAATGCATATTCTGGCAGATTTTTTGCAACTTCCTAGTCAAAGCTGATGTTGTTGAAGAAAAGTTTTGGACCCAAAAAACAATCAAAATTTCTCAAAATGTCCTTGGTATGACAATAATGTGGTATTTTGCATCAAGAGGGGCAAATCCTCCAAACTGCCCGCAGCTAAGTCCAGTGGGGCAGGTGAATGACAGGAGATACACTTTATGGAAGGGTTTCTGAAAGAGCTTTAAATTTTCATCACAAGTGATTAAAAATATATATTTTTTAGTTGTGATAATTTTAATCAAATAAAGAATAAACTAAAGGGGTTTTTTATTTTTTTATTTTTTATTTCACTCCTTATTCTTCCCTTAAATCCGAATCTCTCTGATTTCAAAATCACCAAAAAAAACTATTTAATCAAAAGATTTCTTTATTTCAAAACACTTATCTCATTTTAAAGCATTTTCATGATTTTTTCATTTCCTTGAGATTTTTAAAGAAGAAAAATTTCCTAATTGAAAATTATTTCTAATTAATTATAAATAATTTTTTAATGGTTGTTAAATATAAATTGAATCTCATTAACAAACATTAAAAACATACATTTTTGCGTTTTACTGAATTAAAGTAAGAAAAATGGTTTTAAAGAAAAACATAATAAAATAAGAAACAATTTGAAAGCTTTCCTTCATCTTGACTGATGTAGTAGACATAACGAGCAGAAATTTACTCAAACACACACACACACATATATACATAACTCATGTTTATTCATGAATATGATAATAATTTTAATTAAACTGCCTACAACTACTGGAAGAACAGTTGAGAGCAACGATATAGATGACAGACAAAATTTTCAAATTTTAAATATTAAGAAAAATTTCAATACACAAAATTCATTGCGAAAAGATGGTTGTATATTAATAATAATAAAAGAACTGTGCTAATTATTTAATCATCACTGTAAAATGCATGGAAATTAATACAATAAATATTTGAATTTTACGCAGCATAAAGGCCAAGAATAATAGAGTAAAGACGAAATAAAAAAAATCCGAAAATGAAAAGATAAACAAGAGGAATATAAAATAATATGAAATGAAGAAAGAAAACTTTTATTATCCGTTTATATAAAATAATGTCATGAATAAGCTTATTGGATTTTTCATATACTTCTTATACATTTAAATACACAACTACATATACATATATACGTATAAATATATATGTGAATATATAAATGGGATAATATACACTAGTGCATATTTCAACAAACGTACATTTTTTCAAAAAGGAATGGGAAAAACTAAAAAGGGTAAAAAGGGTAATATTTCGTGGGCTAATAATATTTTAAATAATTCAACTTAGACGTCATTTAAAGTTTGTTTGTATCTCATTTTATTTATATGAATACCTATTGAATTAGGTATTCAAGTGTTCAATATTTTCCTATGACGCATTTTTATTATTAATTTTTATTAATGGATGGATTATCCTTTTGTTGTGGATTACTTTAATTACGGTCTGGTATTGTTTCCATAAATTTTTCAGAAGATCGGAATAAATTTTGTCCCAATTTTGTTCATTATTTGAATAAACTCGGTTAAAGTTCGGACTGCAAGTCAGCCAGTCCTGCAGAGATTCGCCAACTGTTTAAAATGCTGCTGAAACCTTAAATTACATTAGCAACTATAAAGTTTTGACATCCAAACATCACTTGATCTCAAATCGTGCCAAAAGCATGAATATAAGTCGGGACGGTATGAATTAATTTTTTATCACTTTTTGCTTCTTGTATTATAAGATTAATCAGTCATTTTGTTTATGTTGTACTTCAATTGGAAGTGTTTCCGAATACCTATTTTTTCGGAGTATCAAATTTTTAGACGAATTTCTCTTTGGGAGATTAATTTGGATCGTTTCCTGATATATTGGGCATCTTTATATGTCATAAAACTTATCGATTAAAAATATATTCTGCAGTCATTAAAAATATACACTTATGTTTTAAAAACAGAAATTTGTAATATTTTATTTTTTAAGTAATTCCGTCTGCGTTTGTAGAAAATTCCACACAAAAATGACTAAGGACTTTTAAAGGAATCAACTTTACTTTTGAAGGAGAACGACAAATATAAAACAAAAATTAAAAAATAAATAAAAGCGTTTATAGCAATATGAATCAGTGTATGTGAATATATAAATGTGATAATTTATATAAATAAAGGCATATAGAGGCAAGGCAACCGGTATTAACTGTAACTATATAAATATATACATACACTTACACACACACGCATACCCGTGCAAGTTTAAGTATGTATATCATATTAATTATAATATATTTTTAATCCCATAAATGCTCATTAAGGACACGCTCGTTTTAATAGTTTAAAGTATTAAATTAACATAACTCATGCTTAAATAAAATAAATATTTAGTCTATACAGATTTAAAATATATACTTATTTATACGCATACATAGAAAAATCTTATGATATTTATAACAATATAACTTGATTAACGTTTATTTCTTATCATCACATCACATCATTATAAATAATTATTATACATAATTAATAACAAATTTATTTTAAATATTTATTATAATTATTATCTATTTAAGAAATGTCAACATTACGGTATTAACACTAATACCACTTTGGTATTTAAATTCAAACACAACCAAATAAATATAAATTATTATTTAATTCATTTCCCTTTCCTTGTCCTTCTTTCAATCCTTAAACAAAGAAATTCCTTTAAATCTCTTTTAAGACACTAACAAGATCATAAAAATTTAATTTTATTATTTTATTTTCTCATTCATATTAATCTTTAATCAAGTTATCTTTAAGGATTTTATTGAGTTTTTATATCAATAAAAATGTATGACCATTAAACAGTGGTTCCAAAATGCCATTTTTGAAATAATTATCTAACTTTTCAATTAAAGAATAATTTTAACAAAATTTCTTATGGACATTCTTGAGGTGTTTTCCAATTGATTTGAAGAAGAATTTTTTGGAGACGGGAAGTGCAACTTTAAAGTTGGTCAACTTGCGTATGACGTCAAATTTTATTTTTATTTATATTTTATTTATTTATATTTTATATATTTATAAATATAAATATAATCATAAATATAAATATAAATATAAATATAAATATAAATATAAATATAAATATAAATATAAATATAAATATAAATATAAATATAAATATAAATATAAATATAAATATAAATATATTCAATAAATATGCTAACATATGTGGGATATATTATAGTTTAAAAGACATTTTGACCAAAGTCAAATTTTGACACAAACAAAAATTCTCAAATATTGTCCTGATTCTTTACAAAATCTTAAATAATGTTTTTTTGCAAGAATCATATCGCTAAATGGATGCAAAATAAAGTAAAATCAATTTAGATATCAAACAATTTTTGATGAAAATAATAATACTTTTTTTTCAAAAAGATTGTAATATTTTTTCACTTTAAATCAACTGTTTCCTTCTGGACTATACATCTTTTTTAGCTCTGAAAGAAAATCGATAACACATATATAGCACATCCAAAGAACCCGCAAGCCCTTTCGAAATTTTATTAATTTTCGAATATTTTTCTTTTGTTTTTTGGGGATCAAAAGAAAATCGTAAAAATAGTACCTTGATTATATAAATACATTTATAAGATATCTGCTCAAGAAATCTGTAAAGGGCCAAACATCTTATAATGGCAGGGTGAGCAATTTACTAGAAAAATTAATATTTTTTAACAGGGTTTCCCCGGGTTACAATTTTTTGAAATGAAAAAGTGGGATATATTTCTTTAGTCCTACATTAAGGACAACTTTTTCCATAATTTTCAATTCTTGATAAATTTATTAAAAATATTTTGTTTCAGTAGTTCAATCTAAACATATTATTTTCAGGTAATTATCTTTCCAACGATACTAAATACAAATATAAAAATTGTATACCACCCTTCAAAATTAACTACAACTTGGCCCCTTCCCCAGAAATTTGCTCATTTCTCTTAAAAATATGTGCTGTATTATACTTTGTAATAAGTGAATAGCGATTTTACCATGTCTTTAGATAAATAATTTTGTAACCATTTCAAAAGGTCATTAGTTTCTAGCTTAATTCGGGTCCGGAATATATGCGCAAAAGAGGTCGCATCCATTATTATAAAATATTCAATAGTTCCAAAGTTATAAATTATTACTAAAGAGAAGCGGTTTTGGATCACTGTGCATTATTTTTGTTTTTAAACAAAAACCTAAAATAATAAGAAATTTTGTATAGATTTGTGTATGTGTATGTAAATCTGTAGAAACAAATATGTATGTTTTTTATTCCATGTTATTTGTGTAGGTTTTAATATCTCCTTGGAGTATGTTTATATACATATGTATGAGTGTATACCTATAGTTGGTCACACCTTTATGAATTTGCTTTAAGTTGAAAGTGTTTATAATTTCATTATGATCTCTGGTCTATTAGATTTTAAAGAGTCTATTAACTGATAGATAAAAATGGAAGATTTTGAAGAGATATTGAATGTGTTTGTTGGTAATTTTATAGAAAGTCTTCGAAATATATGATGTCATTATACATATTGTATTTAATAGTTTTATGAGACAATTTGTAGGGTACGAAAGCATAAAATTATGTAAATTTCATTTGTTAAAATTTTTATTGTTTAGTTTTAGTATTTATGATATATCGAAATAAAATATTTAAGTGATGAAAGCATGTTGAAGTACTTTATTACATTTAAATGTAAAATACTTAGTTTTCTAATTTGTAAATAAATTAGTTATCTATAAGATTACAAAAAGATCAGCTGTGTTTCATTCGGACCGCTGAACCAAAAAAGTTTTTAACAAGATAACATATAACGTCCTGTCAGAATAAGAAAATATGAAAAACATCATAATATTTCTATAGCAACATGAAATTAAAGTATAAGTCGATTTATCTATTGGTAACATTCGACACATTCTCCGACATAATGAATGTTTGTTTTTCGAAGTAGATCACCAAAATTAATTCTGTAGAAAAGGAATTATAGACTGATATCTGAGGAATATTCAATATTTCAAAAGAGATATTTTTACATTGTTATTTCATGAAAAATATCTTCAAATAAAATTTGAACAAAACGTATATTTAGTAAATATTGAGATTGGAAATCTCGTTTTTCATTAAAATTTTTAACCCTGGTATTTTCTGAGTTTTTTTTTTTGTTAATCAAGTAACCTTTGTAAAATATGTCAGTTCAACTGTTTCCAATGTTCCTAACCAGTATTGGGAGTATACAGTATTTGTTGAAAATCAGGAATGGTCCAGATAAAGTTCCTGAAGCCAAAAACATATTTAAAAGAGCAACCAAAATATTGGGTAGGAAGGTACCCCGATTTGCTCTGTCAAAGCTAATGCAGGTATATTAACGCATATAAGGCTCAAAAAGTTCTTGAGGGAACGTTGCTAGTTTATGTTGCTGATGCTCGAGGAATGTTGAGGAAAAGTTAAGGACCCCAAAAGCAGTCAAAATTTCCAACATGGTTAATGGTGTGGTAAGCAGTATGCAGTTGCGACAAAAGAAGCCAATCATTTGATACGAAAAGTTCTATTAATAGCGAAATTAATATCAAGGGATATTTTGATCGATTAAAGTTACAAAAAGCTCTTTACAAACGTAACTGTATATACTTTTAACAAATAATTATTGAAATTTCTAGTAATTCACTTTAAAGCGATTGAAATTTCACCATGCGAATATTCTCAACATAAATGCTTAAAATTATTTCTGTTATTATAAAAAATACTTTCTTTCTTTTACTTTTTTTCTATTTCTTCCTTTAAATGACCTACTTATTCATTGACTTGAATTTTTGTAGAAAATTACTTCGCTCAGTTTTTTTATGTTCTCCTTCCTTCTTGTCACTATTTCACTCTCGTCGTTGTCAAATTGTAACAATATGTCATCCGTCTACAATTCATTTCCTTCTAACCTCATTGTGAGTGATAAATCAGGTTGAGATGTTTTTTTCTGCCTCTCGAAGAAAATGTTAAAAAATAGGAATATAAACGTTTGAGTATAAATGCCATAATTAAAAAAAAAAAAAGAAAAAATACTAAAATACGAGAAATGTAAAACAATCGAATGCAACAAAATAATACTTTTAAAAATACAAGAGAAATATACAGGATACAACAAGAACAAAAAAAAATAATAACAGTAATTATAAAGCAAAAACGCTTGAATAAGAATAAAGAAAATACAATGAAATACAATCACAACTAAATAGATTTATGTATGTAGTTGTAGTTGTAGTTGTATTTGTATTGTTCAATGACAATACAATCAAATGTAAATGACAAGCTAAATAGTTACATTATATGTATGCATATGTATGTGTAAGTGTATAAATTATGTAGTTGCAAGTATGTTTAGAAAATAGTTGTTGCCACTTAAAAGCATCCTTTACACATAACTATGTTTGTTTGTGTATGTGTGTGTTTACGTAATACAAAACATTGTCATAATCTAGTTTCATTTTTCTCGCCATATTATCACACTTATTATCTTTTGTCTTTTAATACGTTTTCTTTTTTATTTTTCCTTTGTTATTGTCTTTTTTCTCATTTTCCTTTTATTTATAAGCCAACAATGTCGTACAAATAACAAACAAAACAACAACAACAACAACAAAAATAATTACAATAAGCAACAAAAAATGTTGCATTAGTATTTGTACAATTCTCATACTTATACTCATCAACCACATCATCAAAAGCAGCAACATTAGAAAAAATAGTTATAGTTGTTGTTGTTATTGCTGGGTTGGGCAGCCACAGTCATCATTAACACTCTACTTCTTGCCACCGCCAATAACTATCAAATGTTAGCAATTGTACTCATATTGCAACAATTTTTAGCCATTAACAAAGTCATTATAGCACTAAGTATATATACACACAATCCTACATACACACACACACACCTACTATTACAAACAAAAAAAATATTATTTGTCTTATTCTAGATTCTTTAGATTTTGTATTTTTTTTGTGCTCTTTATTTTTATTTTGGCTTTAACTACTGCTGCCAATGATGATTGTTATTATCTTTATTATTATATAGATATTATGTTCTAGTTTTTTTCGGTTTTTTCTTCTTCTTGGCTATAATGAGTTCTATGATTATGATGACAGAGTGATAATGACGAAGTTGGCAAATAATAGTAATAGCAGGAAATCCTTTTACACAAAGACAAATAACAGCAGCAGTTCTACTTTTAGTTATAGTGGTAGTGGTAGCTTTATACAAATAAAAAACTATATATTAAGGATAAGATTAATTTGCAGCGAATTTATTAGTACTACTGATTAAACGTAATTAGCATCATATTAGTTAATCATAAATGTATCGCTCCGTATTTTTTAACCATATTTTAGTAGAAATATCGCCAGAGCCAATGAAATATGCATCGATTTATTTGCTCTTGTCTTTACATAAATTTAAAATTAATATACTGATACCTCTAAAACTGGTATCTTAAACGCAAAATTCTAGATAAACAGATTAACGCAAAACTGCGCCATAATTTTAGTTAAACTGGCAAATATATCGTTAAGAGTCATTATATTCATTATTTAATAATAAGTCGAATATTGAGATGAAAGAGTTTGGACGAAAATTTTCGTGTTCATTCCGATACAAAGTACCAGTTGTCGTAATATAATGAAATAACTTATACATTTTAAACCTGATTTTTTATTCCCTTAAATGTGCTTAAATCGACGAAAAACCATTAACACATTAATTGTATGCTTCGGAGAGATATCCATTCACATTCCTCCAAGCGGTAGAAATTGCTAAATTATCTGAACAATTGCAACTTGAATACTGGAGTTTATAAATTGTGGCCAACTGTCCGATCTCTCTCTCTCTCTCTGATCCGAATAAAAAGTACGATTAGTTCGTGGATAAGTTTTTAAATATCACAACAAATGACACTTACGATTGCTAGCGAAGTGTTTTTCAAAATTTATTGAACATTCCAAGAGATGTTCATTACACATTCTTCCATTCACGGACTTATCACAATTATTCATCACACAAGAAAACTTGGCAGTGGTGCTTGACCTGTTATTGAAGTGCCTAATAGCACCCATTGACTGAGTTAGATAAATAATGAGGGACAATCTCAAAGGTAGATTTCCATTGAATTATTATATGAGTTCGTTATCATCAAGAATTTCTAAAATGCATAAAACAAGAACAACTCTAATATCCGCCACCATTCAAATGTGCAATCCTTGCGGCTCTTGGCTTGTCAAGAGCCTTTGATACTGTCAGCGACAAAAATATAAAAAATGTATCTGGAACGAATGGCCGTCAGTGGTTAATAAGGTATTGAGACTACAGAAAACCAAAGAAGGATTTTCTGAAACTCCCAGCGCCTCCATCAGAAGTTGAAGTAATATATTCTGATGACTTAAAACTGTTGACTTATGCAAATGTTTAACTAAGCGAAATCCACAACTTCATTCAAATGGATTTTCTGTTGAGACAAGAAATCATTCTCAATTACATGAAAAAAGCATTTACAGAACAACATTCACTGAGAAGATTTTTGCCAAATTATGACTAGAATTGGGAGCCACATAACAATTTTGTAACCATAGAAATTGAGTTGAAAATTCAAATTTCATCACAATATAAATTTCATTGAAAACATTATTTTTAACCGAAAATGTAACTCACAAAAAGATTTGTGTTCAGCAATAATGTAAATTAAATTTTCAAATTTAAAGATTCAATTTTTCCCCAGAAATGTACACATTTTTTCATAACATTTCATCAAAATCATGAACTTTTAACAAAACAGAAAATACCAAAATTTAATGTAGCGGAATATCAAAATACAGATGGAAAACTACAAAAAAACGTAATCATTAAACCATGTTTATCTTTTAAAATGACTCTTATATTTTTCTAATGCCTTCTTTTCTCTTCTTTTCTCTTTTTTCTACAACTTTTAGACAATTCACGCCAAAAAATCATAAACAATTTTTATTGGAATTATTACTTCTATTTTAACAATAGAAGAAGAAACATACCGAAAAAGCAGACATAAAAGTCTTCTCAAGTCACTCACTCACACACACTTACAAAGACATATTTCTGTTTCTATAAAATATCTAAACAAATAGTGACACACAAAATTGTCAGAAGTAATAAAAAAATGTATTAAATAAATCAAACCAAACTAAATAAAATATAACAAAAATCAACTGATATTAATAATTATTACTTTTCTCTTTTTTTTTTTAAATTAAAGAATGACTTTTAAGATTTTTGCTTTGTTTACTTTTTTTTACTCTTCACTGTTTAATAATATAAAATTTTATTGATCATAAAATAGTTCGTTATTATGGCTGATATTCTCTTCTATTTTGAGTTTAATGTTTCTCAATTACAATTAATCAAATCATACTTTTTAGGGGAGTTTTTATTTTCCTATTTCACTCCCCAAAAAAAAAAACGTAAACGAACATCATTCGTTTTCCGTTTCTTTTTTCTTTATCACAGATTTCCTATAATCACGTATCAATATAAAAATTATTAACAATAATTTATTTTTCTTTATCTTTTCAACAAAAACCATTAAGATTATGGTTAAATGTGTGTAAAATATTGTGGGGGGGGGCAAAGGAGGAAAAATACTTTAGTACCTCGACTTTAAGAGATTTAGGAATATATGTTTAAAGAAAATTTGGAAAAATTAGTATTTCACTATGCTGACCGAATTTTGTTCAGTTCTAAAGAACGATGCCAAGAATCACTTCTTGAGTCGATTGAAGCATGTCTGTCCGATAAAGATGGCTGCCCAAGTAAAGCTTGTTCGAAAAGTACATTCACATTTTTATTAATTTAATTAAATTTGGTACGTAATATTATCTGTTGCACATATAAACATAAATAAGAAGAACAAATTATGCGAGGACCATTAAAAATTTTTCATAGGAGCACAATGTGGTGTAGGGTATAACATAGTCGAACTTAACCGACTTTAACATTTTTACTTGTTTTATATTGATTTCGTTTGTTAAACGTTGGAAAAAAAATTTAAAAACTTTTTTTTTAATGTTCATTGTATTTTTATTCAAATGGATCAAGACCTTTGCTGACGGATCCAAAAAGTTGCAGATATTGAATAAGTTCTGCAGTTGTGATATACGCTTTTAATGCAATGCAGTCGTGTTCTTCGGACAAACCTGAGTTATGCAGATGATACCAGGAAAAATTTGATAATCTCTCGAAAAGTAATTGTTTGTAAATCGAGTGAGATTGTAACATTTGGATAAGATCGGCTACACAATGAATGAAAATAATTAGAAATTTTTGCCATTTGTGTTGATTTTCGAAGGTTTCGAACCTATAACATATATAAAATGTATTATGAATCCATTCTCAACCTAAATCGACCATATCATGATTTTGAAAGTTAAAATACCTTAGTTATTGATCATTATATGATAATCCCATAACAAATTATGGTAACTTCATGCTTGCGGATCTAAAATCTGTGTTTCCAATAGGTCGCAATTTTAAAGATAATATTCTGAAATTTGCCATATAAATTCATTTTAATATAATAATAAACTCGAAGAATCAAGATTGTGCTGGGGTCATTATTTGACTTAGCTCTTAAGCCCTTTCCTTCAATATAGTTTAAATGTTAACAAAAAAAAACGAACAAAATTTCTATTTAATATTAAATTTCTAAAATTGTATACTTTAATCCATTTATTGCAAAAAGTTTAAAAAAATCATTTGTAACATTTTAACGAAATCAAACATTAAATCGATAATTTGACAAACACAAAAGTTATAATCTCTTACGCCAACATTTATTTTACTCTAATTTTCATACGTTTCTTTATCTCAATCGTTTGCAGAGAAGTATTTAAGCAACAGGTGGTATGAGTAATATGGGAATATTAAAAAAATACATTAGAAAATATTACTTATACGCCAGAATGTTTGTTTACAACATTTAAATGCAAAATATAAATTAAATATTATTTCAGCACAAAAATACAAAAAAATTATCTTTTCAAAGTAAATTTTATACAACAACAAATCAAATCATTTGTTTTGCTTTGTTACATTTTGTTTTTGTTTTTCTGTTCGCAGTGTTTTTTTTTTTCGCTATAATAATGCTCGAGGGAAATCAATTTTCAACACTACATAAATCAGAAATAAATAATTTATGGCATAATTTTATATAATATTTATTTAAAATACAACAAGTTACTATATACATATACATATATGTGTATACATATGTATTTTATATTTGTATAAATTTGTTTTAGTATTTGTAAACAATTTTATATAAATACATATTTTATTTTATTTTTTACGCTGTCAACCTTTCAGACGCCCACAAAAATGTTAACGTGTGTTTTGTGTTTAACAATTTAATAATGCCACACAGTCATCATCATATCAACGGCGTCATCATCACCACCAGCAACATCTAGAACATCCGCTGCCACAATTCAACTGAAATCAACTCATGGAGAAATATTTAATAACAAATATGAATTTGAATTTGAATTTAAATAAATCGTTGTGGTTGTAAAAGGCCTAATTGTCAATGAATTTCTACAAATTTAATAATTTTATTATCAAATATGAAGCAAAAATAATCACAATATATCAATACATATATTGAAATACATTTTCATTTGCATTTCTAAATTAAATCATTTTAATAGGAAAATTTTAAATAGATTATTTTATTAATAACAAAATTTGAATTATTTGAAATTTTAAATAAAAATATTTTTTCTCTAAATCTACAATTTTCATTTAAAATACTTAAGTTTAAGATTTTCTTTTCTAACGTTTATTTTGTCCTCAAGCAGTTCCTTGATTAAATAGCCACCATAGAATTGCAAAGGAAATAACTAAATTTAATTAATGGAAGCCTATTTTAGAATGAGTATTTAGCAAGAGAGTAATCTTATTAAACAAATGAAGCGGCATCCAAAAAGACGTTATGACTTGAAGGTTCAAATTTCCAATAAACAAGTAACAATATGTATTTGAATATTTAGTGTGATGCGTACAAACTTATTCGTACATCAAAGATTAAAAATCTAACTTTCTCACTAAATGTTAACTCTGTTATTATAAGAGCCGTACTGCAGAAAAGACGTTTTTGACTATGGCATCTTATATAAAGAGCATATATTAAAGATAATTTTAAAGTGATTTCAGATCCACGATTTGACAAATTAACAAAAAGCTTAAAATTTTTTAGCGATCAACTTTGAAGGGACTTGTAGACAGGTTATTAACTGAATATATTCGAATTTCATTTCCGGTTAAGATTTCTTTATAAAACAACAACTGAAAAATGACATATTCGACTATGCCGAATCCTCAATACCCCTCCACCACAATTGTGTGTGAAGTAAATACATTAACACTAATATATTTCGTACAAACACAATAACATATGCACTCACAAATTCATACAATATATAAAAGATATACTAAAATATATCACAGGAAAACTTAATGAATCATGATAATAATTTTATTTTTGTCAAAAACTTTTTTCAACTGAATTGATTTTGATAATTTTTTAATTTTTAACATTATACTATGACAAATTCTTTTCTAGTTTCTTGTTCTTTGCTTGAACATAGAGTTAGCCTCAGATATAGGTCTGTAACTTTCAACATATTGAACAGATTTTGCTGTTTTTAAATAAAAAACTTTTCAGGACAACAATAAAAACACATGCCAAATTTTATTGAGTTCGATCAATTATTTTAGGTGTGGCAGACAGACATACGGTAATAAATCGACTCAGATTTTGACTTGATACCATAATATATATACATTGTGGGGTATGTGTGGAAATGATTCCTCCTTAGCGTTACACACGGAATGACGAAATTAATATAACCTCTTCTTAACTTGTGTTGATGGAGGGTATAAGAAATATATAAAGTTCAGAAAAAAACGTGATTTTATCAGAAAATTTATTTTCACATTCTTCTAAATATTAAGAAAAAATCTTCCAAAAAAAGGACTTTTGTTGAGCCATCGGACTTCAAAATCATTTCTTGTGTCCTATCTAAAAGAAAGGTTTTGCAAGTATTGGTTCATCTATGTGCCAAATTTCATTAACAATTAAAAATTTCCTTTGTAAGGGAGCTTCCACTCTACCGCAGTCTATACAAAATTTGCTTTAGCTACGTAGACAATTCTGAGTACAATTAATTGTATGGAAGCTTTTAGTATATTGGAGCGATCAGATTGTTCTATCGACGGATGTAGCACCATTTGTTCTGTATGTTAGATATATCAAGACAATTGCATATTTATGCACAGTGTTTCTAAATCGTTGTTGGTTGTCTTAATAATCCTGTAGCCACATGATTACAAATGAAGCGATTCTAATTTGATTTGGAGCAGTATATACATGGTCATGGACGTAGTGGGTGACACTCCTGGCCACTTCGGGTGTGTTTATTTTTCTAAAATTATACTAAAAAGTATTTGCGGATTGAGACAATGGGAATTTTTTATACAGATAGTACTTGTAAATCGCTAATATACCTAATTTGGCATATAAATAGTGCTTTATAAAAATCTGAGCATAGGGTACTGAGAATTGGTGTATCCCTAACAATTAAACATTCAATATCTCTTATCTGGTGAAATTGTCTACGTAAGGGATATTAAACTATTTATATGCCAAATTAGGTATATTAGCGATTTACAAGTTCTATCTGTATAAAAAATTCCCATTGTCTCAATCCGCAAATACTTTTTAGTACAATTTTAGAAAAATAAACACACCCGAAGTGGCCAGGAGTGTCACACACTACGTCCATGACCATGTATATACTGCTCCAAATCAAATTAGAATCGCTTCATTTGTAATCATATGGCTACAGGATTATTAAGACAACCAACAACGATTTAGAAACACTGTGCATAAATATGCAATTGTCTTGATATATCTAACATACAGAACAAATGGTGCTACATCCGTCGATAGAACAATCTGATCGCTCCAATATACTAAAAGCTTCCATGCAATTAATTGTCCTCCAGAAATATAGAATGAAGTCGCTCGTAGAGACATCGTAGCCGAAGTCACCGAAGAACTTTATATTCGACGATAAATAAACTAAATGTGAATTATAATGTTTGATTTTAAGTACACAATGTGAATGAAATGAAATAACTACAATTTATGTGTGTCTATATGTGTATTTATATATGAGCATTCAGTTTATCTATATATTTGTAGTAGATAAAGTTATTTTTGTGAAGAGTAAAATGTACTCATATAAAAAAGCATGTGCTGTTTCTCTACGAGGGTAGGTCCATAATTTCTCATAGCTAGATTATGGTACAGGGTATTATATAGTCGGACTTAGTCGACTTTTATACTCTTATATTTTTATTATTTATCATATAAATATATTTTAGTCTAAAGATTTCTCATTTAACTTTGGCATTTAAATAAATTAATATCTAATTCGTATATAAATAAAATCTAAAACAAACATATGTATATGTGTGTATGTGTATGTAAAAAAGTATTTCATTGAGCGTGTGTTTGTTTAATAAATGTTTTTCATGGAGTTTCTTAATTGAGATACATAAACATAAGTGAACTATTAACTTATTTTATGAGTCCATTTCCCTTTTTATTCCTTCTTATAAAAACTCACAAATACATACGAAAAGGTACATATATACAAAACATAAAGAAAAACAATATAATTTCTGTACACCAATACAAACTAACGTAAACAGATGAAAATTGACTTGTTTAAGTATAAGAGAAAATGCTTAAAGCAAGTGTTATTGTTTACACCATAAAATGTTTAACAATAAAAGAAAATTAACAAAAATAAATTATATATTTATCGTTTCAAATTCTATTCAATATATATAACAGACATTCCAACAAACAATAAAATCTTATTGGCCACTCGACTCAGTAAACATTTATATATGAAATAAAAGGGAAATAAATGAAAAAGGGGTTATTAAAAAGGTAAAATTTAAGTTTCAATTGAAATAGATTTAATAGAAATAGAAGTCAATGAATGAATGAATGAAATGAAGGAAAATAAATATTATAGGATTTTTACTGAAATTATGTCTGCTTCACGGGGGTTCATGATTATTAAGTCGCTTTCAATAACAAGACTTATTGATGGACATTTAAGATTAATTACTCATGACTTTCACTATTTATAACTGATTTATATAGTATTATTGTGAGTTTAAATTGCTAATTCAAGATCTTAATGGAGAAATTGCTTTAAGTTTCCTTTTTTCCCTTTTATTGAATGAGAGTTTTGTATCGTTTCGAGACAGGTTCTTGAAATTCATGAATTATTATTAAATTAATTTATATTTTACATAAGTTTGCCATAAGAAGTGGCCATATAATCACAAATCGGCCGAAAATTACTTTTTTATTGTCGATTGCAATTATTTTTCACTTGAATTAACTACTTTTTTATATCCTCCACCACAAGTGGTGAACAAGTTTTTTCATTTTGAAAAAAAAAATTAAAATTTTAAATTAAATCAAATCATAATTAGAGATGTTTACCCATTCACAACCAAAGTATTTGCATTGCTTTCTGGGTGTTTTATATGAATGAAACATAATGTTATTGATACTTCAAATACACGATTCGAGCTATGACATTTAATTAGAGTTTATGAAGTTCAAACAACAGTAACATAAATGTCTAAATTGATAATTTTATTTCATTATGACTCAATATGTTTCTGGAAAAAATTAGAAAATATTAAACGTAGAGTATCTTTCAATGACTCAAGTGTCTAAAAAATATAACTTAATTTTAAATGTTGCTAAAATTTTTTAATTTTTAACTTAAATTTTCTATAAATTTTTATTATAAACTTTTTATTAAAAATAAATTTTTATTAAATATAATTTTTGTAACTAAATATTAACTTTGTAACACAAAGAAGGAATCTTCAAAGACGCCATTCTTCCGCCTAATAAAAATTGTCGAAATTCAATAAAACTTGGCAACATTGCTAAGCAGTTTCCTATTTAAAACCAACTATATCGTTTCATTAACAAAAGGTTGCCTCAAATATCGTCATATAATTTGAGACAACCTCAAATTTCCAAAGAAGTTTCTTCTTTATTTTATTACAAAATATAATTTAAATAGAATTTAACCACGACATATATGGACTTCTTTATCCTATGAAAAATCATGAAAATCGGATCAATATAAAAAATCAGCTTTTCGTTCAATTTTAATGTTAAAAAACGTTTTATGTTTAGGACTTTTATGAGCGTAAAACCTCAATCCGGGTGGACATTTGTATGGGTGGTACCTGAAATATTGGACCTAACATGGCCTGTTTCAATAGACTCCGTTCTTTGGCCAAAACAATATTAATATGTACCAAATTTCATTTAGATATCTCAACATTTACATGGTCAAATAGATGGACGGGCAGACAGAAGGACATAATCCTTATACTTTGAAGTGGAGTAAAACCATTTTTATATATTTTACAAACATCAGCACAAACACATAATACCTACGGTGGTGTAGGGTATAAATGTAAGTGGTATTTCTAGAAATCTACAAACGAGCAAAAATTATCTATCATTTGTAGCACCATAACTGTATATTAACAAAATTACAAATTAAGTAATAAAGTTATAAAATGAACATAAATATTCTAATAACTTTTTGGCAAATACAACAAAAAATATTTGCTAAAATATTGAACAGTCATCTCTGTGGTTTCATCAATAAATATTGACTCTCCAAACGAAAACAGTCAAACAGGTAAACAAAAAAAATAAAAAAGAAAACGGAACAAAAGAAAACAATACCAGATAAACAACTCAAATTACATTTACAAGTAAATTTCTTGTTTTTTTTTTTTGTAATTTTTATTTCTACTATTACCTTGCACTCCCCTCTTCCATTAACCAAATATCTAGTCTTATCGTTTTTAGCTGGACGAATGAGTATCTCAATATCTCAATACAGTTTTTATAAAATGCAAACGAGTTTACAATAAAGATTTATTATTCGATATTCTCATAAAAATTCCAATTTTCATAGTGTTAGTATTGTGTCATTGTAAAAGGAAGGAAAAAATACATACATATACTAACAGTGGAACCCGGATAAAATGTAACAAAATAATTTTAATTTAGAAAAAAACCTTTAAGGGATAAAAATATGAAAATGCCAGAAACTTTCATGCTTTTCTAGAATTTTGTTGTGTCTTCGCTGTGTCTTTTACCCCTGTATAAAATTTTTGTCTACAACCTTATCAATATCTCATACACTATTTATGCATATAAAGATAAATAGTAAGAGAATAATAAAAAACCACATAAAGTTTTTGTTGCCAAAAATGAAATTATGTTGCATATAAATTAGTTTCCTCTTTCATTTTATATGAATTATACTTCTATAATTGGAAATCACATCATTTTTATCAGTGATTTAATATTTATTTTCATTATTTTTTTAGCTAAAAATAATATTTTGACTCTAAAGAAAGATAAACAGATAAAACAACTAAAATATTAAAATAATTTGAGTCACCTTGTAAAATAATAATATTTTTATTATATTTAAATAAACATTAAAAAATGTGTAAAATTTAAATACAACTAAAACAAAAAGGAAATAAATAAGAGTGCTATATTCGGCTATGCTGAATCTTCAGCACCCTCCACCACAAATGAAGTAAATACGTTACGTTTCGTACATACACATCTGTACTCACAGATGTATAAAAATCGACTCGGAAAATGATCCCGAGTCGAACGGTATACTTAAATTGGTGGTAACAATATTTTTTCGTATTTATTGCACAAACATTTAATGCCCCAATCATATATGGTGGTGTTGGCCATAAAAATCATCATATTTACTTGTTATTAATGTCTTTGGAGTAGTAAACTAAATTAAACAGTTTTTTAAATTATAATTTTACTTAAATTTAGCTTCCTATTTCTACTCTTTAAATCCCTCTAATGACATTAACATCTTAATCGTATCGCATTACTGATATAGTTTCATTCTATATGTTTTTTCTTTAATACAACGTCTCATAATCATAATTTAAATTGCAAATTTTTAATATAATTTTCGCTGCTTAAGATTAATTCAAACTGTCATCAACATATTTTTAATTTTCATTTTCTTTTTATTATTTTTTTTTCTTTTCACTTTTTTGTACAAAATTCATTGTATGAAAATGTTTTAATTTTATTTTTATAACAGTAAAGTATAGTTCACTTTTTATCCATATCTTTTTTTTACTTTTGCCATTTCTTTGGATTTTACCAACAACAACAACAACAACAACTTCTTACAATTGCAAATAATCTTTGGCAATGCAGAACTAGAACTTCTACTAACTTAACTCCTACATTCATACACATACACATAAATATTCTACCATACTAATATTAAACTATGTGTATACAATGTATATGTAAGTATGTGTGTATGTGTTTGTATAGATAGTTATGTTGTTAGGAAAAAAAGCAAACGACTAGTTTTAGTAACAATAAAACTTTTTAATGTGTTTGAATGCGTAAGTTTGTGTCTATATATGAAAATAGACAAACACATACAAACATTTGTATATGTAAGTTATTTTCGTTTGCTAAAATATGGTTCTTGATGTTGATCACCATAGTGCATATGTATGTGTGCTTGTATATTAAAAATTTAAGTATTTTTCTTTGCTGCTTAAATAACGATGCACTTGACTTTTAACTGTTTAGCAAACATTCTTATAAAATGCAAACACATTCACAAGAACAAAAATAAACACTTAAATGCATTTTTATGTATGTATATTACATACATATACATATATATTTTGCCTATGTATAATGTAGAATGAAATTATATATACACATTGAAAAAATTTGTGTATTAAGGACACTTTCTTCTTAGATTTTCTAAATTCAAAACGTTTCCTTCTTTTTCATTTTATAAACTTTTATATCAATGAAATTTTGAATCTGCATGTTTTCCAACTGATTTGGAGCAGTACATGTTCTTAGTAGGTCATAGGATCAATGTGATGCTAAAACTTTTGTATCTTTTCTTACGCTTGAGTAAATTTTTAAAGCTAATTTAAGGATTCATTTGTATCTAAATTTGAAATTTGATACTAAAAATATAAAATTTCAGAACAAATCTTAAAAAGAATAATGGATCTTTTTTGTGTTTTAGTCTATATAAAGAGAATTTGAAGGGATCGAAAAATATCTAACACACGTTTTTCAATAAAACTTTTGACTCAAAATATTATTTCACTTTTTTGAACAAGTTACGTTTGTAATTATCATCTCAAATATTATGTTTAAATGAGTGACCAAAAAAGTGAGCACTAAAATAATTAAATATTTTCAGCAAAACCCAACTTGTTCCTACAAAATGTTGGCCAGTTGTTTATATCTTTACCGTCTAACTGTTTTCAATGTTATTCTGGTAGGTAATAAATCTGGTTAGCTCAGTGCTCGGACTATTTGGTAGGAAAATTTAAAGCTAATACAGGTTTGAAAACATAAAAGACTCAAATAGTTCCTCACAGGAACGCTGTTAAAAATTTAGAGGCCAAAAACAGGTTTTTTCACAACTTAAATCAACAAATATGGATGAAGTTCGAGGGAATGTTAAAGAAAATTTAGAACCCAAAAGCAGTCAAAATTTCCAAAAGAAATGATCGATGACAAGCAATTTGCAGTTACTTAAAAAAAATCATTTGTTACAACAAGATTCATAAAAGCCAAAATTAAGGCTGCTTCCATCCAGAAGACTTATTTTTGGCAGGACTTAGCATCCTGTCACTATTATAATGCACTTTGAGTGGTACAGAAGAATAATTTGGTATTTGCATCGAGAAAGGCGAACCATCTAAAATTCGCAAAGCTAAGGCCAGTGTAGAGATATTGTATTCTTTTCAAAGAGAATTGAAGAGCATATTAAAGATGTGCAAAACATGCATTTTTAACGAAGATGAACTACCTCTTCAAGCATATATAATGTTTTTTCAAAGGGAATAATTTTATTTTACGTTATTATTTCTAAGTGTAGCTGTACATGTTTATACATATATAATACAACATTTATAAAGACAGTAATGAAAATTTGTTTTATCATAAAAACTAAAATACATTTATTTCATAAATTATGACTTTAATTATATTAATTGGAGTATAGAAATGCAATTTTATCTTCTCTTAATATTTTTATACCCTTCACCAACACAAGTGGTTAAGTATATTAATTTCGTCATTCCGTATGTAAAGCTAAGAAGGAATCATCTTAGACCTCATAATGTATGTATATATTCTCTATCGTTGTTGTTGAATTTGGGCTGAGTATTTGCCATAGGCCTTAGAAGTTTCTTATTTAAAACCGGGAACATCTGTTTAGTATATGAAAGGATATAAACCGATATCTGAAGCCAATTGTCAATTATAAATCGATAGATTGGACTGAAATTCTGCATTAATATTAAGATTTTGATATTAAATTAACAAAATCGGTTCAGTAGAAAAAGTTATAGCCAAAATATAACTAATTAAAAAAAAATAAAATTTTTCTCAATTTTTATTAATAATTAAAATGAACATTTTCCCTAAAAAAGAAAATTTTCACTTTAAATTTAATTTTTCAATAAAAATTCAAAATTTTTAGTTAAAATTCTTTTTAGTAAACTTCAGATTTTTTACTTAAAAAAAAATTTTCAACAAATTATTTATTTATATTTAATTGTTTAATAAAGGATTTTCGCCAAAACCCAAATACTCACAATTCAGAATTTAACTCTTTTTTATAAAAAACGACATTTTGTGTACAACTGTTTGTGGCAGAAAACAATGATAGAACCACTGTAAATATACCATACAACTCAGAAAAAATCTGGATCGATTTAAAGATTCTTAAGATTGTGCTTATAAAAGTCTTCTATACAAAAAAAATTAAGAAAATTTTGCAAAATATTTTGTGCCAATTTTTATAGCTCCTTAACGCAACCTTTACGATTCGATTAAGACAAATGTAAACTCAAACTCCCATATTAAGTCCAATGAACGAAATCTCACATAAAAGGCTAGAATTGTTAGAGCTTTACAACGAGAGTCAATCACCTCACTTATAATACTCTTACTTTTACGAGTAATTTTGATTCTTAAATTTCGACCTACTATTTCTCATAAACGTTATATAGAATTGAGATTTGTAGATATAACAGGTAAATACGGTTGTAATTTTTGGCATCCATATTCCTCTAAGGAACTGACTAAATTATATAATTTATGATTATTTTGTATGCTTTAATAGTATCCGTTTCCAGTTTTCAATCATGTATCAATTTCTTTATATTTTATTATCAAATTCTGGTTTAAACTCACTCTCACTATTTTAAATATTTTAAATATATTTTTAGCATAAAAGAAAAAATATTCATTAAACTAATTCCTGAAGTTATTTATTTTCTCTAACAACAATTTTCAAAAACTAACAAATTCAGTTGTAACAACTTTTGACCTCCTCCACAATTTGAATCAAAAATATTATTGTCTTAATAAAATCAGGTAGAATATCACATACGGCACCTCCCTTACTATAAACTGTGATTAGTTTTTGATATCCTTTAGGCTCCTTCGTGTGGGCTGATGACTTTTTATCTTTTCTATTTTTTCATAAAATACAACCAAAAGATATTTTCCTTAATCCCCGTTGCAAGTTTCGTGCAACATTTTTTTTTATTTTTTCGACTTCAGGTAAATTTTGTTTGTTAGTTTTTCATTTAAAAGTCACTAGAAGCATTTGCTGCACAAAAACTAATAAAAAAGTTTAACCTTTTTTATTTTATTTTATAATAATTTTCCTTTTTTGAGCGAAAATGTTACAAAAGAAAGAGATTTTTTGTAATAAAATGTTTTCTTTAAGGAAAAATAACATTTACGTTTGTATAAATGTAAGTGTATGAAAATGTATGCGTTTGTGTGAGTGTAAGTGTAAAAGAGGTGGGATTTTATTTTTTAATATTTATAACAAATATTAAATTTTATTAAAAAAGTTTATTTCTGTGCATTTTTTGTAGACTTTTTGCCTCAAATGGAACCGACAAGTTTGTAGGTTGAATACGGGAATTCAACAGCGAAAAGCTTATTCAAGCATTTATGTTGCTTTTCATTTTGCTGCTGCCTTCACGTTAACGTTTTTAGTCTTTGCAGAGAAAATTTATATTTTTATAAAATTAAAAATATTTTCTCATTTTCTTTGCGTTTAGTTCAGCCTATAAAGTCAATGAAAATGAAATAAAAATGTTACAAAAAAAGTTCTATGCCAATAATAGAACTCACTGAGTTTTATTTTTCAGCATTTCAAAGTTAACAAAATGCTAAATAAAAAATAAAAATGTTTCTTTAAGCAATTTTCAGCATTTATAAAGTTATATTCAAATGAGCATAGGAATGTGAAAAAAGTGAGCTAAACTGGTACATATTACTATAAATGCATTTAGAATTTTTTGCTTTTTTTGGGGTTTTATATTTTTTACTTTATGTTATATGTGATATATGTTTAGTTCGCATTCTTGTTGTTCTCTAAACGATCATTTGATGTTGATGATCATTTAAAGTGAATTTAGCTGTAAGCGCAGACAAGAAAGTGCTTTATAAGCAAGTTCATAGCTTTCCAACAGGCAAAACATGAATGCTCAATATATTAATATTCACATTTATGTCGAATACTGTGATCTTCATATATGAGGATTATTTAAGAGTTTTTGGAACTTTTACCTAGATCGATACCCGAAAATTTTCAAAAAAGCTTCATTTGTTGGCATTTATAATATTTTAAGAGATTTTCAGAAGATTTATTGTTAACAAATTAGTATCATGTCTAGGGCAGATCTTTTTAAGGTTTGGACTTAAACAAAATTATTTTTTTATATTTAATGGAAAGTGCCTATAAAATTGAATCGATTATGAAAAAACTTAGTAGATTTTGTCTTTGAGATGGACATTGTAAGATTAACTCTGAAAGTGATTGGAGTTGTTTGGTATATTTTAAAGTACAGACATAATTATTCGTTATTTATATCAATTTTAAACAGTCATCACATATTTATCTTAAATGATTCCTTTTTACATTACATACAATATATAATACCCTCTTCACAACTGGCCAAATTTTATTGAATTGCCATTATAACAGACAGATGGATAGACATGAAGAGCATTTTAAAATAATGTCAAATTCAAAAGTTAAAAAATATTCAAATCTAAAAATTCCGAGTTAAAAAATTAAATATTTTAAAAATTTCAGAATTTTAGAAACTCAAAGTTTCAAAAAATTTAATTTTATGTAATTTTTAAACTAAGAAAATTTTTTTATTAATTTTAATTTTAGAATTGTAAAAATTAAAAAATCAATATTACAAAAAAATATATTTAAAACAATATTAAAAGTTCTTAAATTACAAATTTTAATATATTCAAATCTGAAAAAAAATTTAATTAAAAAATCTTGTTTTTAAATATCAAAAAGTTAAAAAAACTAAATTTTATGAAATTTCAAGACTTAAAAATGTATTTAAAAATTTCAAAACTAAAAACAAAATATATTGGGAGGTCAAATTTTTTTCTCGAATTGATAGATAAATTTGAAAGTTATAAAAATTTAATATTTTTAATTATGTTCAAAAAACGTTTTCTAAAAATTAAAAATATTCGAAAATTGAAATGTTAATTTTGTAAAATTTCAAAATGTAAAAAATGTGTTTCAGAAATTTCAATATTTTAAAAATTTATTTAATTTAGCTTTAGCTTCTCTACATGAAGTGATGAAAGATTTTTTCACAAAAATTTAACATTTTAAAAAATTTGGAATTATTATAGTGTTAAATTATTTTGAATGTACCTGAATTAAGTTATGAATAAAAATTTCAAAATTTTAGATATTTATCACAGTAGCGGACTGTTTGTTTCAAGGTGATCTAATAAAGGAGTTTCTGCAGTTTCAATATTTTTTTAAATTCTGTTGCAGCTAAAATGCTTTGACTTTTTATGAATTCCATTTTTTAAAATTGTAGTACTTTTTCAGAGGAGAAATTTGAGAAAAGGTAAAAAATTAAAATTCACAAAGACTTTTAAAAATTGACCTTCAGAAGGGTTATTCAATCAAAAAGTTTCTTTTACATAAGTTTTTTAATTTACGAAAATTCAAAATTTTCTTTATAAGAAAATAGTGTACTTCGCTTTAATTAATTCCAACTTGTGTAAAAAAGTGATGTGCACTTACAGCAGAATGCACCAGTGTTTTAAATGAAAATCGTAAAAAGGCTTATTTTTCCATATATTTTTGTTTTTGCTTTTGAATGAAATGTGCATTACAACCAATATGGCAATGACTGTGTTACAATTTTTTTGGCAGTGAACGCTTCATCGTAAAAAACTTAAAACTCTTTTTTTCATTATATAGTAAGTAATAAAAATTGTAACAGAAACTTTTTCAATATTTAACTTTTTTCCAAATGAAACGAAATAGAACCATAAATAATAGAACACAAAAAGGAACACAAAAAACTAACAAAATGAAATAATAATAATGCCAGTAATAAAACCAATAAAAGTTTACACTCATACACCCACACATACATGCAAATTCTCACAGATATTGATATTAAACAAATGTTGCATGAAATAAGCTTTAAAAACCAACACAACTAAACAATTTTCTTCTCTTTTATTTTATTAACCAAAAACCAATTTCCATATCTAAACTAACAATTGTAAAATTCCCGAATTTATATTGACTCTGGCTTTAAAACACAAAAAAAAAAATAAATAAAGAAGCTTAGTTTTGAGCCGAAAATCTACACAAAAATTATTTTATTCCTTCTTCAAAAAAAGAAAAGCAAGTAAAAGTGTTATATTCGGCTATGCCGAATCTTCAATACCCTCCACAAATGCATGTCATGTAAATACGTTGTGTTTCGTAATTAAAATAAATTTACGAAATTTTAGTAGAATTGCTGAAAGGTTAACATTAAGTTGCTGTAATAAATTAATAAATAAATTACTAAGGTCCAAGGGAAGGGATACTTCCAAATGACTTTCTCAGGGAACTGTTTTAATGGAAAAAATGTAAGATGAATAGGACCAGGGAAAGAAATAGCCACCATACATCGAATAGTTGAAAATATACTGCAAAGATAATTTGGTCTTAATTACTTTTTTAATACACATTGTGATTTATGAAATTTCTATATTTGACGGAAAAATTAGTAAAATTAATAAAGTTTTATCCAAATTAACTTCAGTTTAGTATGTAGACTTTAATTAATTTGTGTGTTATTTTACACACGATACGTTACTGCTGCTTTTAAAAAATATCTGTTGGTATAACATATTTTTCGTTAATTTTTTAACGAAATTTTTTTCTATTTAACATCTTAGATTTTGATTTGATGCAAGAATATATATACATTTTAGGGTCTGATATAATTCCTTTTTAGCGTTGCACACGGAATGACAAAGTTAATATACCTTCCTCTACATTCGTGTTGGTGGAGGTCATAAAAAATGCTGTTTTGTTGTATTTAAATAAAACTTTTAATAAGTCTGCTCATTAGAAGAGATGTTAGAATGCCACCCAGTAAATATGATATAGAAAAAAGAAGAAGAGAAATATAAACTAAAAATATAACAAGAAAAACTTTTTACGAAACTATTGCGGAAATAACAAAGTTTTGATATTGGAAAAAAGGCTTTTGGTTTTAACTTAAACTAAGTCTGTTTGATTGTATCTTATACTTATTTCTCAAAAAATACATACACTAACACAAAGATACTTTTCGCTACTTAAAAATATAAGTGTTTGTATCTGTATGTGCCCGTGCAGTTAAATGCATCCTAAGAAATAGTTGTATTTCACAATGACATTAAGCACAATGTGTCTAAATGTCGGCTGACCAAAGACGCACATACATAGAGTTAAAAGTATGTGATAGAGAGTGAGAGAGGGGGAGAGGCAGAGCAGAGCTAAGAGGTCAGCCATATAAGAGTAATATATACAATATGGCAGACATAATTGAAAAGATCATTAAGCTTTACATTGTGGTAGAAAATAAAATTCTAGTCTTGTTTTAAATTTTTTTCTTTTTCCCTCATTTTAGTTTTTGACAAAGTTTGCTGATGGGTTTTTGAGACCACAAATTGGTTTAAATAGAGAATTTAATATAATTAAACATTAAATATTACAATGGCATAGAAATAAATTAAAAGTTATTTAAATCCATATCAGTTTTATACACATAATTTAATATAATTGTTAAAATAGATTTATGTAAATAGAATCAAAGGATTTGTTATTATTCCCTGAAAGATAATAAAAAATAAAGAATTATTAAAAGAATACTTAGGAACTAATTATAAATAAAATCTTGATCAATCTGTAAATAAATCTTGTACTAATAATTTTATAGGAAAATGCCTAAATACATAAAGACTCTCGTCATGCAATAACCACTGGAAACGGACTTTTTACCAAATATGAGAGAGTAAACTTAATTAATGTTTGAGAATAGGAAAGCTACTTTGAGTTTGGCTAAAAGATGTGGTTATAGACAATGACTCGATGCTTTAGTTAAAAGCAGTTAAAAGGCAATAAAGATATTATCACTGCTTTTTCATTTATTGATACTTGAAACCTGCTTGAATATTATTCAATAATATAAAGATATTTTGAAGCACATACTTTAAGCCATCGGTGAATCTCCTTTGAAAATAATAAATTATGATTTTAAAAGTTTGATTATAACCGAATATAAATACACTCAAAATCTTTCCTAAGATAGAGCTAAACTTGGTTTCCAAAATTTACCTTACTTTTTGCAACTAAGGAAGATACTTAGAGAAATAAGAAATACGCATTATTTTAACTCTAAAATTTATGTGATATTTATGCGTTTTATAAATAAGTTTTCTGGGAGTCATATGAGAGCTGCAAAAAATTATGGACTCACCCTTGTATAATTTTGCACATCGATTTTTGCTTATATTTATCGTTATTTAACCTGTTATTACTACATTACCAACGTATATGTAAGAGGTTTGCCCTTGTTAACTTTACTATGATTCTCAACGTTTACATGGGCAGCCACTAAGATGGACGGACGGACGTACATTCCTAAATCGACTCATAAAATGATTCTGAGTCAAACGGTACACCTTAAGTTGGGTGTAACACCGTTCTTTCCTGTATGTTATAGTAGTAGGGACAAACAAAGAAAATATTTAATGCGTTTATAGGAATATGCATCATCTCTTTATGAAAAGGTTTAATAAATGTGAAAAATTAAGGTGATTTTCATTAAAGTTAAAAACTTATTTAAATAAAAATTATGAATGACTTTTTGAATTCAAGTCATTCACAGCTTAAATTCCTCATTAATAATACCCACAAATGGAATTTAAAATTAAATTAATTGAACATATAAGAAGCTTAAGATTATGATGACTAATAATAAATATTTCCTTCCGCGAACATAATTATTTCAAATAAAAGAAAAAATTATATATAAAAAGTCCTTAACAAAATATGATTTAAATAGAAAATTATTACAACATTTGAAGTACAACAAATAAATAAATTTAAAACTAAAATTGTCATGATAAAACTATTTTCAGACACTCATTGATCAATTCAAATAAAAGCCAGGGGGACACTAACAAACACACAAACAAATAAACTAATTTTTAAAATGTATAGAAAATATTCACCAAAAAAAAGGAGAAAATCTAAAAATAAAAGTTGCTCAACGTTGTTTGGCTTAAATCTTGTGTTTAACATGAAAGTTTTAACAATTAAACCATGTTCTATTGCGATAAGAGGCTTAAAGTGTTACAACATTTTCCATTCAGTTATTCTTTCAACATCTAGTTTTTTTGTTCTTGTTGGTATTTGGATGGAGGAAGGGTGAATTAAGTTTTTTTGCATTTTTAGTGATTTTATTTAAGTCATTTGTTTTTGTGATAAAAACCTAAATGTTCGTTCGCTAAAAGTTCTGGTCGATGGAAAGCGTTAAAATAGTTAGATTTGTTGATGATGATGATGACGACAATGAATGAAGTATTATAATATTGGTGTTTATGCTGGTAAAAGTGGTTGCAATATACTCTAACAAAAATCTAACACTTTTTTATAGATTTTTTTCCTTCACTTCTGTGGCTTGACCACGTTTTGTAGTTCTCTTTTTATACCCTCCACCACCACATGTGTTGAAGAGGTTATATTAGCTTTGTCATTCCATATGTAACGCTAAGTAGGAATCATCTCAAACCCCATAATGTATATATATATTCTTGCATCAATTAAAATCTGAGTTGATTTAGCTATGTCCATCTGTCTGTCTGTATGTTCTTGGGACACTCACATCACGATAAATGCCAGAGCTCAATTAAACTTTTGTGAATATATGTATGAGTGTGAAGGCGCAAATGTATTTCGATTCATGTATTTATTTCACATGGTGGAGTGTACTGAAGATTCGACATAACCAAATATACCATTCTTAGTTAAAAATTAAAAAATGGCAAAAATGGAAAACCCAAACAAAAATTTTAAATAAAAACTGAGCAACATTTTCTAACAAACATTTTATCAAAATAAAGTAAATTGTTATTTTTAATCCTTTTCCTGTCCAACCAGAAAAAAATGGCTGAACAAATTTGCCACAGGTGAAACATCAATTGCTGGCACTTGACTCTCTTTTACTTCTTTTGCAACACAGCACTAGGAATTTGTTTGGTTGTGTGTTGCAAAATAAAATAGTAAATATTTTGTTGTTATATTTTTTTTAATACTCGTACTCTTGCAGCACCGTTAAGGCTTTTTAGAATAAATGTCAAAAAGCCAAAAACAAGCAAACAGAAAAAAGTTGTTAATAGTAAATGTCCTTCATTTATAAGTATTAGTTTATTTGTTTGTTTGTATATTGTAGACATGTTAGATAAAGTTGCAATACAGCTAAAACTAATATTATTGCACAACGGACTTGTTTTTCTAAATTCTTATGTGACTCTGGTATAAAAAATATAGAACGATTGAGTACATTGTAGTCTCCAAATTTTGACACTGTTACAAAAGTGGGAATTTTCACATAAAATTATTATTTACTTTTCGTAAAAATATTTGTGCTCTTATAAAATGTATCAATAATTGTGGGGCAGAATCGACTTTTTTGGAAATAAATATGTAAGTTTAATCGACTAGATGTTGCCACATGAAATGCAATACAATTAGTGCAGAAACTCTAGGAGTTTGGACCGCCCAAAGGCTCCATTTTACATTGTAGGAATGTTCAATATAAAAATTAAAAAAATTACGAATTTCTGTAGTTTGGCCGAAAAAATCTGTCCACATGAATTTCTTTCTTTATGAAATTTTAGCATCCAAAAACCCAATTGGAATTAGTCAAGACCCTTTCGAAATTTTTTCAAAACTTGAATTTGGAATCATAAGATCCATATTTTCTAAGGTGAGTATAAAATATAAGTTTCGCTAGGCAGTGAATTTGACTATGAAATATCCTAGACAGAAGTTGGACATTCGCACAAAAATTGGATCTCCGTTCGGGAACAACCCGAGTCAAACTCGTCCAGAGGTTATTAACGCAGCGACAATTTTAAAAATGGAATGTTTTTAATCCAAGAAAGAACAGTTAGATAGTTAGTCGAACTGTTGCAACAACAGATGCTGTAAGCATCGATGCTTAACGAGGGTTTTCTCCACTTTATATGTCTGGGATACAGATTCTTGCATACTTTTTGACAAAGAAAGAATTAAGATCTTTAAAGACAGAACAATCTTCATGCAAAATTATAATTGTATTAATATCTGGTAAATCAAAAGATGATGAAAGTTTAGATTTTTCAATATCGGTAATTCTGTCCCACTGTATTTTATGGAAATTTATTTGAATCCATAAATGTTTAAAAAATATATATTTTTGTTAATACACACACATATTTAAGTTAAAAGTTACATAAATGCATACATACATACATACATACATACATACATACATACATACATACATACATACATACATACATATATACATACATATATACTTACATACATATCTACATGTTGTTTTTATAAGCGCTTAATTGGTTCAAAAACATTTATGCTGCATAACAACGTTAAGCTTTAAAACAATTTTCCACAAAAAAGACAACAAAATATTCTGCATAAAGCGACAAGTAAAAATCAACAAAAACAACAAGAAAGAGATAGGAAAAAACGAAATAATGGTTTAGTACTCAATGGTTTAAGCCATTATTACCTACTCTTCATATAGACAATTTTATAGGGCCACTAATTACACTCACACACATAAACATTGAAAAATTTAGCCATATTATTACATATTACGGTCATGTTGTGTTATTTTATGTTATAAATTTGTATTCCAAATTTTTAAGTGATTAAACGTTTATTTTTAGTCCTTTTTCCATTTCTATGCTTTAACAAATTTGGGAAAATAATAAAAATTCTCTTATTTAAAATTTATAACAAAATTTTTAGAAAAGCACCTAAAATATGTTAACCTTGTAGCCATATTAAATATACTCACATACAGACATACATACATATGTAATCATGCAAATATTTAAGTGTATGTGTGTTTGTTGAAATATTTAAATATTTTTATGGCAGCAGTTTAGTTTGAGTTTATTTTAAGCGCATTTATACACTAAATATATTATTTTCTTCTTCTCTTTTTGGTCATCATACCAATTTACTTCTTCAAACTATAATCAAACAAACACACAAGAAACATATAGACACTAACTAAACCACAATAGCACCCACTTTGACATATTAACACACACAACATACTATCACATATCTACGTGTATATATGTACTTTTACAAACCTATAGAATATTCAAAACGATAACGATAACTATGACGACGATGATGATCACATAGTGTCACTGTAAAAGTCATCAACAAGCACGTGCAAGTGTATAAGTTTTTTACGTGACATAATTTGAAAACTTGAATGTTATAAAAACGCATATGAGTTTCTAAATCTCTTCTTCTTCTTCTTTTTTATTTTATTTCATTTTTTATTATTGGTTTTTCCCCTTAGGGCTTGTTCGGATGTTGTTAAAGGTGAAAAAAAGCTAAACGATTGTTTGAGCGACCAAGACATTTTCATAATTTACATGTTAAAAGCGAAATGTGGAAAGAGGAACCGCAAACATTTTTTTTTGGAAATTTAAAAAATGAGTGCAAATTTGAGGTTATGGTTAAGAAGAAGTAAAAGAAGTTTATTTAAAGATAGAAATTTAAATTTATTAGGTTTAAACATTTTGTTGTTAATATTGTTATATGGATTTTGTATTTAAATTGTAATATTTTATACAAACGATAATACAGATTATATAATTAATATCTTCGTTAATTAATTATTACTCATACGTTGCATGAAACCACAAATTATTTTTTGGAAATAATTTTGTAGTTATAGTTCGGTGAAATTACATATGAACTATCAAAAGATATATTCCAAATGATTTGAAACTTTCGAAAATTTATTTATGATCATAATGAAAAAACTAATGCACAAAAATAATTTCTTTAATACTTTACAAAAAAAATAAAAATTATTTTGAACGATATTTGGACTGATGTAAAATTTTTACTCTTTTCGAAAAATGTTTATGCTTCTCTTCACCACAGGTGTATAACTAGTCAGTTACGAATATTTTATATTTGTTTACTTTACTTTCCTTTGGGAGGGAAGCAAATATTTATAATAGAATATCTTAAGAACTATTACAGAGAGAGTCTTCAAAATTTTCAACAATAATGTTACAGTGAGACACCATCACTAGGATTATAGGATTGATAGGATCTGGTGGAGAGTTATCACTTTGCAAAGCAAATATAAATAAATAATCTGTTTAAATTGTACGATAATAGAACACTAATGTTTGCTTAGAACCAGCAACGCCCGAGGCATGTAAGAAAGGATCCTCTTGATCGAACTTTTTAAATTTTCCAATAGTACTCTCCAAATGTTTCAAGGGACATTTTGACTTTTTTAGTTACCCAAAAATATGATATAACGAACTATTCACTGTGCGGTATTTTTTAACCATAAAAATTAATCTTAAAATTATGTAAAATTCAGAACATGATATAAATATTTTCAGCTTATTTACGAAAATCAACTTTAACTTTTGTTTTTTAGTACTAATACTGATAAGTTTCACAGCAATTGTTGCATAATTAACGTTTTTCTTCATCAAGAGTTTGTATGGGGACCAAAAAACTAATGGTTTGATAACAACAAAAATCATTTTGATTCTTTGATCTTTTGACTAACAAATGCTAAAGCCGACTTTTTATTTCTAAGACACAGACAATTTATCACATTGTGAGACGCCACAAATTCTATAATTTCAAGTTAACGTATGAGACTGTAGATATTGGACTGAGGTCTACAAAAGTGGTTCTGGCACAACTGAGACTGAAAAGCAGCAATATGCTCAGCGCCTACTGCTCTCGTATTGAGTGCTAGGCGTATACCTCCCCTTTAGTCCAAAATATCTATTGTCCCACCCATCCAAAATTGCCCGATTTCTTGGGCTAATGTGAGCGAAATATTGAAATCCATTAAATATTTTTTTATTTCACTTAAATTATGTTTGCGTTCCAAGTTAAAAACTAAAATCCCAAATTTAATCTGGAAAAATAATGTCGAAAAAACTAAGAACAAGAAGATATTTCAAAAATAAAAAATTATTTCATTACACCCTACACCACAGGTCGCAATTTTTTAGATATCTTGATGAAATTTGGCACATTAATATATCTTGTTTATTTTGCCGCAAGGACAAAACTTGTTGAGTTTGGTCATGTTTGGTCCTCTCACACAAATGGTTATGATTTCCATAATGATGTGGGTCAGTATATTGCTTTGATATTTTGTATTTGTATTTATTAATAAAATTAAAAGTATTAAAAAACTTTTATTATATTTTTAACTAAAAATTATTTATAAAATGGTTTTATTAATCAACATTAACTCCCAATTTTCAACCCACTTATTATTAAAACAACTTAACCTAAAAATAGTTTTTTTGAAAAGTTAAAAACTCTGACATTCACACACATACCAACATCCGCACATTTTTCAAAACAAGTGGCAGTTTAGTTTAAAATAACATTTGAAATAAATTAAATAAATGTGACAAATGTGACAAAAGCTGTTAAAGATTTTTAAGTGGAATCGCCCTCTTTTTTGTTTCTATTTTACAAAAATTTTTGTTGTATTTTTTACATTTAAAAATATACAAATACACATATACATATGTATATAAGAACATTTTTTGTGAATATAATTAAACATTTTGTAACAATGGCTGATTGTATGGTCGGTCGGTCGGTTGGCTGGTTGGCTGGTTGTATGGGTGACTGCTACTGTCATGGGTTTATCATATTCGGTTGATGATTGTTGGCTGTTTAATTTGGTTAAATTTAATGAGGTGAATTATATTTGTTGCCATTTTCATATCATTTTTTTTTCTTTTTTTGTTTAACATTTTAAAAAATAAATTTTGAGGCCTTCAATCGTTTGGTTTTGGTATATAAATATGTGCACATTTACGGTTATCAATTGTTCTTTACTGTTAATGGATTTTACAAGCCGTAATGTGGGGTAAAGAAAATAAAAACGAACTGAAATTTTGTTTCAAAAAAAGAAAAAATATGGGAGGTTATGGTTGACATTTACCAATAATACGTTTAAACCTCATTTATTTGTGTCGTTGTTACCGTAAATGTTGATTCATTTGGGCATTTCCTGAATGTATTGTTATTATTGTTGCTGTTTGTTGTCGTTGCTATTATTACGTCAATTCCTATTTAATATCAATGCAATATGTATAAGTATATTTACCTATAAACTTATTTATATACATTTACATATATACCCTACACCCTCCCAAAACCTATAAAAACAGCTTACGCATTTCGAAACTTAGCACGTATGTGCATTTTAACATTTTCAACAGTTGTGGTTAAATGTGGAAATAAAATCGAAAAATAACAACAAGAACAACATTCACACAAAAACTTACATTTTATGCATAGTCAACCAAACATACCCTAATAGTCAGCCAGGCCGCCAACTGGACAGATAGACAATTATGTATGTCCACTTACTGAAATCGAGTGTTCTGCCAAATTTGAAGTAAGAAAATTATATGAACACAAAACAAAAATATCGTCATCAGCGACAATAATACAAAATATATAGTTGAATTGGTCAAACCAAGAGGATTTCTTTAATAACCACATATACAAACTGCCAATTAAAATTTTACAATAATACAACCATCAAGCATATTCATATACATATTTATGTATACATATATATATAGAAGTGAAAAAAAATATATAATAACACACTCACATATATACGTATTCTTTTAGTTTCTGAATTATTTTCAATTATATGGGCAAAATAACTGAAAATTCTGAATACATCTGATTTGTTGCATAAAGTGCATATATATTTTTACGAAAGATATATTTCAGATATATTAATAGCCAATCACACTTTTCTAAAGCCAATTTATATGTAATAGTAATCCTTTCCTTTTTTATTTCTTTCTTCTTTAGAGTCACCCCACATCAGAGAAAAGTAAATTCAAAAATCCAGTAGCTTTATATAATATATGTTTGTCTGACTTTTGGCTGTAGCTTTCAATATACATTTTTTTTAATTTCATTTTTTTTTAATTTTAAAATTTTATTTTCCTTCTAATTTCAATATATTTTTAAAATTCATTTTTTTAATTTTTATATTTAATTTTTTTAATTAACTTTTTTTAATTTCAAAACTTTTAAATTTTCAAAATTACAGAATTTTTTAAGTTTAGAATTTGTTTTAATTTCGATTTTTTTAATTAATAATTTTTGTTTAAATTTCTAAAATTTTTATACTTTCAAAATTGATGAGGGAGAAAGTTATATTCGGCTATACCGAACATTTATTACCCTCCACCACTATCAGTTTAAAAGTACTTTGAAGATCATTTCAAAAATTCTTATAATTACGCTGTCATTAATAATTTGCCATTATTAATTCATTCATGTGCCAAATTTGATCAAATTTTCTGTAAAAGGAATTATCACTCCTCCTGCCTTATCTGAAAATTTTTATATAAATTATATTGTTAGAAAGTTTTGATCCATGTCTAAATTTTATGAAATTATGTTTGTAAGGGAGATACCACTTCCCCGTTTCCTATTTTAAATTTTATTAATCTTTCACATTTCCTTTAAAAGTTTCAGAGATATACGATGTTAAAGTTTTTCTTTTTCCTCCCTCATTTTCTATCTGTAAATTTTGTAGTCTAAAATAAAATAATGTTGTCAAAGCACTATTCTTGTGACAAATTTTGTGAGATCTCCTGTATTAGTTAGAGAGATATGCGATATTAACCGTTTTGTTTGTGAGAATAGCCCAACTCAATTGCCCCATTATAACTATATGGGCAATTGAGTTGGGCCATATCAGCTAACTTTCGTGAAAATTGAATATGCCGTTTAGATATAGTCGTCGGTAATTTTTTTTTAGTTTAGGGATACTGTCCCAGATATTGGTCTATAACTCCTTTTACAAAAGCGATTTTGCAGGTTTTAAATATGAAACTTCTTAGGACAACAACTATTAGAAAAAATTATTGGAGCTCTGGCAATTGTTGTGAATATGCGCGTGTCAACAACAGACAGACATAGTTTAATTGATTTAGATTTCGATTTTGTAATTATACTGGAATTTAAGATGATTCCTTCTTGGAACGGAAAATATTCTTGAAATTTGACATGTGACTTTGAACGAATACAAAATTTGTTAAAAATTAAATTAAAATACTCTCATGTCTGTGAGATTTACAAGTTTAAAAGTCCATTCAGGCAAGATATTTGTATAGGAATTATCAGAAGTTTTTGGACGATCATCACTGACTTTTTCATTTTCATTGAAATATCTACAGTTGTAGAGTATATTACATATATTTTAAGACATCCCGTTTCTAATTCTAAACAAACTCAAACACTTTATATGTTAATGTAGGGTATACAAATGCCCTTGTTTATTCACCACACACATGTCATGGTCAAATCTTTCCCGTATTTATTTTATGTTCTTTTTTTTGAAAATTGCACTCCTTTTAAAGCTTTAAAGTCTATTTGTAAGGAATTTGAATCCGATGTGAAAAATCTGAAAATCTGTATAATAGACAATTTAAAGTTTGCCATGTTGTATGTAGATATATTTTGTTGTTTTAAACTTTTCCAAATTTTGTTGCCCATTCTTTATTTCCTGCTCGAGGTTCACTTATTTCTTTTTTCTTTTGTTTTCGGTGGCGTGTTGATATACGACAACCATTTATGACTGAATACTTGCAGTTTATAGTTATATAATATCTGTTTGTAGATATATTTGTATATGTGTATGTGGTTATTTGAGTGTATTTAAGAGTGTGTGATGATTGTTGATTTTGTTTTGCATACATTCATGAATATCGGTGGCCTTTATTTTTTATTTTGGCTCGTTTCACTTGTTTTGTCTGAATTGATTTTAAAAATTTATACATTCTAAAGGGCACATCAAAACTATAAAATAAAAAATATATAAAAAAATGTTATAAAAACTGTGATTTACTGATTTAAATTAAAGTTGATAAAATTTGTCAAATATCAAGAGGTTTTTTCTCACGATTATGTTTTTCTGGTCTTCGTTTTTATAGAATTTTATTATTCAGTGAAATGTTGGCGATGATATTTTTATGTTTTAATATTTTATTACAATTACTATTATTGATGTTGTTGTTGTTGTCTGTATAAATTATTGTAGAGTTGAAATATTTAAATTTCTTATTCATATTTTGGGTAGTTATGGTAGATTTATATAAATTTGATTTTTATAAATAATATGAAAATTATTAAAGTCCTTTTATAGTAAAAATATTTAAAAGGAAACAACATAAAATTTCCAAATGTGAACATCTGCATTTAAATATAAATAAAAACCTTTAACTTCTTATATTCTTTCCATAAAAATCTTAAGAAAAATAATTGCATATCATTTTATATCCTCCACCATCAGAAGTGGCGAAAAGGGTATATAAGCTTTGTCATTTCGAGAGTATAGCTGGGAAGGAGTCGCATAAGACCCCATATATTCTGACATCAAATCAAAATCTAAGTCGATTTTATTATTTCCGTCCGTCCATCTGTCTGTCTGTTATTGACACGATCACATCGGCAATTGTTGATAGAGCTCAATGAAATTTGGTCTGAGTATTTGCTATTGTTCTCAGAAGTTTTCTACATAAAGCATTTAAAGCTCTATGAATAATATTTTGCCATAACATTAAGTTATATATACCATATAATCATTTCATTTTCCATCTGTCTGTCTGTCTGTCTGTCTGGCTGTCCATGTAAATGTATGAACACTCTACAGATCGTGATTTTTGAGATATCTTGATTAAAATTTGATGTATATTATTATGTTAGCTATGTTCGGTCCAATATTTAAGGTACCTTCTATACATTTCGTAGTTACCATTTATAATCAACATTGTGGTGTATGAAATTACATAGCATTCTTATTTGCCCATTATACCCTACACCACTTATATGCAAATGTTTGTAATTGATGTCCATCTAAAGTTTGTTCACAAATTACTGGTCGCAATTTTAAAGATATGTTAATGAAATTGGTTATTAAAGGTCCATTATTTAATGTGGGTCCCTAAATATACAACGTTTTTAAAAAATTAAACTAAGTCTTATTTTACTCTAAATCGATGTGCTTATGAAAGCAATGATCCATTATTTCTTACAGGTCCCATACAATCACCTTTTCAAATAACACTTTGAAACTCATAAATCACACATGTAGGTAGATGTTGTAAAAATATTAAGTCAAAAAAAAAAAAAAAAAAAACATTTACAATCAACAATGTGGTGAAGGGTACTATATAGTCGGGCTTGACTACCTATAATATTTTTACTTGTTTTTATTTATGTTTTGAATAAAGTTTATAATAAAAGAACTTAAGCAAACAAAACCCCAAAAAATAGAAAAACAAAACATTTGAACGGAAATTAAACACATAAAAAGGCACAAAATAGAGAGAGAAAATCTGATATGTGTAATCAGCCCCAAGAAAGTAATAATATTCAATTTTATTAAATGCCTTAAGGACGGTTAACAGGATTTTAAAATTTCTCCTTCTCTCCGTATTTATGTTTCAATACAAAACTCTTCGAATTCTTAACATTATAATAGAGTCTATTATAATAACACATTTTAGACACAAATCAAATTCAAACCTAAAACATGAAAATCATATGAAAAATTAGTTAAAGTAGTGAGATCGAAAATTGTTAACATACAACTGACATTAAAATTTAGTTTATGTACATTTCCGTTTAAAATTTACCACAGTTTTGTGCATCTATTTTTTCAATCCTCTTATAACAAGAGCCCGACTTCTCTCCACTGACCTTAACATCGAGCAGTTTAGAGGATTTGCCTCTCTTGGTGCAAATACCACTCAAGGGTTTGTTTAACATGGAGACAGGGTGCCAAATTTGAAGTCTTATGAATGGAAGCATTATGTAAATTTCGCTATCTATAGAACCATTTACTGTATATTGCTTACAAAACCAAGAAATTTTGAATACTTTTGTGTACTAAAATTCCTTCAACATTCCGTGCTACAACAACATAAAAATATTGACCAGGAATTTGCGAAAAAATTCAGCAAACATATTTTTTAGAAAACTTGAGTTCAATTTCCATCGTTCCAGTCAGAAACTTTTTGAGCTTTATATGTTTTGAATCTCCATTGACTTAACTTTTCGTTGCAAATAGTCTGAGCACTGAGATAGCCCGGCTACTTTTCTACTGGATATGTTCAGAGCTCCTTTGAAAATGCTTTCTATTTTTTTATACCCTCCACCATTAATGTCAAAACTCATTCTATTTATATATTGTATGTTTGTGAATTTGTATGTATATTTGCAGGCATTTTTGTTGGAGGATATTGAACATTCGGCTTAGCAGAATATTGCATTATTGCTTTTTTGAATCAGGTTTTCTATCAACAGATGGTCATTTGATCATAAAAAAGTCAAATAATACTTGGGTTAAAACTTTTCATGAAAAACGCTTGTTAAGAATTTTTCGATCTCAATTCTTTTAAAGAATTTCAAGTAAAATTTGAGTATGTGTTAGAGTTGCGGGGAATGGAGTTAGAGAATATTATTTCCTTTTTTGAAATTATGCACACACTCATGGAAAACGTGACAAAATTTACATATACATACACACACATAACTATGAATTGAAGAGGAAAAAAGTATTTAATTTTTGAGCTATAAAAAGGAGAGAACCTAAAAAAATATAAAAACATCTATAACTTGAGGCGAATTTGAAGAAAAAAAATTAATAAAATAAAGATTTTTTTAAAAGGAAATACATTTTTTGTTTTATATAAAAAAAATTCGAGTAAGAAAAATAAATATATGAGATTTTCATATTTTTGTTTAATATTTTTAGGGAAAACATTGTGAATCAAAAAAGTAAGATTAAATTTAGTGCATAAAAGTTGAAAATCTAATTGGAATTTTTGAGAATATTTGTAATAGAATTTCTAAACAATACAAAAGAATTTCCTAAAAGAATATGTAAAGATCTAGAATTATGAATTGAACTTTAATTCAATTTAGAAAACAGAAATAAAACATGTAACCATGCTACATTCGGCTAAGCCGAATTTTCAAAACATTCCACCAAAAATAGTGTGAAGTAAATACATTATGTTACGTACAGATATAGTGTATACACACATACTCTCAAATGTGAACAATGTTTAAATTTTTCCTTAAATATAACACAGAATCACTTAATGGGTCCACAAATTAAAACGGAAAATTTACAAAAAAGATATTTTGAAACGACCATACTCAAATATGATTTTTCACTAAAACTAAAAAACTTTGGAAAGGGCATATAAACATATTTTTTTACAGATTTTTAAAATTAAGTACCCGAGATGGCTAAATTTAGACAGCCGATTAGGTTCCTCACCATACTCAACCATACTCAATTCCAACTTTTGCCATGAGAAATTTAATTTTGATATCTCTAATTGTTCAAAAGTTACAGAATAAAAAATCGATTTGGATACACTATGCAAATTATAAAGTGATTTTTATGAAATTTTTATCAAATTAGTTTTACGATATTCTTAACGATGTGCCAAACTATGCGAGGATCGGTTCATTTTTTCTCATGCGTTCCATACAACCCCTTTTTCAAATATCAACTTGAAAGCCATAAATCCCACATATACGTTGGTCTTGAAATACGAATGGTTAAATAAAGACAAGTATAACTTTACAAGAGTCGGTCCATAATTTATTCTAGCTCCCATTATAACGCCCAATGAAAAACGTAACTAATCCCGCGTAGGCGTTAATACCAGAACAGTATTAGAGGTTGATTCATTTATTTTTGATATTAACCATTTATAGCCAATAATGTGGTGTAGGATATTTAAAAATCGACCATGACTGACAATAATTTCTTTCTTATTTTAAATTATTTTAGATGTTCTCACAGATTTACAGTAAAAACATCTGAAAAACATTCGAAACGTTTCACAAAATAATTAGAAAATTAATGCTAAATCACACGAGGAAAACTTATTGAATCGATACAAATATAGTTTATTAGGATAATTAATTTTATATTTAGCCGTAGTATTAGCATCTGAATGAATAATTTACAGACACAATAAGAATATTTCAAATAAAAAATACTTAAAATATACATTTTATCATCGAATGTTATATCTACCGATGATTCAATAATTTTATCTGATTCCGATAAATTTTAATTAAAAATATAAATAATTTTGTTATCTTTTATTTAACCCACAAGCAAAGAACATCGATGCGTATGAGTTATATATGTATATATATTTTATTAAGTATACTCCCTGCATTACAAATGTGAACATAATTAGTAAGTTAAAATTAATGTTCAAATATATTTTATTATTCTTAGTCAAATTTTATGAATTTTGTATTTTTTGTAAAAACGACATGTGACAAATACCATTATCCTTCTCCTGATATTACATAAACATATATTATATAATTGTAACTAAATAAATTTGTGTTTGTTCTGATGTTTATAACTTACAGAAAAATTATGTTATACTCAACTTCAAGTATACCGTTCAATTCAGAATCACTTTCTTTTTAACAATATATGTACATATTATAATAATAATAATAATAATAATAATAATTATTATTATTATTATTATTTTCGCTCAAAGTCGAAGTCCATAGAAAATGACCATGTTCGGTTCAATATTTCAGAAACCTCCCATACTTAAGCTCATAAAAGACTTAAATAGAAAGCGACTTGACATATACAAGTTATGATATTCTCAATCGATATGCCCTATTATGCGAGGATCGGACCATTGCTTCTCTTAGGTCCCATACAATCCTCTTTCCAAATATCACATATAAGAGCATAAATCTTATATATACATTGACATTTTAATAATTGGTTAAATTATGATGAATATAAGCAAAAATTGATATGCAAAATTGTACGAGGTTCGTTCCGTAATCTCTTTCATTTAACCCCCACCAAAAATTTATTTTAAAACACCTAATTTTACATAAATGTTAGTTTTGCATTAATGTACTGCACATTTGAGAATTAATTGGAGAATAAAATTATTCAAAAGTCATTCGTCTTGTATTACAGAGTATTAAATAGTTACTCTTGATCAACGTTAACATTCTTAATTTATTTTTTAATAACATTAAAAAATATTCCGACCTTTAAAAAATGGATTTAATTCAGGATTATTAACAACTAAGCTGCAATTTTTATTATTCTAATGATAAAAATATTTGGTTAAAAATATTTTTACTTAATTGATGACAGGTGCAACAATTGAGCTTAAGCAAATTAAACTTATTAAAAACTTTATTTGAATTTTTCCAATTCCCCCCTCAAAAAAAAAAAAACTCCATTAAAAAAGAAGAAAATAAAATTTATGGCTTAAAAATATTTTTGTGCCATAAAACAATGTCAGCAACAACAAAATATATGTGGTAAAAAGGAATATAAACTAAAAAAGGTAATAAAAGTAATAAAAATACAAAATATACAAAAATAACAACAAAAACACGCTACTGTAGGCAGATTGTCAAAATAGTAAAAGAAGAAGAAGAAAAAAAGAGCACCAAAAATAAAAACGACAAAAAACTTAAACACTAATAAATAAAATACAATAAAAGACTCTGTGTCGGTTAGCTAGAACCATACATGGCGTACGGGAAGGCAAAATAGCAGTTATGTTACTTATTTTTGCTACAAACCATGTTGCATGTTGCAAATTCTCAAGTGAGTTTTAAATTTTCCACAACAGCCAACAAACTCTACAATTACAACAAAATCATGAATTATATACACTACAGGACCAGAACCAGAACGCTGACTGCAAGTCTCGAAAGTAACCAGAAAAAAATTGTCAACAGTGAAGCAAAGAAAACAAAAAAAGGAGGAAAATATATGGAGACCACAAAACTTACACTTACTGAGAATAAAGGCTTTCAATGGTTACCTATACAGACACAATCACACATATATAAATTGTTTAAGTATTAGTTAGCGAATATGCATTTATTTATATATATTTCATTATTACAGTATTTACTAAATGTTGTTGTTAAATATATGAGTATTATTGTTGTTACAAAGAATTTTGTGCATTAAAAGAGAAATCTTCTTATATTCAAAAACACATACGCACTAACTCTTTAAAATAGTCTGTAATTTGTAATGTATGGGCATAAAAATATGTGTATTTAAATAAAAAAAATGAAAACAAGTAAGTATGGTTAGTAGGTCAAGCCCGACTATCTAACACCCTTCACTATCATGGTTAAAAATCTTAGTTTCAAAAAATTTATTAATTTCAAATATCGATCCTCGTATAATTTAATTTTCAGATTTGTCATTAAGTGTGTAGTACATTATTATGGCACTAAGATTTACGTTAATGATGTAATGTTAAAATTAACTTTTCTGGGAGGGGGTGCTATGGGGTTAGAAGAAAATATAAACCGACCTTCGTATGATTTTGCACAATGATTTTTACTTACATTTATCTTAATTGGACCAAATATTATTACAACACTGACTTATATGTAAAATTTGTGCCCTTAAAAGTGATTTCTAAAAGAGGGTTTGTATTGGACATATGAGAAGTAATGGAACGTTCATCGCATGTTTTGATAAATCGTTTTAGAATATTATAAGACTTATTTCTTTCTTTCAAATTGCCTTGTATTTAAGACTTTTATGACCTTAAAAAGAAATTACCAGAAAGAAAATTTGTATTGGAGATACCTGAAATATTGTACCGAACGTAGTCAATTTCAACAGGCTTCTTCCAATATTTTTCCAATATTTATAACATTCTCGATCATAACAAATTTCTTTAGATGTCTGCAAGCCCACTGTGACATTTTTATAATTAAAATAATATGGGTTTTTTAATAACCATTGCCAGGTAGGTCCTATAACTATATTATAATTATATTATAGGTTCCAATATATTTCGAAAGGAATATCTCAGAAACTGTAAGAGATACACGTGAACGCTGTATTTTGGTAAGGATTTTGAAGGATAATCAACGTATATATTTTTTTCTAAAATCATAAATGATTTTTTGACAATTTTTTTTTTAAATCAATATAACCGAGATGACCAAGTTTAAGGACTCTCTACAAAATACTACAGCTTCGACCTTTTAAAATTTTGTAAAGTTTCAGAATTATTTCCTAAACATTGACGTTCATAATCTTAAATTTTCATTCTATATTTACCCATAACTGAAAACTAAATAAAATTAAATATTTTCATATTTCCGCCATTTGTTTAATACCAACATTCTACTCATAGAAATATACACATACATACGTACATACCCGTTGAAATATTCAAAATTAATATAAATATAAATATTTTGCGGTTTCTTTTCCATACAAACCCAAAAGGGCTTAACAATCTTGTTTTGTTGGTGGTCAATTGTGGAAGTAAAGAAAAAGTGCTAAATACCCCCAAGTTCTTCTTTCCACTTTAATGATATCTTAAAAAATCGTATTGTGTTTTTTCCATTTCTTTGAAAACAAGTGAAATATAGTTTTTTTTTCATTTATAGAAAATATTAAAGTGTTATTGTATTATGGATACCTTTAAATAATAGATGATTTAACCATAATATAAGAGTTTAAAATTTGTACTTGGTCTATCATCTAAATCAATGCCTATGACGTCAAGATAATCCTCTACATCTCTTTTATCTTTTAAAGAAGAACGATCTTTCCTTATCTTTTAACGTAGCAATGTTTGTTTTCAAGCTGTCATACTTGAAACAGGCTTTACATCAGAACAAAGTATCGAAAATTAACCTGGTTCTTTCTCTACCTCAAAACTAGAGGCGCGAAATCTAAATGATACAAAATTATAATAAATGTAGTGATGAACAAGTAAGGATTTTTGATAATTTTTTAGCCCTTTTTGATCAGTGTGAATTGTTTTGTTCACTACATAATTCAGGTCCAGATTCAGCAAAAGAAATTCCATGAATAATTTGTTTTCACAGAGGTGTTTAGCATATTATGCGTTAAAGTTATCAACTCAGAATCACTTTTGAGTCCATTGAACTATGTTCGTCCGTCAGTCTGTCTGTGCGACCAGCTGCTCTTGTAAACGTTATTAAAAAAAAAAAAAAGATACAGATGGTTTTATTGGATAAGCCTGTTTAAATTGATATGATATGATATGTTTAATAATTAATTACGGTTAAATAATTTATTATAGATTTCATCATTAATGATGAAATTTTTAACCTTTTGGGTAACCCTTCAATGACCACTTTATGGTGCCTTCTGACACTTTGCTAGAACTGGTAGTCCATCTCCATTTAAAATCTACCACAGTTTTTTACATCTTTTTTGTGCAAAACTTGTTTGAACGGACATATTATTTCGCCGACACTGTTAAAACATAGGAAAGTGTTTGATGGCAGACCTTTAAATATTTGACCAATATTTTATGGGACCATTTTTTTGTTTGTTTTGTCGAAAATGTTTAATAATTTTAGTACGCATTATTTTCTTGTCACTTATTTAAATCCGATTAACAATATATTAATCCAATTTAAATTAAACATAATCACCATTATGATTTAAAGAGGTAAATTGATAAAAAAATAAATAGAATAATTGGCTAAAAAAATGTAACGGAAAACGTGAGTTAAGAATTTTTGGATCTTAATTCTTATCTGATAATAAAAGTATTATAAATCAAATTATGTGGTTTACAGTTGTTTTTGGAGTAGGGTGTAATATAGTCGTATATTAAAGCTTTAATGTCATTCTTAAGAAAATCTGACGGGTACTCAAAGATATAAATACAGTATTTATCTGTAAAGTTTTGAAATTGAAGTGTATTTCTATTTTAATTTTAATTATAGAAATACGCACAAATTGACTAGTTCGACAATTTAAAGCATTTTAACTTTTTTCTGATGATTTAAAGGTCATAATGGTATTTGTGGCATTAAAACCATATAATTTAAGTGCTCTTCTATTAGACCTCGAAAATTGCTAACAAACATAAGTAGAACTCATTTAAGTTGGTTTCTATTTTTGCTCTTAAATTTTAGACATAAAAACACATACACATGCAAATGCATACAAACACGCTTAATATGAAAGGAAAATACATTCAAATATTGAAGTAAATTCTAAAAGGGAAAACATGAGAGATTTCTACGCGAAACTTAACGTTTTCCTAATGGTAACGTGTGAGAGTAATTTGAACAAATACAAATACACATATACATATGTTGAGTAAATGTACTCACACTAGAGTGGTGCAATAGAAATTTGAGCTGAAATTTCTTGGATTTTTATTTTGTTCTCAAAATATTCCACTTAAATTATTCAATTTAGGTTTAAAGGTTTTCATCAATAAAAGGGTTTCAAATTTCCCTCCTTTGTAAACAGGGTACCATTTATTTACACCAGAATATAGTTTTGTATACGTATCTAAAGAAGTTTTCATCTCAGTTTTATATTGTTTACTTTAACAATAAAAAATCTAAATTCTAACAATGAACTTTCGCAAAAATAATGTACAAGAAAATAAGTAAAAACGCTGAAAAATAATAAAACGAACAAAAAACCATTAACATCACACTATAACACTTGGAATTTTCTTTTTAAAGTAAACAGGATTTTAATATGTCAAGTGGTATTTTGTTTGTTGAGGGATTTTATTTTGCATTTATCAAAATCCGCACACATACACACACAATGATGTAAACAAAATAAACACGCAATTTTGTATTTTCCCACACTAAGAAGGGCATAAGTGAGAGAGAGAGAGAGTTTTATATATCTCCAACTTTAAATATCCTATAGTTTATTTGATATATAATGTACTGATATTAGGGTCCCTCATGTTAATAAATATGAAATAAGTCCATATACATTAAATCTTTTATTTTGAAGATTTTGGAACCAAATATCTAAAAGAATTCAAAGAGTATTATTCACGAAAATAAATGGTTGGGGTATTATGCAGAGTTCTTAGTCGATTAACGATGTTCTGAGATATGCGAGGATTGGTCTACAATTTCTCATTGCTCATATACAAGATCTACTATAGTTAAATATTTGCATAAATCTCAGATATATATTGACAGAAATCGATTTTCAAAATTTTGCGAGGCCTTCAATTAATTTCTATACTTTTCAGAGGAAATTATTTTGAAACAAATTCATCTCACATAAATTCCATCGTTTCTATCTACTCTTAGCTAAAATTTGAGGTCATTCCGGTACAAAAGATTGGCTATCATGAAAGTGTAGTGGTATGAACTGACATTCATACCACTACTGTCGCGCTAAATTGCTAAGTAGAAACTCCTCAAAAGTACATGGGATACAGACAAAGTTATAAATATAAACTTTGAATGGGATGGATAAATGGGCTCAACGTCTGAAGTCAACCAAGGATTACATGATACACGGTTTTTATTCAACGGCCAGTTTAATTCTCCCTCTCTCAGACCTGAAGTGTTTGCCCGAATTCTCGGTCCAGAGTTAAACCAAAATATGTGCAAACAAACTTGCTCTTTTGCAGCTGTTGCAACAAAAATTGTCATTGTGACGGTACCAACAATGTGGTGTAGGGTAGTCGGACTTAACTTTAACTTAATTTCTTACTCATATATTAAAATGAATTGACACAAAGAATTGAAAAGGTTCCACAAAATTTTGAGATTTGTACACGAAAGTCTAAACGTTCGAAAATCCAAAAAGTAACATATTTTTATATCCATTTTTCTTTATGTTCCGAATGTAATATTTCTAAACATTATAGATTCCGAAAATTCGAAATTACAGGTTTAGAAAAAAAATTAGTATTATTTCCCCAAGTTTTAATTATTGCAATTATGCCATTAATTTATGAACAATAAATAATGCAAAAAAAATAATTCTATTTAATGATTATTATTGATTATTTCTTCTGAAGATACACGATAAAAGTCTTAAGAGTAAATTTTGTGTAAAACGTTTACAACGGAGATGAAATCAAGAGATACACGCTTCGCTGTTTACTATAAATTTAAAATCCAATTACGCGCTCCATTTAGTTGTGTATGTCTGTCCGTACGACTGTTTGACTTTCTGTAAGTCTACGTGCATTGTTATTATTCAATGGAAAATTCTTCGCTATACTCATCCCTCTATTAACGGTTATTATTCAGTATGCATTGAACATACAATGACATCTTGCAAATTTAATTTAATTGTTTCAAGAATTTTATTAAAAATTTTATTCCATTTTTGTCTCAAGTACATAAATGCAAATAAACATTATTTGGCACTTTGGAATGAAATAAAATTTTGAAATTCCTTTGGTGTAAATACATAAAAATTAAACTCACACTTAAACTTAAAATTGATTTTAGAACATAAATTTAAATATTAGCAAAACAAATAAAATTTCTTTGTATGTGTTTGTGATACACAAACATTTTAAAAAAGTATATATCTAAAGGTTGTCGAGGTATTGGTGTAATCTTTAAATATTAAAACAGCGTGTTTAATGAAAATATTTTTAAGTTGCATTAAAATTCCCAGACAGACAAAAAATAAAAACTTAAAATATTATAGTTTTATTAAGAACAAATAGTAGATAAAATTAAAAAGTTTATAGCTAAAATAGTTTCTTGGACTAAAATTTAACATGCAAGTGAAAAATTATAAAAGTTTTAAAATATTTAAAAAAAGCATTTTACAGCGATCTCAAGAAGTTGTTTAGAATTAATTTAGAATAAATTTGAAACTACGAAATATTTTTAATGAAATATTATATATGTATTTTTATGCCCTACACCACCTTAGGCATAATACGTTTTGGCAGATGTTTGTTGCGGGAAGAAAAACGAGTTTACTTAGTTCACCGTTCAACTCAGAGTTACTTCTTGAGTATGTTTAAACATTTGCGTCCATCCGATTTGCTGTAAAGATTGTGGTCCAAGTACAGATCGTATGAATCGTGATGAAACTTTGCTATATGCCTTAATGAGTAATTTCAGTCCAAAAGGTATAGTTTAGATTAAAAAATCTAATCATTTTTTTAAATTATGTGGATCCGATAAATAGTTACACTATAAAAATCTAAATAATGAATTATCTTTATCTCGGATAAGCAAAGTGTAAGTAAAACAATAAGTGAATTTTAGAAATCATCACTAGATCCATATATCTTAAAGAAGGTTTTCAATATTCAAACTGGCGAAAAATGCTTTTAGTTCAAAACTTGGAATCAGAAAGTTATTCCGATTCGAACAAGTGATGCTGAGAGTATATTAACATTATCAGCATATTTGTAGCAGCAAGATGGAAACATCTAAAACTCCATGAGGTCTTTATTCTTGAATATAATCAAAATCTTTATCATTTTAGCTATATCAGTCTGCCTAAATAAGTAAAATTTGGTCCGGTTACGTGTTATTGCTCCGAGAATTTTTCTGTTTACAACCAATAATATGTGTTCATCCGAAAAATGTTATAGACCGATATTTGAGAAAATTGAAAAATTTAAATGGCGATTATGTATTTATGTTTTTTTTTTTCAATTATCTTGAATTTTGGCGGATTTTGCCTTTAGAAAATGTTACGCACTATACAATTTTTGGATAGGACTCGGGTTTTGCATCCCTTTTTGTAAATAAAAATATAAAATTGCAAATACAATTAATAAAGAATTGGCATATGGATAAAGTCTCAATAACAAAATTTTATGGAATGCAAAATTTCTGAAAACTTAGATAATTTTTGAATAGAATGGAGGAGTAGTATCCCCAGAGAGATTAGAGTGGTAGTATTTTTTGCATATCACAAATATTAAATATTATATATTTCTGTAACTATTGCAATATTTGGTTTTCGAAGTTAAAATTTAAAATTCTTATACCTTCCACTACTACAAGTGGTGAAGGTATATTGTAATTTGTAACGCTAAGAAGGAAGCATCGGAGAATCCATAATGTTTGATCCACAATAATTGATAGAGGCAGAGCGTTTTCTCTATATTTTTCGCAAAAGTGCGCTGAATGAGTTTGGAAAACGTACAAAAAATGTCTTAGGCCGTTAATAAGTCGCACCTACGGTAACACTGCTTACAACAATTAGTAGGCTGATATCATTCCAAAAAATTGATCGATGAATCAACCTGTCATACTTTTCAACAAATTTTATTGTTGGCAAATAATTTCCTTCAAATTCTCTATGTTCTATTAATGTTTCAGTTCTTAAATATATTAAACCTTGTAAACTCATAATTTAAATATTGAATTTATAGGTTTGCAATATTCATGTTGATAAAGGCTTCAAAAAAATCATTTTAAATCTAGTTTAACTTGTTACGTTAAAAAATGTTTAATCATTAAAACTTTAAAACATTATAATTGAAACCCCTTTGGACGTGCAGGTGCATAGAAATTAATTTGGGGTTCAATGTTTCACTTAATGAATTTAATACTTTTCAGTTCCAAAATATTTGCATTAGTCCAAGCGTTTAATAAAATATTTCTGCAAATGAAGCGCTTTAAGTATATTTTTATAAAAAAAACAGAATAAATAAAAAAAACTTCCTTTTTAGACACCAGTTCCTCATAATAATCTAAGCGGCACAAAATGATATATAAATTCAAGAAAATAAAAGAAATAAGAAATGTTTCGATTCATATTTCCCATTTTCTTATTCTGTGTTAACAATTGACATAATAAAGGTGCAGACAAATAACATTATGTTAATATACAAAATTATGTAAAGTTTAAGTAAAGAAAAATAGTAAAAATACAACAGAAAATTAAATATTAAAACTTATTTTTCTTTAAATATTTCTTCTATAATTTTTCTACTTCAAACATAAAAATGTATATAAATCTAGTATTTTTCTAACATTTCATGGTCATGCAACATTATGAGGAACACATTATATAAGAAAACAAATGTTAAATAATTTCAAAATTTATGTAGAAATGTTAACAAATATATGTGTGTGTGCAAATGAATTTGTTTATGTGTGTGTGAGAGTGAACAAATGTCTTTGTCTCTTAATTTTATACAAGAGAAGACACATTTCAACTGGTGTCATCAACAGGTAGACTGAAAAGACAGACAGACATGTTGTTTAAACTGAAATTTTATAAAGAAAATGCACAATAACGAAGAACATTTGAATACTCACTAATATACCCACACACATGCTAACACATACATTTGTCTGCAGGTATTTATAGTGAATGTAGGAAAATAAATTTGCATCTTAAATTTTCTTTTAAATTAATAACTAAATAAAAAGGAAGTAAAATGATAAAAATACACTTAAAAGATTTTTTAAGGAAAATATTTTTAAAAATCATTAAAATTAACATTTTTAAAAATTGAAGGTAAATATGTTATGAAAATACTCTTTCCCAAAAAGATCAAATGGAGCTACAAAAAATGAATGATTAAAGTGTTTTATGATTATTACGATAATAATATTTATGTGAAACTTCGGCATTTTTAAGCTCTTCAAATTAATATTTTGATGATGGGTTTAATGGGCCAATGAAAAATAATAGATCGATCCTCGTATAACTAAGCACATCTTTAACAAATATCATTATATTAACTTTAGCCACATTATGCAAAATAGCTAAATATAAAGAATTTTTATGATCTAAAATCCCCTTTCTGGGGGAACATTTGCATGGGGATTAGGTGAAATAATAAACCCATCATCAGCAAAATTGTCCTTAGGAAAATATGATGAGAGTTTACATGGACAGCAAACCAGGCAGCTAGCCGAACGGACGGACATGTCGAATGGTGTACTTAAAAGTGATGATAGCAATATTTTTCTGCCCGTTACAAACTTATACACAAACAAAACCTATGGTGGTGTAGAGTATAACAAAGGTAAAATCCGAGTCTATCTGCAATTAGCCCTTTAGGGTTTTTATTTAAAATATTCTGTATTATGAACCTTTCAGGAAAATATAAACTTTATATATTTTACATATAAACTATCGGGTCTGAGATGATTGTTTCTTAGCTTTACATACGGAATAACAAGTAAGAATGCTATATTCGACTATGCCCAATCATATATGCAGGCGGACAATGCAAAATCTACTAAGATTTTGATTCGATGCAGAAATATATACATTATAGGATCTCAAATGATTTCCTCTTAACGTTACCCATGGAATGATAAAGTTAATATACCCTCTTCACCACTTGCGGTGGTGGAGGGTATAAAAACCTTATTAACATTTAAAAAGTTAATTCAAAAATTATTTCAATGAAAATCCATAATTTTTTCACAAGTAAATTTCGTATTATAATTTCATTACTGATTTTCTAGAATAAAAAAAAATTGTAATGATTACAACAATTGTCCATAATTCGTTTACTTGCCGTTATTTAGTTTTATAATGCGTTTTACTTGTTGTATTACAAAAATAATATTTCAATCTATAGTTTAGTTTCGTTAAGTTTAGTTTGAATTACTTATACGCAGCAAGCAAAAATTTTCCACAAAAAGAGAAAAAAATATGAAAAAAGAAAAACTTTATAAATTATCTTCAATTGAAACCATCTTTATAAATGATTTTATTCTTTTCTTTCTTTATACTTATTCTTATTCTTTAGATCTATTAGTTCTTTACACATGTTCGTCTATGCATTTGTTGCAGTTTAGCATTTATGTTGCAGAAGAAGAAAAGAAAATCGAACTATTTGAAATGAAGAACTGAAACAAAATGAAAAGTTGCTTTTCTAAGCAGAAAAAAACTATACAAAATATACTTTTGTAACTATTTAATAATAATAATTCTTTACTCTTTTATATACTACCACTGCAGTGCTTAAGAATACTTACACACACACTGAGATGCATATATAAGAGTACATACACATAAACTAACTTATAGTTTTATATTTACACATACGTATGAATTTTAAAGATTTATGAAGAAAGACGAAAAATTGTTTTGATGAAACTTGGATTTTGGGAATGAAAAATCAATAATTTGATGGCAAATCTCGAGTTTATCCAAATATGTAGAAATAACGACTTTAGTGATATCTAGATAAAACTAATAGACAGTCAAACGAACACCTTTAAATCAATAAATAGAAAACGCTGTTTTAAACCCAACATGTTAATAATTCATAGTTCCTTTTTAATGTGGAGGAGTGTTTTATTATAACTTTGGAGTTTTGGTGGGGTATTTCGGATATTCAACATTTATTGGTTTCATCAAGGGCTATAACCACTTTCATAACAAACAATTACCCGATTTTCCTTAAAATATTTCCAAAGACATGAAGAAAACTTCTAAACACAAAATTTTATTTATTAAGATGTATAAATCCTAAATTCGTATCATGTTTAGAAAATAATGTAACCAGATGATAGAGAATACAATACGTTGAAGTGAAATTGATCGACTGAAGAATATCGATGTACTTTTTAGCCAATATGTAGACTATGACTAGAAACTAATCATCTATATAAATTCTATTTTGTCAGTATAATTAGTCAGCTTTTTATCTAAATCAATATGATACAAAAAGTATCATAAAACTTCTACGACTTCCTTAGATTTTTTCTTTATTTGGATCAGCTCAAAATATATAAATAGTCTGACCCACTGTTTTATTCTTATTTGGTGTGTAATTTCAGATCATGCCCATAGTTTTTTTGAATGAGTTAAAAACTTTATGTTAATCAATTTTACATATTATAACTCTCTCTAAATTGTTAGCTCCTTTAGATCTGGACAATTGATAAATGAGTGGCTCTTTTGCATTCCTTATGGCTACTGGTGATGCCTCCATATTTTAAGCCATCTTTGTTTCAACAAGTTCCCAAGGGTGTTTGAGCTATGAAGCTGAGCATAAAAAATTAAATCGTAGCTTTAAACCATTTTTATGATTATTTCTCTATAATATTGGTTATATATTGGAAATATTAGACCAGAACCACCTCACATAGAACCAGCCTTTCTATAAGCTGAATAAAAGCATTAAAGGTTCCAAAAATTTGAAGATTTTGAATTTCTTAAAATACTAATTTCAACATTTTTATATAAAAAGTTCCTATTAAATCCTAGGGCGTTTTCGTATTTGTGAGCATAAGTTTTGATTTAGATAAAAATGTAATTATTTTTAAAATAAAAAAACCTTAAAAACAAAACGTTGTTCAGCTAAGTACAATTCAAGAAAAAACTATATCGAAAAAGTTTGCAACATCTTGAAATAATATTTTAAAATGATTTACTGAAGGTAAATCATTTACCTTTTAACATCCAATAGAAAGATATTGGATGTTAAAGGGTAAAACTCAGTTAAAATTCTATAATTCCACAGTATCTCTGTAGAACTCTTGTAATCGTTAACCTTTTAACTAACTTAATATGCCACGTTTCCCTACTGCACCTGAACAACATTCTGCACCAATCTGCCAATTAATTCCGTATTTTATTAGTCATTTGTATACAACTCTCGGAATTATATTCAATATATTATAGAAAACAATACCATTCGCTTCTATCGGCAGATAATGAAAATTATTCAAAATTCTTACAAACGCAAATCCATAAATTTAGTCTTCAAAAAATCTTCTCAGATTGCTTTCGTAGTAACCAATATAATGTATTGAATTGCACATTCAGCATTCAGTAGTTTTGTTGCAGTATTCGACCATAAGATTATAATTCTCTTTCATTCACTACATATGAATAACTATAATAGTATCTATACATTCATTTAAACATTTACACACACGTATGTATGTATGTATGTATGTATGTATGTATGTATGTATATTATACATATAATAGAATATATGGTTGATTATGTGGTTAACAAAATTTCAATGCATAACTACAAGTACATTTATCTATATAGTGTGTATGTGTATGTATATTAATATATATTATCTTCTATGCTTACATATACATATTAGAAATAATGATACTTATTCTTGTATTTGTTGTACATGTGTCTGCAGTAATAACTGTAAATGTTCAAAATTTTGTATTGAAGGATGTTCATAGTTGTAAGCGGTTTCTGTGGTTAAAAAAGAGATAAATTAAGAGAAAATTTGTTAAAGAAAATTACAAGAAATATTTTCAAATATCAGCAGCATATATAACATGATGAAAATATGCTTGAAAGCATAATGTGATGAAAAGTTGTTGTTGTTGTCTTTTTACAGCAAAAAAAAGTCTTTTGAAATAACCAAAATTATTGCGGAAATGTTTGGTATTGAATTTTTAAATGACTTTTATGCGATTTATTTAATTGCATTTATTGTGGTAACATAAAACATATTTATGTGTATGCGTATACAGTATTGTTCGAAACCTAAGCTACTGAGTATGTTTGCATTAATTTTTATGAAGTCTACAATGATGAAAATTCTTGAAATTTTTTAACAACGAGAAATAGTTAATAGTTTCGAGATCTAGGAAGACCTCGAAAATCTTCTGGGTGAACATACCAGGAAGACATAAAAATTGGTGAAAGATAAGTTATAGTATAATGGAATTTATGTATTATATTAAACATCACAGTCCACGCCGTAAAGCAGCTTAATTGATTTGGAAATAAATTTATAAAACTTTTATAAAACTTGATTCACTGCTTTAGGATTTCAGCTTGGCAATTTTGACCATATAGAGTTTGGGTTAATTGAAGTTAGGCTGCCACGAATCAGAAAGTACAGAAGTGACTTATTTTGGTCCTGAGGGTCACATGTTTGTTATCTGGAAAGGGAGTAAATATTAAAAAAAATGAGAATGTATAGATTAAAAGATGCAAAGAATGAAAGGTATATTGATGTCTGGAGTCGAAGTTTCAGTCAGAAACCTGTGATACAATAAAATCTACGTTCAGTGCTCAGTGAGATCATAAAAGGCAAAATATCATTCGAAAAATTAAAAGTTGCTTTGGTTTTGAACAGCAATTTTTAAATAAATTTTGTTTTATTGCACAATGAAAAGATGTTTAAGTTTTGAACAATACTGTACACATATTCCTCATATATAATTTTCAATGATAAATAGCACTTAAATTTGCATTTAAATATATATTAATGCTTGAAATTATACCATTTTTATATGTAGATCGAGAGTCATTGACACAAAAACGTCTCTGTCGTTTTAAATATAAAAAAAAGTAATTTGAATTCATTTTTTTTCATGCAAAAATGTCTTGTCTTCTTTTTCTTTTCAACGTATTCTTTCTCTTTCTAACCAAATGTAACTATTAACGGATTTATAATTGCTGTCATTATACTTTAATTTACCAACAGTGTGTATGTGTCGGTTTTACTTCTATTTTTTCTATTTTCATTCTTAATATCAGTTGTGTTTTGATTCTTTAGTTTCGTTAATTGTCACTGTTCATTGTCTGTGTTTATTTCAACGTACCATGTAATCATTGTTGGCAGCAAGGAATTTGTGGTTGATGTCTTCTTTTATAATTGTTGCAATTTTCCTACAACAACAACTACATTTGCTTCTATTACTGCCATCACTCATATAGAAAAAAACCACACATATACACTCATTTACAAGCAATCACACACATGCAAAATAACAATAAAACGGAAGTAATTTTATTTCATTCTGTTATTTACAAATAACGCACTATTAAATACGAATAACAGTAAAACAGATTTTATTATATGATATATTATAAAAAAATATATATATAACGATTAATATGTTCTTAACTCTTAGGGGATCGTTGTTGCAACTGAAAAAACTTATAATATCATAAATAAGACTCAAGTGACGCCTTTTTTCTTGTTAATTAATTTTCGAAAATCTTTTCTGAAAATTAATAATACATTCTGATTAATTAATTAGTTTATCTTTGTGTTACAAGTAAAAGGTTAATCGAAATTATTATACACTTGGTTGATTACACAGTCATCATCTTCATGTACAATAAGTTCAAAAAAGACAGTTACCGCAGAAAAAAGGAAAACATACACACATACAATAGGAAGAGGAAACATATTTTTGTTGAACATAGTTTTTGTTATTGTTGTGTTCGTATGTTAGATTTTTATTATTTATCCACAAGTTTATTTGTTGTTGTAAAATTAATTGCTTTCGACGATGACAAGAATGTCATACAATAAATAAATACACTTAAAGAGATTTTTGTTGCAAAATTTTAGAAGAAAATAAATTTTAACAAATTTTATTAAAAGTGATTTGGGTAGTAAGTGTGTGTTTGAGCGAATGTTTGTGATGGACAAAAAACAAAGTATACCGTTTGGGTCAGAATCGATTTAACGAAAATCGAAATGCAAACCTTGTGAACTGATCACAGATCGTAGTTTTAAGAGTTTCTTCAGGAAATTTTACATATACATTTTTTTGGACCATTGATGATGAATGAAATGAAAATTAAATTGGTGATAAGGGGCTTATTATTTCACCCTACCCCCCACACAATCGTTCACCGAAACGGGGTTTTAAGCTCGAAAAAGTCATACAAATATAATGATTTTAACGAAATTTGTCAGAAATGAGTCTTACGATACTCTTAAATGGTGTGCGAAATTATACAAGGTTCGGTCCATCATTTCTCATTGGTCCCATGCATCAACCCTTCGAATAGTAATGATCTATAACGTAAATCTCACATATATGTTGGTATTGTAATTATAATTGATTAAACTAAGATTAATATAAGCAAAAAATTATTCGAATTTTACGAGAGTCGGTCCATAATTATTTCTAGCTCCCATATAAACCAACCCCACCAAAAAAATATTTCTTAAAACACATAATATTATTTCTGATTAATTTTGAGTTCATGACCATGGCGTATGGGTAATATTTACCAATAACATAAATTATAATATAAATCATACGTAGTGATGGTCTATATAAACACATTTTTAAACAGTGAAAGAAAATTTCATTTAAATCACTACAAAGTTTTATCAAATTTTTACTTATAATCATTTTTTTTGTTGCTTTAAATATTTAGAAAGAGTAAAATTTAGGCAAATTTAAAAAATTATGGCTAAATAATATTGTCAGTCTTTCTCTCTTCCTATACACCGAGAAATGATGTGTCAAATGCTGCCCTGTAATTTTTTTCTAACATCTTTTCTACTGAAACGATTTCAATGGTTTATGACGAGATAGTGAATAATATATTATTGTAGATTATGGAGCATATATGTGAGGACATATTACGATTATTTCACACTGAACTGTTTAAAAAAAAACTTCTCTGCTTGAATCTTGAGAACGTCTCAAATATCGGCCTTTATCTGTTGAAGCAATTTTGCTATTTAGGATCCATCTTTCTCAAATAAAATGGAAACTATAAAAATATTTCAGTTGTTTCAAAATTATGAAATCATTTCCAAGACATTTTGGGACTACCTACGCCTTCTCTACAACATCAAGATATAGCAATTTTTAAGAGATCTCAATGAAATTTGACCGAAAAACGAAAATTTTGATAATCATGATAAAGAGCTTTCAGGACTCGGTTTTAAACTAATACAAATGAGTACAAATTCATTATATATATATTTCAAATTTTATGGGGACAGCAAAAATTTCATATTGCAATAAAAATGTATAAATAAAAATATATATGGATTAAGTTCGGAACAAAACAATGATTTTATCACAAAAAAAAAAAAAAAAAAAAAAAAACAAGTAAAAATTTTCAAGCGGGCCAAGCCCGAAACTACGAAAAATTTATGAACGAATCCCGTGTAATATGCTTTTCTGCTTCTTAAGTGTGTGAAGTACATTATTGTGAAATAAACATTTATATGAAATTTATGGGTATGAGGATATTTTTTCTGAGTGTTTACATCGAAGCTAGAAGAAATGATAAGCCGAACCTCATATAATTTAATATCATAATTTGGCCAGCTTCTATTACAATTCCCTTCGTATATGTAAGATTTATGCTCTTTATTTAAAATATTTTATAAAGGGCTTGTGTAGGACATATGAGAAGTAATGGACAAATCCTCGTATAATTTGGCAAATTGATTTAGACATACTTTAGTTGAACTTATTTATATTTAGGGCTTCTATGACCTTTAAACCCAATCACCTACGGTGGTGTAGGAAAAAATAGTTTTATCCAAAGTTCAGCTTTCAGATTAATAACACATTTTAACTAATTCATATATTTAAACAGTAATTGAAGCAATCATTTTGGAATTTTATACGGCATTTGGCACATATTTAAATAAATCATACGCGAGAGGCCAAACCTGGAGGATCACAAATCTGTTTCTCAACTAATCATCGCTCTCTTGCAGTACCTTTTGGATATACGAAATAAACTCTATAAATAGGAAATTTTTATTTTTATCGCACTATAACATCTACAGACAACTTGTAAGATTACATGGAAATATTTATGTTATAAAATATATATTTGAACATGATCTACCATATTAAAAAAAATCCCCTCAGTGTATTTAAGTTACAAAAAAAAAGGAACAAAACATCTTCAATAAGCTGTCACTCAATCACTGCAACTGCTGCAGTTGATTTCCTTTCCTCATTTCTGTTTCTGTAGTTTTTCTGATGAAGAAACATCATTCATTGAAAGATGATTTTATAATTTGAAGCTCCTTTTCTTTTCTACTATCTTGGTCTTTAAATCCAACATTTTTATTTATTCAACTTAAACACCAATTAAAGAAATCCTTAAATAAGGATTTAAAATTAAATTTCAATAGAAAAGTAAAAATAAATGTATTTTATTTTTAACATTTGTTTTTCTGTATTTCAGTGTTTAATCTTAAAAAAACATCTTGTTGTCAAATGTTAATTCGTTGTTACCTTTTTGAGTTTTGGTTTTATTTTTTTTTTTTTACTTTTTCTCTTCTTTGTCTAAAAATAAAATAGAAAAATAAAGGAAATAAAACTTTTTTGTTTTGGGATTTCTTAAAATGTTAAGACGGATGTGTTTGTTTGTATGTATGTGTCTATGTGGGCATGTAAGTAAGTGAAATGTAAAAGTGTAAGTTTAAATATCTTCTAGTTATTTTTATCTATTATTGTATATGTATTAACATATACAAATGTATTTGCTAAATGTTAAACCTATACATATACACATATAAACAACTACAGATGGATTACATACTTTTTTAGGTATAACTAATCCATTTTATTCTCACCTTTTGCTAAAACCTAAATACTTAAATGGTATATATGAAAAATATAGGTGGGCAGAATTATAAGTAACTAAATATAACTATTTTATATATATAAATGTCCGGTAGATAATTTAAGGCATAAGTTTAATGAATAAACTTAAAATTAAACGAAAATGAAAAGATATAATTTCAATCATGTGATACTGTCACTGGTAATCATCTGTCTCAGCCATTACGTTGATGTGCGTTATCTTAACTCTTCTCGATATATATCAAGCATAATTCCTATTAATTCTGACAAAATTTTCCTACGTGACTCATCTGACAGTTCATTAACATGATGTGATGCCCTCAATTACAGAATGTGCAAAATGTCTCAAAATAGTCTGTTTTGAAATAATTTTGTTACGGAATCAGGAAAATATTTCACATTGATTTTTTAGGCCTTTTTTTACTGTTTTGTGGCAGCATAAGTCTTGGGAAAAAAGTTAATCTTCAAAGTTGATTTATTTTTAATCGCCAAACTTTCAAAACAAACAAAAATCGCTCACATGTATTGGATATATCTTATAGTGCACGATGGGGCAGAATCATTCATTGTCATGGCTTTATTTTGATTGGTGATTTATAAGTCAACATATGAAGACTCTTAGTTTCTATATGGTAGCGATATGTAAGGCGCCTATTTAAATGAATACCGAAGAGGAATGTTAACAGTATAAGAGAAACAGGCTGACCTACTTGAGCACGCTCTGTTCAATTTGACAAGAAACTAGATGTGGTTTATAGTGCCCAAGTGTAATAAGCAAAATATGTAATCTAAGCTCGGGAGTCAAAATATCTCCAATTTGAGCACCACTGATATAAACCAAAGTGGTGAAAGAGTGACACCCAGAGGGAATTGTAAGATCATCCGTCTGCTATTGTCCAAATTTAAATTTATCAAGATTTAACTAGTGAATACACATTTTTTTTTTTTTTGATTTTTCAAAAAGGGGACAACAATTATCATAATTTTCACGTGATCGTGTATTACCGACTGTCAATGTTGGATCACTCCAGATTAAAATCATTAGGAAAACTAAATAGTATAATATTCAGTGGATAAATTTACTGCTTATTTCACTTAACTAATGAAAACTATTGGTATATCCAAATTTCTAGTTGTTCCTTGTTACCCAGTGGATCTATCCTTTACTCATGACGTCACTTGTATCGAAACTTGCCTGATACTTGGAAATCAGCGAAAGTTTTACAAAAGAATTCAGTTACCACAATAATCCCAAGTAGATTTGAAATCAAATCACCATAATATGCTTCTGATGTTACATTGATTTATGACGATTAGTCGAGAGTTCAAAATTGATAGCAACATTTTCAAGTATCAGGCATATTTCGATGTAAGAGTTGCTGGTATATTTTTAAAAATAGATAATTAATTTAAAGTTCTCTATATTTACTACAATAAAGAGAGGCAGCCATGGTATCTCACATTTCATCTTGGAATCCTTCTTTCTCTAGAAATTTCATTGAATGATAAATTTCGCTTAGTATCTAAGTATTTAAAAACTAATCTATAAGATACAAATATACATATGCAAGTATATATATTTATATGATGTACAACTAATAGTATTTTCAATCCTAAATAAATACATATTACTTCAAAAAGGATGAGCGAATGAATGAACGAATTTGTAAAGGTATGGCTGTTCCTTTGACGAAATCATAAAATGAAGTATACACGTTTATATAAGTGTAAGTGTGACGGTGAGAGTAAGTGTTTGCGCCTTAAGGGATTGAATTTCTTGGCTTCAGTTTCCTTTTTTTCCAATTCTTTCCTCTAATTTTTTTCTATACGTATTATGAGATTGTTTGTGTTTGTATATGTTTGTGTATTTTATTTGTTATTTTTCTTACTTAACATTTATACAATTATTGTTATATTTTGACACTACAGAGAACATCCTTTAAGAGAGAATGTTATGTGTATGAGTGAATGTTTAGGCTATAGAAACTAGTATAATACTAAATAAATAAATATGGTTAAGGCAAATGTTACCTGTTTTGCCTGTTTTAACTTACATACATATATAACCAGTTAGACTGATATCTTTAGCTTTCGTACCTGTAGGAATCATATAAAATATACAAACATTTACCCACACATATACACATAAACATATTACTCTCATCTATATAATTCTTAGTTGACAATGTTAGTTTGCTTTTATTTGTTTGGGGATTATGTATTATGTATTTCTTCTTTTCATTCCTTTTATTTTCTCTTCTCTTTAATTTTTTATTTTTATTTTGCATTTTTATTAAATGTCTACTTGGGCAAAGAAGTTATATTGTATTTATGTATAAGTGATAGTGATATTTTGTAGAAAAAAAGGTATGGGCGAAAATAAGACTACAAGTTTCAGTTTTTAATGTTTTCCATTATAAATAATCGTTTTTATTCAAAGATATTTTGTGGGCCACTAAAAATTATCGATTTTTTTAAATGTACAAGGTCAAGATATATCAAATTCGTGAAATTTATAATCGATTTTTTTGCTACTCAAAGTGGTAATTCGATACAGAAGACAAGATGACTAGAAAAAACTGATAATTGTATCCAAAGAAGAGAACAAAATGTTTATACATTGAGAGTTCAATAATAAGCTCTGATCACAAATTCATTTTTGTTGCAACAATTCTATTTTCGCGACAAATATTTATTGTTTCCGCCCAGATGTTAATAATTTAATTAATATATTTTGAGAATAATTTTGTTTCTGCAATAAAATTTTTAACAAAAAAAGGTGGTCACAATATGCTTAGAGATAAGTTCAAGTTACCAACATATTTTTGTTGGTACACACTCAGTTACGTCAAAACTATTGTTATTAGATGAAAATATTATTTTTAGTTTTTGACATATATGAACATTGAACAAGAAGTTCAATTTGGCGATGCTTTTATTTCAGTTTATCGTGTTTAAAATGTGAATAAGTTGTGAGTCAATTTAAGAGAACCTGGCTGTGATAGCTTTAACAGGCATTATGTAGTTGTAGGAAAACCATATTTGTGGTATAACAGCCATATTTCTGGTGGCACAACCATTTAGTGTTATTTCGATGTGTATAATAGTACTTTGAAATGATTGTGTCACCACCTCTACGTGCACACTGAAAACAATTTATTCGTTTCCTCAATCAGGAAAACCCGACCCTTAGCATGGATTGCCTTTCCATCTGGTCCAACGGAAAATTTTTTTAACCTATACTGCTTCTAGAGATATTGGGATAGACCTGTAAAAATTATATAGAAATCGGTCCAGTTATTTAAATATATAAAAACTGTATAAACTTCTGAACAGGATAATAGCGTTTCAAATGAAATAAATCTGTAACTTCCGATTATAATATCGGAACTAGATGAAATATAGAATTGGAGCATACAGACATTACCTTTTTGGATTTCCACTTTTAAAATTTCGGGTTTTTTTACAATAAATTCCATTACATATAAGTAGATATATTTTTAAATGAATTTTTCTAAGTTTCAATGGCTAAATTATACATACAAAAAATGTCCGAACATTGCAGTTTGCTTCCTTTAGGTTTAGAGAAGTAACGCAAATATGTCCATTTAATTTATCTGACCAGAAGCAATAATTTTATAATGAATTTACATTTAAATTTTCTATTGATTTTTTCATATATTTAAATGTTCAATTTTTCTTTCCCATACCTTTTATGTGCATGTATATGTTTGACTTATAGCTGTTTGTTTAAATGTAAGTGTGTTAAGATCTCTTAGGGAACTTTGACAATTTCATTTTATTCTATTTATACCTGCCACATGTATAAGTGTATATATAATAATTGTGTGAGTGTCTGTGTCTCTTGTATTGTAGTAAAAGAAAATCCAAGTATTATATGTCTAAGGGTGTATGTGTGTGGAAATTTATATGTATTTTTTTATTTTTCATTTAATATTTTATTTGATTGTTGTTGTATTACATTTGCCAATTCTCAATTATTTTTCAATCAACTTTATGGCGTCTTTAGCATTAGTAAAGATTATTGGTTGACAAGTCGTCATTGTAAATCGTTTATTTATTTTATTTCTTTCTCTTTCCTCACCTCCTACTCTCTACACCCTTCTGTACTCCTTTTGGTTTTCAAATTTTTTGTTCCATAAGAAATTTATATGTTTCATTTTCTAATGGGATAACTTGATAATGTCTTTTACACATATAAAAGTATTACTACAGCCAAAGGATATAAGTAGTTATTTATACAAGCACACTAACATATGTATATGTGTCTCAGGGAAAAAGAGAAGAAAAAAATACAGGATATTAAGAGATAAAGAAAATAATACAAAGAAAAGTAATTACAAAAGTTTTTTTTCTGCTTCTTATACGTTCTATACTTCTCAGTATTTTGTTTTTGTTTAAGAATTTTCTTTTTGATCTTGATTTTTTTATTTAGTTTTCTTTGTTTTAATATTTTGTTGTTGTCGTGTAATTCACTTGACATTTCTTTAAACATTTCATTGTATTTATTTAATATTTGTAATTGTGTTAGTTGTTTATAACTCTACAAATGTAATTAGCTTTAGTCTAGTTTCATTTAATTTATCATATTATTGTTGTCATTATTATTAGATTGTTTTCAATTTTAGTTTATATTTTTATTATAAAACTAATTAAGTTTAATTTTTATTGTAAAAAATAACAAAAAATAAAATAAATAATAATGGATTATTGAATTAGTCTTCAATTTTGAGAAAAATTAAAAAAATAATAATGTATGAACATAAAAATATGTAAAAATATTTAAGATTAAATTAAACAGAGAATACGATATTTAAAGTTTATAAACACGTTATTGATCTTCATTCTAAACTCTACTCATTCATTTATCTATTGACATTAGAATTCTACATGTATCGACAATACAACAACACGGTCTCACAGTTCTTTTATGTGAAACTTTCACTTTCGTGCAACATTATGTTGCAGAGGAGCCCTCAATGTGGATTTCAAATTATATGCTTACAGGCTTTTCTAACAAAGTGAAAAGATTTCAATTTTTAATTATTATTCAAATTTTATGGAAATTTTTTTTTTAGATTTCATAATCTGCCATATTTGGAAAATTCTTACACTAACACAGGTCTTCTTTATTTATTTAACTTTAACAAAATCTGACTTTAAAAAGTTTTTACAAAAATTAGATCACATCTGATTCTAAATTTGACGATTGACTGAAAAAGTTTTCTCCAAAATTTATCACTATCTCGTCTGAAAGGTAAAAAGTTACAATATTATCGGTAAAATCATTGGGTTGATTAATTAATTAAAAACATACAGCAAATTTAGGTGCAACCAAAGTTATTTGGTTATCATATTTATAATTAATCACATCAAAAAACTTTACTGAGAGCAATAAGAGTTTAAAAGCAAAATTAAACCCACTAAATGTTATCCTGTACCATGGGGCAGGTATGACAAAATTTGTAACGTACATCATAGAATTTTATTCTTTGATTTGAGCTTGCATACCTGTTTAAAACATTTTCAAAAAAATCATATATATAGGAGATTTGTGACAATAAAGAAAATTTCTGGAAGTGGGGTTATATGAGGGCTGTAGAAAATTTCCGGTTTAAAATCCTGGTGGATCGCTAAATCACAGAAATTGTTGTGGGTTTTTTGAATACTCGGTTATGTGGTTTCTCCCTCTCCAATAATATTAATCGCCAAACAAGCTGGGAAAAAAGGTATAAATCACATTAAGTTATAAAGAGGGTATATAACTTTATGTTACATATTCCATGTGTGCCGCTGAGAATGAATCATTAGATATCCAATAATGTATATATATTCCTGCAACAAATCAAAATCTTACATTCATAATTATTGACAGAGTGCAATGAAACTTAGCCTGAGTATTTGTTGTAATCCTAAGAAGTTTCCTATAAAAAAACAAAATCGGTTCAATACATTAATAGATATAGAACCATATATGACGCAGCCCCTAAATTTTAAGCGAAAAAATATTATAAAATTTTAATTATAACTGAAACTAAATTTCCACGTAACATTATGTTTAAAGAACTCCATCACCATTCCAAAAATTCTCAAAATCGGTTTTAAAAAAATTATAGCTAAATATTTAAATGAATTGATGACTTATTAGATGTAACTGTGTTGTATTTAAGATTTCAATTCAAACATATTTGATTGGCCATACGTTAGTGGGTGAAATATATACAAAGTCACAGATATTTTATTTTTTAATGAATGAAATGTTTAATTATTTTAAATTAGTTTTTTAATTCAAAATAAATTTGAAATTGTAATTTTGAAAAGATTAATTTTGTTTATATTTATTAAATTTCTAATACCAAATTTAAAGATTTAAAATCCTTTTTTCATCATTTGTATCATTCTGAAAATTACAGCCATTTACTGGCCATGTCATGTACTTTTAAAATAGTTTTATATTGGTCAGACACTTTATACTTTTAACTTTTATTAAGAAACTCTTGCATCAGAGTTCATAAGTAAAACTAAAGGCATTTGTATACGTGTGTGCCTGTGTGTGCCTAGTCTGACATTGTAAGTGACTGGTCTATATTTACTCTGTATGTGTATGTTTAGATGAAATTGAGCTTCTTCATAAAAGGCAATATAAAGCTTAAAGTTAATGATTGTCATATTGGTAGAACTATAAAAATATTTATACTGACCTTTTTCCTAGCAAGTAACGAGGTCTAGTTAAATTAAAAACGGAAATTGTTAGAAGTTTAACTGTGAGGGCAAAGAGTGGTTTGCTAAGACTTACACAACAAACCTCGTAGAAAAAACTCATGCCTCAATACAGAACTATAAATACTTTGGAAGGAGAAAAATATCCTGTATCTGGTTACTAACATTACCAGTCATAGAGAAATAATGTTTGTAGCAACACTTAAACACTGTCGACTAAATGTTACTTTTTTCCACAAATATGAAAAGATATCTAATGGAAAATTAAACAAAAACTAACTAGAGAAACATATTAAGACAAGTAAGAATGGAATAGTGCCCTTCACCACTAACATTTTGCAAAAAAAAATTAACATGATTTGAACCAAAAAGCTTTTATTAGTTCATGAGATTTAACACAGATTACTTAAACATATTACTTAACATATTCTTGATATTACCTATAAATATTGCTATCGGACCATACATTTCTTAGTCGAAAACTGATGTAAAAGAACGGATTTTTTATATTAGGTGAAATTGGCATAAAATTAGTTATATATATTGAACATATTTGAACAAATGTCTGAATTTCGATAGGAGACTAAAACACTATTTCGGAAAGTGGGATTGTAAAAGAGTAATAACCCAATTTAGCCCGATTATTCTCAAACTAGATTCATATATTAAAAGCAGTTTAAAAACACTCGAATAAATTTTAAACCGTTTTCGGAAGAAGAGCCTTTAATGGGGACTATAGTCGGTATAGCTCGATATTCGTTAAATTAGTAGCATATAGAGCAATAATTGTGCCGAATTTCAAAAGAATTGTTTCAATTTATAATTTTAAAATTGCTTCCGGGAATGAGACTAAAATGCTGCAGCAAAGTATGGATCGATTTTCACCAAGAAAGTAACACATATTTATGACAGTTAGAAAAATAATCGTGATGATTTTAAATTAAATTCGTTCATATTCATAAAAGCGATTTCGAGAAGAGTCTTTATATGGCAGCTATATTCAATTCCATAGAGCTATAGTCATATATGTATCGATATTGATCAAATTAAAAATATGTATTAAAAGTAATAAAAAAAGTAATTGTGTCACATTTCAATAGATGTGGTCATTATTTAAGAGTTTTATAAACTCGAATCCGTTTTCCGGGAAGGAGCCTTATATGGGAGTTTTAGCAAAATATGGACCGATATTGATAAAAAAAATCATGCTAAAGATAGTGAGATTTTTATACTTCCAAATCCGTTTTCCGAGTAGGGGCATTATATAGGAACTAAAGTAAAATTACAAGTGTCACAAAATAAATATTCAAAGAAAATATCTTCAAAATCGCAACCCATATGACACACAGATTTTTGGGTGTATCAAGATTTCACATATTTCAGCCTATTTTTGTACGGTACGGGAGGTGGCATATATAACATTATGCTATGGTTAAATTGTTTAAATCCAGGTCTAATATAAGAAAAGCTTTTTGTCGAAAATTTTAAGGTTGTCTCAGATATTGGTCTATAATTTCCTTACTGATGAACCGATAACAAATAGTGCAGCCAATTCGTAGCTTAATCGTCTCAGATTTTGATATGATGCAAGAGTTTACATATTTATAGGAACTGAGGTGATTCTTCTTGGCGTCACATAAGGAATGACAAAGTGAATATACCCTTATTAAATTGTAAACTTCATTAAAAATAACATTTAATTAATTTATTTGAAATTTTAAGGAAAATGATCGTTATCAATATTACAAAGTCTTTTAATGGAACAGAGATAACTGTTATTACTAGCACCAACAGAGTCAATGTATCTATGCCTACATATGCATGAACATATATATATTCCTATAAATTCTTTTGGTTATATTATATTTATCTGAATTCATTAAATGAACCTAAATATTGAATAATTATAACATGAATTTAAATTTAATACCTGTAATTTTCGTTTATAACTTCAATTCTTTTCTTTTCTCTCTACTTTTTGATTTTGATTTCCTTTCATTGTTATCAGAGAATTATTGAGGCTTAAAAGAGAATTTTCTCTGAACATAACAGGATTTCCTTAAGTCATTACATCCTTAAAATGTACACATGTATAAGTATACATATGCATATGTACAGGTATTAAAGAGTGCAGCATGTGGTTTTGAAAACATTAATATTGAGGTTTAAATAAATATTAAGACATTTCAATTATAATTATAGATTGTTTTTTGTCTGATCAAATAAATAACAATGGTCATGCCAATATCTATAGATATATATGAAATTATTGTGTATGTATTTGTATACAAATAAGGTTAGGAAATCAATAATTTTATCAAAATATATATTGACATTTTAGATTGCAGTTCATCTTTTAATGAAGATAAGAAAATTAATATTAAATTTGAACTTAATTAATAAAGAAGTATTTCAAAGTTATGTGAAGGTATTTTATAGAATAAGAGAAATATTTAAGGAAACCTCATTACATCACTATCAAGATATTTATCAAGAAAATAGTAATAAAGGAAAATTGTATTATCAGTAAATAGTTTTTAGTTTAAATCAATAATGAATTTTATTTTCCTAAAAAAGTAAATTTTTTAAAAAATATTTCCAAAATGCATTTTTTTTCTGAAAATTAACTTTTTATCAAGCTTTAAATTTTTCATTCGAAATTATTTAAAATAACAAAACAAAAATAGTTTTTTTTTTCAAATGTTTTATTTTTACCTAAAATTTTCACCAAAAACGCAAACAGATTTTGTCGAACGATTCCACAATATCCGAAAATAATAAAGGCTATAAAAACTCAGAAAGGTTAAGTTGCAGAGGCACCTTCCAGAAAACAAATATTAATTTTCAATAATCTAAAATACTGTTACAGAGGGAGATTAAAAATTTGATCCCGATCAATGTTTCAACGAAATGTTTTACTGTACAAAATGTTGGACGGGCAAGATTAGGGCAATCCCAAAATATAAACGTAAAGAACTATTAAAACTAGAGTTTTAAAATTTAAGCCCAATCACTTTCTTAGCACTCATATAAAGCAAATATTTTTTATTTTATTTTATATTATGAAGACTTAAAAAAACGCCGGTCCACAAGTTTTTATAAAATGTAATTTTTCAACAAAACAATTTTTTCACTAAAAAATTAAATTTTTCAGTATAAATTCAACTTTTCACTTAAAAATATTATTTTTCACTAAAAAATTAAATTTTTTATGGCAAAAATTAATTTTTCACTAAAAATTCTATTTTTTAATAAAATTTTTCAAAATTAATTTTTTAATAAAAAAATTAAAAAACAATTAAAAATATTAAAGTCCGTCAAGCCCGATTATGTAATACCCTACACCATAATATTGGTTAAAAATATCAGTTACAAAGAACTAATGAACGATCCTCGTAAAATTTTATTCTTTGATTTATAATTAAGTGTGCAGTATATTATGCTTAAACTAACATTTATGTGCAAATTAGAAGCTTTAAAATGATTTTTTCTGGGGGGTTATATGGTTCAATACCCTCGTATAATTTGGACATAATTTTTCGTTTTTATTTATATTAATTATTATTGCAATACCAAAATATATTTTTGAAATTAATGCCCTTCAAAGTGATTGGGGGAGGAGATGATCTTGTGTGGGACCTAATAACCTCATTTCGGAAGGACATTTATTTGGGAAGTACCCGAAATATTGAAGCGAACATGGCCAATTTCAATTGGTTTCATACTTGCCTCAAAGTAATAACATGCACACAATTTCATCGAGATATCTCAAAAATTGTGACCTGTAGAGTGTTCACAACGTTTACATAGACAGCTAGCTTTGACAGACGGACGGACATCGTTAAATTGATTAGAAAATGATTCTGAGTCGAACGGTATGCTTGAATGTGAGCGTAACACCATTTTTCTGCATGTTACAAACAACAGCACAAACGCATAATACCCCAACCACCTACGGTGGTGCAAGTTATAACAATTTCGTCCATCAACTGGAAGCATTTTCAGTAAATTCATTTTCTAAACCTTTAGCTTGCACGATTTAACAGTACCTCTTCAAATCATATCAAAGGAATCCAAAATTATTTTCCAACAACTACACAAGCATACAATTTTATTGTCATAACAATATAAACCTAATTAAAGAAATCCAAATAAAATCCAAATGTGGAATTAAATCAATGTTGGCTTAACTTCAAACTTTCCATCAGAATAACTTCCAATCAGGTATTGAACTTTGACTCCTCACATATAAGTTTTATCCAGTGTAAATATATTTTTGCAGGTCATTTCGCCTTAGCATATTATCACAATCCTCGAAGTATTTTAGTCACCGATCTGGTTGTTTTCAAAAAATTTTTCCTAAGATAAATATCGTAGATAGTACCATTTATCATATAAGCTTAAAGGTTAATGTAAATATTCATTGTAAAAAAGGCCCAATTAATTTTTAATAAGACGTTTATCAATCTTTCACTTTTTAATCTTTGATTAATTTAAAATTTTCAAAATATCCTAGAAGAAGGTATACAATTCCCAAATTTAAAACTCCTTTTACATGATTTTTTATCGTTAACGTCACAAACTTTTAATCTTTTCTCGTTTACACTTAAATTAAAGGATACGAAAACCAACATACTTTAAACAAATACAAATAAAGGAAAAAGGAGAGGTACATATAGAAATCCATAAGATAAATAAAACTGAATAAATGTTCCATTTCTATAAAATAAGCAAAGAATTTCTAAAGAATAAAACCACAAACACATGTTAATTCCCCATAAAGGACGATTGGGAATTAAAAGCACAAAGAAATGGAATATGAACATACAAGCAAACCAATGACGATGATATCCAACAACAAAGCAACAACAACAAATCGAAGTTTTATAAGTAGTAAAAGGTAAATAATACCAAACAACAAACGAACATAAATCAACAATGAACAAACAAAAAAACATATAAATAAAAAGCTCTACAAAAACCAACAAGGAATTAGAAGGGAACGAACAAAAAACGAAACTTAAACGAAAAAAGAGGTTTAACAAAACCAATACCAAAACAAGGACATCAACATGTTTTGATGGTTTAAGAACTGACTGATAACTTTTACTTTTGTTTACAAATCGATGACAACTACAACATTTTCAACAACAACTGATAGTTCTGGGAGTAAAAACTATTTAACTGTTCGGCAAACTAAAATCTAGTGAAATGCGATGTCAGAAGTAGTTGAAGGAAGCAAAACACTAGTTTGCAGGTGAAACAAGTAAGGCCGACTCTAATAATATTTTTTGAAATTTTTTCATAATAAGAGATCGATTCGAAATTGGGGTTATAGGGAATTGTTACTGATCCTCGTAAAATTTGGTACACTGTTTTCTAGTTATATCAAATTTAATTGAGAGGAATATTATGCGAACATGCTTTTGAGATTTATTCACTTAAAAATAATTTTCTGAAGTTGGCTTGTATGGGAACCACGATTATATGTGGACCGATTCTCCTACAATTTAACATAAGGATTTTGAGTAAAAAATTTATTTTCATATATTTGAATTTTATGAATTTAAAACCCCTTTCCCGGAGAGCTTATTTTGGACTTTAATTACTTATTTCAATGGACTTTCTTTAAGTCTTTAAGAATTATCTTTGTATAAAATTCCATATATTCATCGCCACGTTATAAATATAGACTGCAAAATAGAGGGAATGACATCATTAAATCGACTCTTAAAGTGATTCTGAGTCGATTGGCTCTTCCGTGCTTTGCAAACATCTGAACAAACGTATAATATCTCAACCATCGATAGTCTGTTAGTTCTGTGAGTTTAATTCTGTTTGTTAATCTGAATGACAATCAACTGATTTGACTGCTATTCAGCGGCCTGCATGATAGCTTCTCCAAACTAGACAGTATCTGAGAGTCACAACTTTACAAATATCCCCTTACAAAGTACATACTTGACGGCCCTGACTTTGACAACTTTAAAAACTCTTCAAACGTCCGATTGAAAGAAATTATTATCGCTTTTAATGATTTAATAAGAGATCAATTTTGTTCTTTGATGATTTTTGAATTCGTTGTAAATTTCTAACATTTTCGTCAGGTATTTAGGATCTTTCCCATTAAAGGTGAATCTATTTTTGACTAAAATTTGTAGTTAATAAAACAGCATTATCCTTTATAAAAATACAAGCACTTAAGAGTGGAATCTCCGAATACTAGCGTTGGAGTTGCGTTTCCACAGAAAAACAATTTGCATCAGGAATAGTAACCGAAACTTCCATCTCGCTGCAAATTTTCCAAATCGAAAACCTTTTGTTAAAGAATAACATTAAATAGTACTAATTATCTCTTTACTTCAAATTTGTGTTAAAATTTTTGTTAATCCCTAAATAGTCATTCCACAAACTAATAATTTTTATCAATTTATTGCGTCTCAAATAATATTTACCTTCAGATCACCACTCCCTTCATTATCACTTATCAAACGATTTTCAGCTTTAATTTTTTTTCGATATTTATTTGAGCGTTACATTTTTTCTCTTAATGCTTTTGAAGTATAAAAAATAAACGTTAAAATTCCATTTCAATCATATTTTTGTCTTCATTTTTTCATAAATATAAATTTTCCCTAAAGCTGATTTTATAGATTAAATTTATGTGAAAAAAAAAAGAATATAAAACATTTTCCAACGTTTACGAAAAATAATTTCATAGAGAAATAAATAAATACATATATTTGTATACCCTACACCACACCAAGTAGTGAAGATGGTATATTAACTTTGTCATACCGTGTGTAACACAAAGAAAAAATCATCTCAGGGCCCAAAATGTGTATATATTCCTGCGTCAAATCAAATTCTGAGATAACTTAGTTATGTCCATCTGCCTGTCCATCTGTCTGTCTGTCGTTGGCACACTCACATCCACAATAATTGCAGATCTAAATGAAAATTTGTGCTAAGTATTTGTTATAGTCTCAAAAAGTTCCCTTTTTTAAACCAATAAAATCGATTCAGTATTTTAAAAGATATAGACAAATATCTGAGCCAAACTCTAAGTTAAAGCAAAAAGTTTTAGCAAAATTGTCAATTATAAATCGACAAATAAGAATGAAATTATGTCATAATATGAACCTCATTAAGATTCCAAAAGTGAACAAAATCGGTTCAGTAAAAAAAGGTTATAGCCAACAATGTAAGTAATATTATGAAGTGTTAAGTGTGTGCGTGTGTATGTACGAAACATAACCTATTTATTTCACATGCATTTGTGGTGGAGGGTATTGAAGATTCGGCATAACCGAATATAGCATTCTTACTTGTTTTACTGTTTTATTTATAACGTTAATATTGAATGTTGAAATCTTTTCATTATTTACTTTACAATTGTATTTGGATGAATTTTTGTGTAATTTATTAAGAAAAATCCGCAAAAAGAAAATACAAAATATAAATGAAATAAAAAAATGTGATAAATTCGGTTTTTACTTAATAAAAAACTTTAAAAATCCACTTACGGAAATGATCAAACGAAATGAAATGAAATGCAATATTTACTCAATATATATGTATGTATGTTAAGTTGTATGTGTGTGGTTGTATTAAAATCTTTTAAATAGTAGTAGAGATATTATATTATATCCTACAGCAATTTATTTGAGTTTTTGTTTTTTTTTTTGGAAAATCATGGAATACGAATTACATATTTGATGATTTGGGTTATATTTAACATTCCTTGAAATATAATTAATGTTATTTCTTAATATAATACGAATTATGTGATATGTTAAATAATATTGAAAAAGTCCAAGTTAATTCATTAAGTAATTACTAACAGAAGTATAAATGTACACTTTAAGCCACGAGAACCATAGAAACACACTTCCACCGCAAAAATAGATGTAAATTTCCAATTGTTATTTCGTTATTATAACCGTATAAATCATATAAAAATCTCTTTACAACCTTCTCCACCATGAGTGCATAATAAGTTACTTAGTTTTTTCTGTGAAATGTCAAAATGGAAACATGTCTTTGTTGAAAATATTCACATTTGCTCAAGTTCAATGAATCTGGACGAAATTGTAGAAATTTCGCACCAATAACAAACATATTATAGATCAAATATCGGTCTATATCTTTTTATATAATGATTCATTTTAGCTGGTTCTAAATAGAAAAATTTTTAGGCCAAATTTTATTGAACTCTGTCAATGGCTGTTGATGTGAGCATACCAACAAAAGACAGACAGCAGACAGACTAATGGGAAAACATATAAACAAGCAGACTGACGAACAGGTGGACAGATATATAGATAGATATTAGATATATAAATACACGCTTTTCATGACCATGCTATGGTGTTTCTTTGCTGGCATTATTGAACGTCATAGAGCTGCTTCTTTAATTTTTAAGGGGATATGAAGCATTCCACCTTTTTTAAATTCGAGTAAAAACGTTTTCAATTTTTACCGAATCTGGAGCGAAATACTCTGTAACATATATAACTGCCAAAAAGGTTCCTGTTTCCGAAATTATTTCAATAAAACTTGGCAATATTAAACTGGAACTCGACATGAACTTTTGCGACGAATTTCAAAAACGCAATTGATTAAAAGTCTCCAAACCGGAAGAGGTTTTTAAGCTCATAAAATTCTTTATGTCATTTTAAATTGACACAGTTATTTTTTAAATTTTTATTAATTTAAAAACGGATTTCAGTAACAGTTCGTTATCAAAAATTATTGTGTTCCAATAAAGCTCTTAAATGTTACAATGCTTCAATCAAATATTATTTAGCATTTAAAAATGTGACAAAATTCAATATGATCGGTCCACTTTTTTATTTAGCTCCATAACAATGCTTCTTCACAGAAAAGGGTGTCCCTTAGCACACAAACACTTTAAATAATTTAAAATATAAGGTATTAACAAAATCCGGAATTGATAACTTTTGCTCGATATTAACATGTCCAAGGAATTACAAAAATCTGAGAATTAACATATTTTTATGGAAATTATATTGCTGAAATTTAATTTTAAATAGTAAAATGCATTTTTCCAATTTCAATCCGCGCAAAATTTTTTAAATGTAGAGAAGAAGGCTGTGTAAAATTCGACGAAAACGAATACTGTTTTCTTCCTTGTTTTATTGTATTCAGGCTATTGGAAACATTTTCGCCTCCAGACTAATAATCCGAACTGAAAAATACTAATATGCTGTAAAATCTTCTGTAGAGTCAGATCGAGTATTGTCGAAATTATGTAACAGTACCTTTTAACATTTTTAAATAACATTTATATCATCTTATAAATAAAAAATAAATTGTATTACTTAGTGGCTTAATAAAACTGAAAAATGAAATGAATTATTACAGAATAAATACCTCAAGGTTGTCTGGTTGATATAAAATTTACAAAAACAAAAAAAATTATGAAACTGAGACAAGTGTTTGCGGTCAACTTGAGATTTACTTTAGATTTATTTCAGCCCAGAGATACAAAATATTGTTTTCTTTTTTTCGCAAACATTAAATAAACGAAAAATATCAATATCATACACAAAAAAATTAATTACCCAGCAAATCTTTTTATACAAGATACTTTGAAGACACAAATAGAATTCAATGGAAATTTCACACAATTTCTTATCTATTTAAAGAGATTTAAGTAAAATTTTATTTGCTGGATAAAATTATGAAATTGATATTTTTAGATATAACAATATAATAGTTATGTTCCTAGTAAATTCGAATTATTTATGTACAGCTGTGGTCAAAATAATAGTACCACTCACATGCCACCTCTTCGCTACTGATTTGTGTTTTTGTTATGAATATTTTTATCCACAATTTTATATTCCCATTATTCAAAGTATATTTTCTGAGAAAATTAATGCATTTATTTTAAATACACATGAATATTCCAAAATACTAGATTTGGACCTCTCAAAATAATAGCATTATTTCTATTATATTGGAAAAAACATTCAGAGTTCAAACAATTGTTAAAATATTTAGAGTGTATACAAGCAAAATAAATATGTTTGCGGTAACCAGATATTGTGATTCTGCGTTAATAACAATAGTTATTGTTATCACCACCAAAAATATTGTTATTCCAATAAAAAATATTCTTCTTGTAATAAAAACTTCGTTTATTCGCAATGTGATTTTGCATTAATAAAAATATTTATTGTTATCGTCGCTAAATTACCATAACCAAAATTATTGTTATCCCCACTAAAAATATTGTAATCACAACTAAAAATATTGTTATCCAATAAAACAAAATATTGTAAGTTAAATAAAAAATTTGCTTGTTCGCATTATTTTGTATATTAAATAAAAATAATTTTGTATGAAATATTTTAATAAACTTCTCATACCTTTGGAAAATATGTAGACATAATTTCAAATATTTTCGTCGTATAATTTAATTTATCTTAATGGCCTATTTTTGATCTATAAATAATAAGAATATTAATTCAAACATATATTATTTTCCATGTTAACACAAATTGTAAAGAAATATATATTTTTTCATATTCTGTTGTCAGCAAACTAAAATTAATAATTTGTCTTGTTAACAAAATGTTTTTTTTTATAACGAACTGAATAATAACAATAAAATTGTGATCAAGCAAATATGTTGCCAAACATGTTGCGACCAAAATATATTTTTTATTGAATAAAAATAATTTTATTGCAGCAAAGAAATTGTTATCAAAATATAATAAATTTAACAATTAACATGTTGGTGATAACAATATATGTTTGCTGCGAATATATCACTTTGCAATGACATATTGCAAAATGACATTTCTCTGCGTATAGTTTCTTCTGTAATTTATAACTAAGAAAGTTTTCAAGAAGTTTTAGAACTTCAATAATGGATTCGTACTTTAGAAAAGCTTTAACTCTTTAAAAATCATAATACTGATAAAGATTTACCCCGAAATAAGAAAAATTATTGGATAAATAAAATGATTAGAAATACCATAATTTAAAAGCCAATATACCATGAAAAGTCCAAAACTTAACTGCTCCTCATATCTCAAACAGATTAGAATTTGCTTGGTTTGGCATATTGAGATAAGTGTTTAGATTTCTGTGGACCAATGATTCTAAAATATTTTTATTTGTAAAGAGGACTCCTAGCAAGGAATATAATAAAATATTTACAACAAAATCTTTCAAACGCTGCGGTTCTAATGTTATGGAAGTGCTTTTGATACTGTTGTGTTGAACGAATTTACCATATTTAAACTATTACGGATGTTTTAGAATATGTTTCAGAATATGTCTAAAAAATACCACTTATGTGGACCATGCAACAAAACGACAACCCGAAACATACCAGCAAAATAGCAAAAAACTGGTTTCAGCAACTTGGAATTACTGTAATGAAATGGCCTGTCCAGTCTTTCGATTTTAATCCACTCGATAATTTGTATACATGCATATATAACAAGGGGTCGTTAAGTAAACTGACCTATAATAGCGATCTTTGGACCACTATAGAGCAGACATGGAACTCTATTATCTTGGAGAATGTAGTAAAAGGTAAGATAAATGTGTAGTAAATTTAATATTCGGCTGTTATTCTTAATAAATATTAAGCTCAGTTTGATAAAATATCACTAAAAAATTAAACAATATTTTTTTGGCTTTTTGTTATAATTGAAACCGGATGGTGCTATTATTTTGACTCTAATTTTTATCAATACTTCTGGAGAAAATGATTTTATTAAACCGTTAAATTAAAACAACTTTTCAATCAAATGGTTTGTATTACTTATTAAAGAAGACCTATGTATGTGGCGCTATTATTTTGAACGCAGCTGTATAAATTTAAGTTCAAAATACTTTATTGTAAGGTTAAAGTAAGTATATTTTCATATATATTTTTAAGAATTAAACACTTTAAAGTGGTGGAAAATTTTAGCGCCAATATTACAAAAATTTTACTTGTTACATTTGACTGCACCAAATTGATTTAAAATATTTATGAGTCTTATTATGGGAGGGCATTTGCATACGTAGGACCTATGTAATATATTGTACCAAATATCGCTAATTCCAAAAGACTTCGTCACATGAGCCTAACAGATCTAAATCTTTGAAACTGTGACCTATAGAATGGTCATAGCACTTGTGTGGCAGAAAGTGAGACAAACATTATCAAATAGACTCAATAAATGATTCTGAGTCGATCGTAATACACAAAAGTAGATAAATGACAATCTTCTTTTGCTTATTACTAAAATCTGTATAAACGGGAATAAAAGCTAACCAGAAAACCAATTAAAAAAGGCACTCAATTCCAGGAGGAACCTTCCGAATTCAGGAGTAATTAAAGATTTTTGTTTACTTTATAAACATAAAGTTTTTTTATTTTCAGGAAAAGAAATAAAAGTCATATGTGGAACGTTGTTTATGGAATTTTTCATTAATTAATGAAAACTGTAACAAGTAGGAATGTTACCGTTTGGCTGTTCCGGATCTTTAATATTATCCACTATTAGTTCATGGTTAAGAAAAACAGTACGTCATACAGTCGACACGCATATTAACACACACTAGCATTTTTCTACTGATTTTGGTAACATGGACAAAGATAAATCGACTCAAATTTCGATTGAGATGCAAGGATTTATAGGATCTACGATGATTTTTTCTTGGTGTTAAACACTCAACGATAAGTTAATATACTTCACCTAAAAATAAAGATTACTTCAGGGTTTTATCAGGTTAAAATCTATTTTCTGGGATGGGACCTTATACGACAGCTACAGTTAAACCCTCACAAAAATGGAAATGGTTAAATTCACAAAACTCATAAATATGAAAATTTACAAATAAGAGATCTCGATTTTATTAGAACAGAAGCTTAATAAAATTTGTTACAGTCGATTGCCTCATTAGAAATGTCCTACCGGAATGGAGTTTTGAGTTAAAAAGTTAAATATAAATATTTTTAACAAAATTTATGTTTGTACCTTCTATGGAGACCCGCTAATGATAATCGTCTTAATGTTACTCAAAGTATTTAGTACTTAAAGTCAAATTCCAAATTAGATTTACCTAATAATTAAAAAAAAACCTTTGACTTTTGAGTTTCGGTCTGACATTGGTCTTTAACTTATTTCCAATTAAATCAATGTTACTTAACGTGCATATCAAAAACTACTTCAGTTAAAAATCGGTTCCGATTTTTTAATTTATTCACAGTGCAGACGTGATAATGCCTCTAACAGGTGGACACACAGGCGACTTGAATTTTGATATAATGAAAAAATATTCCTAAATAAAACATTAAATTCAGATTTTGATTTTTTACAAGAACATGCATTCTTAGCATTATACACACTATGACAGACCTAAGGAATGTTAGGTCTGTGAACCTCCACTTAAAGATATAAAAGTAACTTTAATTATTTGTGACATAATTAAATAAAATCAATCACAATAAAAGTTTAATAAAACTTTTCATTTTGAAAATAAATAAATGATTTCTAACAAAAAATTTTTGTTGTTTGTCTGAAGTGTTGATGAAAATTAATTTCCATTAACAATGTCAAGCTATTTATCATCTATAATACTCGTCCAAAATCAACATTTCTTGCAATCAACCAAAAATATATAAACATTAAATTATTTTGACACGAGATTAATTTGTTTTGACAGTTCATTCAGAGACAGACAGAAAAAAATAGAAAACTAAAATAAAAGAAGTTGGAATACTGTATTTGGCTATGTCGAATCCTTAATACTCTCCACCACATACATTTACATGTGATAAAAATACAATATGTTTCGTATATACACACTTACATATACACTCACAGACGTATACAATATTAAAAAGTTTTTCTTAATTATAACACGGAATACTTAATGTGCGATAAAATAAGATAAATTTTGGCTCATTTTCTACTAAACCGATTTTGATAATTATTTGAATGGTAATGAAGTATATACAGCTTAATGTTATGCCAAAATTTCATTCTAAATTGTCCAAGTACCATTGAACATTTTACAAAAGTTACGGCCTATAGCTTTTAACATACTGAACCAATTGTGCTGATTTAAATACTCAGGGCAAATTTCATTCATTTGTCAATATTATGGACAATAGCAGACAGACGAATAGACAGGTGGACACAGCTAAATCGACTCAGATATTGATTTGAAACAAGAATATACGTGATTTATTCTTAAAGTTACACACAAAATGACAAAGTTAATATACCCGCTTCAGTACTAGTGGTGGTGAAGGGGAAAAATGACCAAAAATCTGCTAAATAAATTTCCATTAACACTAAATTAATTTCTTAAAGATGAAAATGTTAAGCAAATATTTCTATGTATGTGTATGTATGTGAGAGTGTATTGGTGTTTGTGTATATTTTTATGATTTTATAATAAAATTTGCATAATGAATTTAATTTCATTATAAATATTAAACCTTTGGGGAATATTCAATCAATTGTCTTATCTTGTTTATGTAATTGTATTAGTGTTTAGTTGTTTACGTGTTAGAGAGTGTGTGTGTGCACATGTATGAGAATTTGAAATGCATTTAATTGAATTGTGTTTCTTAACAAATACGATACAATATTATTTTATATGTTTATGTATGTGTATAAGTAAGAATGTTTAAATGTCATAAATATGATGGTGGTATTGTGAGTATTGATAATATGATAACTATGATATTGGGAACAAGACCCTGGCGTCTCAGGTTATATAATTATATAAAATATTTAATTTTCTTAATACAGGTTTTAGTATTTTACCTAAAACCTCAATAGGAAATTATCTTAAGATCGATAAAACAAATTATAAGGAACATTTTAATTGACAGAAATATTGTTTTCAGACACAAATGTGACACAAGTAGTGAGACACATATTCAGATATAATTTATTTGTTGTGCAATTTAACATCTTTGAAAATATTATAATCAACTTCAATTGTGGTCAATATTTAGGTGTTTTATAAGCCTAAAGCCAATTTCGGTATGGAGCCCTGTATGGAATCTAAAACCAACTAAAAACCTATGTTAGTGGATTTAGTTGCATATTGATTGGAAGGGATCTTATATTGAAACTAAACCGAAAAGTGGTACCGGTAAATATTTTTTTTACTTTATTCTTTTACTAAAATAACAGTATTTGCCAAATTTCAAATGAATTAATGGATATGAAGTGTATCAAAATTTTTAATTTTTAGACTATAACACTTCTTTTCATTCACCAGATTTCGATGATTTTTGGTATGATGATATATATATATCATATCATATAATCAAATACTTTTTATAGAAAAAAATCAAAAACGTTTCACTGGAATTTCTGGGTTGTCTCATATGACACACAATGTGTCTAAATAGATTTTGTGGAATTAATTCTATAACTTTTTAAATTTAGACTTGATGTCTAGAATGGGTTGGATTTTCAGCTCAGGTATAAATTTCTTACACATGTATTTGGTATCTGTGAAATCATTAAAAAACCTAATTTTTAAGTATAAATATTAAATTTTGATTTTTTGCTTTGCTTTTTAATAATATTAAGATTTAAGGAGTGAGATCGAAATATTTTGTTTATTTGACTTTGAAGTGATAATATTAAAAAATCAAAAAAATCTCTTAAAAGAGCCCAATATTTCTCCCTAGCTCCGGGCAGTTTGGAGGATTTACCTCGCTTGATACAAATTTCACATTATTTTTCTTGTTCCACTTAAAGGCAGAATGATAAGGCGGTTGAAAAAGAATTGGAAATACTGCGAAGACCCTGATTTCGGTATTTGTAGAAATCGTTATAACACGCGATTGGTTCGTTTCCCATACCAAGAATATTTCATGAAATTTTGGCTGCTTTTGGTCCTCGTCTTCAAAAATGTTTGCCCGAAAGTTGCAAACAATCTGTAATGAATTTTGCAGCTAGAATATTTCCTTTTTAAAAAACCTTCTTAAGTTTAAACTTTTCTAACCAAAGATTCCGATCACTAAGCCAACTTGGCTGCTATGAACAAAATTTCTTTGGTCACAATTCTTATATTAATTTTTGACAATTATGACAATTACCGGCTGCTCCCTGACCACACTCCACTTTAATTCCTCCCATGGTGAAAATTTAGCAATATTTGATCTCACTTCTCGAAAACAATAAAATTTCGTACTAAATTTTTAAAAGGAATTTTATTTAAATATTCTCATAATTCTTATTCTTAAAAAATTGACCAGCAACTAGAAATTTATGTTTGCCACCATTTAAACTTTTTAATCTCACAAATTTATTATTTTTCCAACTAAAGAGAAACACAAACTCACATTTCTATTTCTATTTATATACGAAGTGTTTTAATAAATTAAAAACGGAAATACCACTACATTTAAACAAAAAAATAAAAAAAGGAAAATATACAAGTATATTGGTGTTAATAAAATAGACACTATTTCTTTCTCTCTTTACCCTACATCACCATAAGTGGTTTATCCTTAAGTTTGTAACGCACAGAAAAACTGTAAAATTTTAAAACGATTTAACGAAGAAATTATGGAGTGACCCTCGTAAATATGTGCACATAGATTTTTTGCTCATATTTGTCTTAATTTGATCAGTAATTTTTACAATAACAATGTATATATGAAAGTATATATGAAATGATATTTGGAAAATGGTTTGTATGGAACCTGCAATAAATAATGGAACGAATATTTCGGCACATCGTTTTATAATGTTATATGACATGCTTATGCCGAATTTCATTAGAATCGCTTTATATTATTATGACCCTAAAAACCCATTCCGCGAGGAATATTTGTATGGGAGGTACCTGAAATATTGGACATGACAAATTTCAGTAGACTGGGATTTAGGCAAAAATAATATGTACCAAATTTCATCAAAATATCCAAAAAAGTGTGATCTGTAGATTGTCCAGCCGGACAGACAGACGACGGGTATCGTTAAATCGACTCAGAAAATGATTCTGTGTTGAACGGTATACCTTCTGCATGTCACAAACATCAGCGCAAACACATAATAACTCAACCATCTACGGTTGTGTAGGGTAAAAACACTAAAATTCGATAGCTACCATTTATAAGTAATAATATGGTAAAGGGTATAAAAAAGTCGGGCTTGATAATAACTTATTACTTGTTTAAACACAAATTTAGGATTTTTTGTAATTTTCTTGAACATTTTTAATGGTTTTGAAGTAATTTGAAAGAAATAAAAGTCCAAAATAAAAATATATTTCTGCCGAAAACATTCATTAAACGAGTGTTATATAAAACAATAACAATTAAAATCCCATTAGCAATATAACATTCATACAAACACCTCTATTAACATATACACACTCACACATACACACTCATTTTAAAACAAAAGCTTATAAATAATTCAAAAGCTATTTTAGTTTATAATAACGAATTCTTCTTTTCTTCTTCTATTTCTTTTATATTTTAATTCTGAATTTCCCAGAAATTTTAATTATGCATTTAAACATAAATTTAAAGTGGATTTATTATTAAGAAAAATATCCTTAAATTTGAATTTATTTTGAGTCCTTTTGTTTTGTGTTTTTGCATTTGAATACAAATATTAAATCAGATAATTTTTTTAGTATTTAATTATTATTGCTGATGTTTGATAGAAAATTTATGATTTTATTATGTGTTAATTTTAGTATCTTTAAATTTATCAATTTGGGGGGGGCGGTGGGAGTGTTTGGTAAAATGAAGAAAATACATTTTATGACTTTATAAGGAAATATAAGTGTATATTTTAGAAATTTTACAGTGGGTATAAAGAAAAAATACAAAAGTGTAACAACTGATTATGACCAACTGCATAAGAACTTGCAATACGAAGAAGTCGTGATAAATTATGGACTGGTCCTCATAGAATTTGATTTTAAGACCTAAGTTTATAATTAAATATTAAGTGATTTTTGAAAGTGTGCGTTATATGAAAACTGGAGGAATATATGGACCGATCTCTGCAAAAAATTGGAACAGTGTTTTCTAGTTATATAAACCTGGATCATATGAGATATGGAGACTTTGTTATTTAATGTGATTTTGAAAAGTGGTTTTGTATGGGATCTAAGATTATAAACTTGAGTTTAATTTTAAAAGATTTCGTCCTTAGTCCAAAAATAATCAACTGTTCAAAATTTCATTAATACATCACAGATAAAAATTTAAGAATTTTTTTAAATGTAATTTTAGTAAAAAGTGAAATTTTAAAAAAAGTTAAAATGAAATTTTTTATGAAAAATAAAATTTTCAATGTAAAATTTAATTTGTTGTGAAAATTGAAATTTTTAATAAAAAAATTTGTGAAAAATACAATTTTTAATGAAAATAAAATTTTAAAATTAAAAAATAAATTTTTATTGAAAAATATAATCTTTTTCTGAAAAATAAAATTTTGGGTGAAAATTAAATTAAAAGTAAAAATTAATTTTAATGAAAAGGGAAATTTTTAGTAAAAATTAAAAGTTTTAGTAAAAAAGAAATTTTTAGTAAAAAAATTTACTTTTAGTGAAATAAAAAATGTTAAATATATATCGAAGATTTTAGTAAAAAGTGAGATTTAAAAATTTTTTGTAAAAAAATCTATTTTTAGTGAAAATGAAATTTTCATTTTTGTGAAATTTTTGCATCTGCATCTTTCCATGTGGACCATCTCCAAATTTTTCTTGGCCGGCCAAGATTCCACACATGCATCTATATTGATTGCAATTGTTCGAAGGCCTATTTTTTACGTCTGCACCATCATTTGTAGTCATTATATTTTCTGTATATCAGAAGCCAGTCAAATACGTAGACTGGTTGGCTTCGAGCATGATGTTGTCTGTGTTTGCGTTGTTGATTCTCATGCTTTGTATTTCTTCGTTTTTATCTCAAGTCCAACTGAATTATATTTGCTGATTTTTACCATCAAAAATATCATATTTATTATATTTCATTTTGTCCCACAGTGCACAATTTCAATTTTCAATATTATCATATTTTTATCGTGGCTTAATAACAGTAATAAAAGTGAATTAAAAAAAAATTCATTCCTTTATTATTTTGTACACAAAAAAGAGAAAAATCGCACACACAAACAAATTTTTGTAATTGAAGTGCAATGAAGCTTAAACCAATGTCGTTTGGTTTGGTGTTAATTCAAAGCCAACAGAAACATTCACACCTACACACAACGATAATAAGGACCAACAACCGCCAGCCATGAAGCCATCCAGCCAGCCAACCAGCCAACCAACCATTCATCCTTTTTAATATTTGTCGGTTACTTATTTTTTCCTCTTTTTTATATTAATGAGTATAAACCTTATTTTTATGTTCCGATCTCAATTTTTTTATTTGTTAATTTTTTTTAACCGAAAAAAGAAACTGTGAAAATATTATAGAAAATAAGCAAGAAGTGACTAAAACGTCTCCCTCATTGGACTTTCATCAATTTAAGCCAACATTTTTTTCATTAACTTTTTGATAATCAACACAATATTCAAATATTACAATTATTGCCTTAAGGCTCTTAATCAGAGTATGGGAAAACTGGGAGCAAAATCTTTATTTTCAAATGATCTTAAATTTTACTCGAATTTTTAATTTTATTTTTTTTTTTTAATTTCGCTCTTGTTTTCATATTTATTTTTTTGATTTTTATAATTTTTTGAATTAAACACTTTTCAAAGAGCGGTAAAGATTAAAATTAAACTCTTTGAAAGATCCGATCTTACGAAAAATAATATAAAGAGTCGAAAACCTCACTTTGCACTTTATAATAGGAAACACTGTCTGAATGGTTGGTTAGATGGGGTCGTAATAAATTGATGTTGGTTAAAAGAAAAAAAAAAAACAAACGCCAGACTTTTTAACATAAACTAAATTTTATTCTCGCCTTTTTCTTATTTTGTTATCAAGTAAAATACTTTTTTTAGAATTTAAAAAAAACACAAAATTTCATAAAATTTAGTAAAAGCGCAAATTACGCTTAAATTGAAAAGAAATAAGAAAGTTTTTTATAATCAAAGTTGAATGAACGTTGCCTTATGGCCAAGAAAAAGGTATAAAATACAAATCAACACTCTAACTCACACTCACACATTTACACAGATTCTAAAAGTAAAATAAATTCATTGATTCCTCCTTCCCTTCCTTCATGTTTTTCTATAATTTATGGGCTTTTGGATGGGGAGCGGTGTGATGATTCTAATGATATTTTAAAATTTTTGTTCTTCCTAAAACAAATAAAAAATGAAAGAATAAAAAAAGAATTATAAAAATAAATTTCACTACGAAACGCCTCATTTATTACATTTTATGCAAAAACAAAAAATCAAATGGAAATAAAAATGAAAATCAATGAACAATTTTTTAGCGTTAAATGAAAGAAAAATAAATGTGTAAATATTGTCCATGACTCCAGCCAAAGGCAAATAATCAACTAAGGGGAAGAGAGCGTCTGTAGTAAATTTGATCTGAAAAAAACCCTGAATTTACGATTCACTACAGTTTTGTCATATGATTTTAAGATTTTTAACATAAAAATACTTTCTGAGAAATTTGAAAAGCTTTAATGAACTTGAAAACAATTAAGAAAGTTATAGTCAATCCATCTGCACTGTGTAATATCTATAATACGATTATAAGTAATAATAAAACATCCTCGTATAATTTGCTTTTCTGGTTTATGCTCAAGTCTGTAATACATTATTGTGATACTAATTTTAATGTAAGAGTAATGCGTCCTAAATGCGTTTTGCTTTGTTTTATCACTTCTATCAAAGCTATGAGAAATAAAGAATTGATCCTCGTAAAATTGGTTACATCGTTTTACAATATCACTTATTTGCGTCAAATTTCAATCGTTTAACCATTTACAGAATGTGTTTGAAATCCCATTTCGGGTGGAGCATTTACATAATGGCCAAATTTTAGTAGACATCGTTCTTGGACCGAAATTTTAAAAGTGATTTTAATAATGCTCGCAAAACAAAATATAAAAAAACTATTAAGTGTGTAATACCCCACACCATCACGCAGGCATGGAAAAATATGGGCTGACACTTAAAGAAACTGACATTATGATTTGAACTAGTAAAAAATTTACTATTTAAAATATTTTCCTCATACTCACATGTGTGAAAGATTTATGCGATTTGAGGTGACTTTCGGAAGTGGAGATTGTATGAAAATAGTGAATCGTTCTTAATTTTATTAAAATATCTAAAAACATTGCGACCTGTAAAGTGCTTACAATGTTTATATGTTTAGCCAGCTGGGCTGTTGGAAAAATAGACGGGCGGTCAGTTATTGTTGTTGTTGTTTTTTTAATGCAAATATATTCATATTTTATGCTACCTTGGATTATCCCTTCTTGAAATTTTTGGAGATTCAATTGCATTTTTTTAAGAATTTCTTTATGGGAAAAAATCGACTTTACACACAAGGGAGAGGAAATTTGGGGAGAAATGTTTTATTGAAAAATATGTCAATTATATGTCATAACAGAAAATCAAACTTTGATCTTAATTTATGGTTATTTAACAACGAAAATTATGTAAAAAGGAAATTTCGGTCGTTTCCTCATATCTACTCCAATTACGAAACGAATCATTCCATAAACCGACAAACGAACGGATTATAAAATATATTTTGGAATTTTGAGGAAATTAAGATCGGAACTTAAATAAATCCATCTGACTTAATTCGTTGGAAGGTAAGTTGAGCATTTATCAGGTATGAAAATGTAACGTAGTGACATTTGATCACAATTATGATCAGACAATTATATCCATATCGACTCTTAGTATTCCATGGCTTAATTTATCGCCTTCTTAAATAATTGTAGAACAAATCAATTGATTCGTAAAGTTTAGGACACAAAGAGAAAAATATATATTTATTTTCGCGAAAATTAACGTTGTAAATAGGTAGTGAAATGCGTTTTTCTTTAACAGAAATAAAAAATTACGAAATTGTTAGCGACACACTTGATTGCTTTTGTTTCTTGAATTCTTCTCTTGAAATAATTTAATGCAAAATCTTGTTGTTCGGCATATTGGTGTTGGGAAAACGACCAAAATTGGAGCGAACATTAATAACAAAAACTCCACTTTATTTTGCATGGTTTGGGGTGTTTTTTTATTTTAAAATAAATTTATTTTTATTTGTGATTCTTCCTCTTCTTTGTTTTTTGTTTTAACAACACAGGAAATAAAAAAGAGAAAGAAACAACAATATAATAATGAATTTCTGTTTGATTTTCAATTGGATTTCAATCTCTTTATCTGAAATTGAAACAATTTTTATTATGGCCATTTAGTTTTTTTATTCTTTTACTCGGGATATGATAGAAATGTTATTACGACAAGAAGGGTATTTCGAAACAAACTTAAAAAATGAAAACAAGAGGAAAATAAGAACAATAAGAAAGAAACCTCATTACCGATTTTTATTATACTCGTTTTTTTTTTTCAAAGCTGCTATAAACAGGATGATGACTAAAAGTTGGCCAGCTTTAAACAGCAATCAATAGCTGGTTTAAGGAATCGAACACTATAGAACAAAACTTTTAATAATTTAATAAAGAATCAGCTTTTCAGTTTGAAATGCCATATAATTTTCTTTGCCACTGTTCATATCCGTTTCATAAGATTTTTTTTATAAATTTAGTTTTTAGTTCCTTTCAATCTTTGTTTTTAAAAATACATTTATTATACCCTACACCACCAAAAGTGTGTGTGTTCCATGTGTATCGCCGAGAAGGAATCATCTCAAATCCCACAAAATATATATTCTATCAGCAAATCAAAACCTAAACCGATTATACAAATGGAAAGACGGAAGTCAATTAAGTCTCGCTTTTGGGAAAAAACTTTAAACTCTTACGACTTTTTAGCTTGAAACAAATCCATTGAAATTTCGTATAATTAAAGCACCAACTATCCTTAGTATATGTAACTAATTTTAAGAATATCGGACCATACTTTGCTATGGTTCCCATCTTGCTAGAAAACTGTCATTTTACAATTATAGGACCATATTTGGTTATTAACTATTTAAAATACCACTTCTCGAAATAAAAGGATTTTAAATGAATTAATTCCATCGAAATTCACACAATTAGATAATTTCCTTCAATATTCGAATTTTATTTCTTGAATAAGGCCTCTCATGTAGGAAAATTCACTTTGCTTAATAAAATCAGTCGTTATTTTTGCTTCATGCAAGTGGTGGAGGGTATTTCAGATTCGCCACAACCTAATATAGCATTTTTACTTGTTTTTTCTAAAACCTTATTTTTGTTGTTGTTGTAATTTTCTATTTTTTAATAAAGTAAACCGAATTATTGTTTTAGGATAAATTTTTATTCCAAGATAAAGTTATTAAAATTGCAAGGAAATGAAAGGAAATAAAAATAAACAAAAAACACTCATACACTTTTACATATTTCTGCTCTTATTTTATTTTCAATATTTCGATAAAAAAGATTTAAGATTTTTTATTTGCCGATAAGAGAGTTTTACTTATTTCGAATTTACTTTTTAATAACAACAAAAAGAAAATTTCTATAAATTTTCAGCCCCAAAATAAAAATATTTCTTTACAAAATCTTTTCTATATATTTAGATAAAATAATAACAACAGCACACAGTGTGTCGAAATCGACTTTTATTGGAAATAATTCTGTAACATTTGAAACTTTAGAGACTTCTTAATGACAATTTAACATTGTCAAAGCTGAGGTATTGATTTGGAGGAAAATAAACCCTTATATTTGGTCAAGGGCGTAGTCAGTGTTCCTCTAAAGTTAATCACCTCGGATATGTTGATTTTTTAAAAAATGTCCTACAATCCATTTTTGAATTGAAAGAAAATTCGTACATGGTAAGTCCTTGTCTGGTTTATAGTTTCGGAGATATTCAAGACGAAATAAACGTTTAACCCATTTTAGCTCTGTTTATTTTTAGTCAGAATTTTATAGGAAATCTGGCATCCGGTAAAAAGTTATATTAATCTGAAATTAGAACTTTAAGAAATGTATATTCTTTTGTGTTTTTTACAAGACACAAAATAATGCCTTTACAATAGTGTCTTACAATAGTAAACCTAAAGAAACTAGATTGTGCTGGGGTCACTATTTCACCTGGCTTCCTATAACGCCTCTTCCCGGAATAAATTTTATAGCTTTTAAAACTCTTAAAAATGAACCAAGTATATTAATATTTGGCACAATTAATTGTTTAACTGCTTGAATATATGTTATTAATTTTGCTAATATCGGTTCATATTTTTCTAGATCTCCCATATAACGCTTTTTCTCGGAAATTGGATCTGAGATTATAAAACACTTAAATAAATACTAATTCCATTAAAATTCGGCACAGTGATTTTTCTAACTATCTTTGATATATATTATTAAATTGATCAATAATGCCACACATTTCCGTACCTTTTTGCTGTAGAAATTTCTGGAAAATAGTTAAATGTTACTAGAGGAAGCTTAATTTACGGTGGATTTTCAACCAACTCAAAAACACCTCAGCTCCGACTTTGTAAAATTTCAATAAAATATCTCTAACCGTTGAAAAGTTACATAATTATTTCCAGAGAAAAATCGATTTGGGTACACTGTGCAGCATTTGCAATAAAAAGGATATAATAACAGGAGGCCTAAAATGTAAAGATAAAAATATTTGTATTTTTCTTGTAATTTTTCTCTATCAATAACAAGATGAGTGTCTAAAATATTTATTTCATTTATTTATAATTTTATATTTAAATTGTATTGATATAAACTCAATTCAAAAAATTTTATTTATAAAAAAAAACTAATTTTCTAGATTTAAAATAGAAAAATTGTTTTATGAAAATAAACTAATAAATAATAACTATTTTTATTAAAAACTTTTAGGAACCAAGATTACAAATATTTAATATTTTTTGAATAAAATAGAATTTATATGATTTGATTGGTATAAAAATAAAAGATGAATAGATTTCTGATTTGAATTCTAATTGGAAGAGATGCACTAAATGATAAAAGGGCAAATATTGGTCATTATAAGTATTAACTAAATATTATGATTATAATAAAATAACTTTTCTATATTTTCAAATTTTAACTTAATGACCCCCAATTTTGTTAAATCTCCCTCATTTACATATATTTCTTTCAATGAGTTTTACATTCATCTTTGCAGAAAGTCTTTTATTGTTAAATCATCAAAGCACTTCATTTTTAATAAACTTAATTGAGAATAAGAGATGTTGGGATGAGACTTTGAGTGCTGGGAGAACTTATCAAGAGTGAATCAAAAAATATTCGATCACAAGCAATATGATCTTTAATTGTTTAAAAATTTGAATTTTGATGATATTTACATTTTATACCCTTCAACACCACAATTGGTGATTAGTTATTTTATCATTCCGTTTGTAACTCGAAAAAACAAAAATCAAGACCTCATAAAATTAATATCTGAGTCGATTTAGCTATGTCCGTCTGTTGAAAGCACGCTCTCATCCACTGTTACTATTGGTGCGACCTTAGTCACACATTTTTCAAATACTTGTGACTTCATGTACTTGTTCAAAATCCCCCTTTTTGTCCCCTTTTTACAATTTGGATTTTCGGCATAAAATTTCACGTCTTTTCGAAAAGTCCCAACGGTAACGCTGCTCCTTAAAGCATCAGCAACATAAATTCTAAGTTTTATGAAAAACGTGTGTTAAGAATTTTTCGATCTCACTCCTTATTTTGTAGAAAACACTACTGATGTCAAATCGAAATTTGCTAATTTTGAATTATGACGATCTTGCAGCAAATGAGCGAAAAGATGTTCGGAAGTCAAAATATAATCTCTGCGGTGGTAGTTTTATGCTTTGTGGAGCATTTTTAGCAGATGGCAAATCATGCATCCCTTATTAGAGACTACTAAATTACAGTGAGTTTTTAGGAAAACACCATTAAAAATTCCTTAAAACTCTAAATTTAAGTTAAAACAATAAAGTGAAATATAAATTTTAAATGAAGTGTTAATTGATTTAATAACAATATTATTTGAGTACCAAATATTTTGTTGTTATTTTTTTTTTTAATACTAAATCAAAATGCTATGTGCGTTCACAGAAATATTCAACAGTGTATAAATTAATCTGTATTTGTTTGGAACTTATATACTGATTCTGTTGACATTTTCACGGAATTATCCCAATAATTTTTAATGCAATTAAATTTTAAACTCTACAAATATGCCTTTTGAAATAAACTAAAATTCTACAAATAATAATTTTTACTATAAAATTTAAATAGAAATAGAAAACTTTCTAACCAATAGAAATACAAACAACTTTTTAATTTTTCTTGTTTTTTATCAGCTTTAAAATTTCCTTAATGTAGTAAATATTTTAGATTTTATAAACTTTAAAAAAAACGCAACAATGACAATCATTTCAATAGAGAGTGTTAAAATTTTAACGCCTTGACAGCAGAAATACTTTACAATAGACATGAAGTGTAAGTGTGTGTATGGGAATTTGAAACCAAGTGTGTTGGTAATAGTGGCATTTGTTTATAATACGTATACAATTTCAGGACATGAATGTAATTGGAACAACAACAATAAAAAATTATATATAAAGTAACCACTTACCACACCCCAGTTACTCCCTAGAAAAATACGTATATGTTTTTTATTACAAAAAATAAACTTGACATACTGTTTGGCACTTGTGCAACAACAACTATATCTACTATTATTACAACTAATACTAATACTATAGTAGCAGCATAGTAGAATGAAAAACGATTGTCATTTGTTAAATTAACAAAACAAACTAATACACTTACATTTCTCTACACTCAACTACTTTAGTTTAAATAACTTTATGCTTCGTAAATCTCTAAAAAAATGTAACTAAGTGTGTGTATGTGTGTGTTTAAAAATATATTTATAAAGTATATTTTATATATAAAATATATATTTAGTATTTTTTGAGTTTAAGTTATTAAAAGGTTTTAATTTTACTTGAATCTTAAAATTCCTTAATAATTTCGGCAATAAATCTTTAAACTAAATATTTATTTTAGTTCCATTAGTTTAGATTAAATTATTGATTGTTTTAAACCAAATAAATATTTTTAATCAAAACCCAGAATTTCTAATTTAAAAATTCGTAGAAATTTGATTTTATATATTTTTATTATTTTCACTTTATTTCATTTTAAATATATTCCTTTTAAATCTATAAAACATATTTCTATAGTTATCCTCTTTTTAAGCTTTTTAAATCTAAACGAATAGACAGAATTTGTTTACCCTACATCATCATAGCGACTATGTACTTGTGAAGTAAATTTTAATAAATATTCGATTTTGATGTGTATGTTCGACAGGTCCCAATTTTGGAAATATTTCTTTGTAATTTGAAAAGTAGTTGTTTTTGGATCAAGCGCGAAACTTATTGAAATTGATGATAATTGGTACGATTTTTCAGGTAACTTCCCTTCGCGAATCGGGAGCTAAAGTTCATAGAGTACACAGACATAAAGATATTTTAATTAAGTTTGGCACAAATAAAATTTGTATTAAAACTTCAAAAAGATCAAACCACAAATGACCACACCACCTATACAGGCAAGCTTCCGAAAATCACTTGAAAGTGTATAAAACTCAAAAAACGGAGTTTGAAGGCCATTTTGGACTGAGCCGAATATTAAACTTCATGCCCTTTACCACTAATATTATAGAAAGTTTTACATGAGTTTTTTACCTTCTATTTGCTTAAGCCCCGACTCAGGAAGAAGCCCATATATGAAGTCTAAAATATTGATACTTGTAAAAAATATTAGTTTAGGTTTAATAAAAAAACAATTGTTACAGAAAAATTCCGTATTTTAGAACGCTCGAGCTGATTCCGAATTGAAATTTTTATATTTAAAAGTTTTTATTCTCGGAAATGTGTTTTACATGACACAAATTTTAATAGAATCTTGCAGACCCTGCAAATTTCGTTTGTGTTGGTTACCTATGTAAACACTACTTCCATATTATCATCCGTCCTATGTTTTGTCGTAAAACAGATCCTTGAGAAAGTGATAACTATCGGTGTTATAGTTTGTTTGCTTTGTATGGGCGACATCTCAATCGTTTTTCATTCTACTGTTATCAGAGAAATGTATACAGATCGACTCTGTTTTTGATAAGATTCAGCTTTATGAAGTCTTAAATAATTCCTACTTTGTATTACAAATAGAATGACATTTTTAACTTTCATCATTTGTGGTGGTGAAGAGTATAAAAATAAAATGTGGAAATATTTTTTATACTTAAAATATATATGACGAGGATCGGCCTCAATTATCTATAGCCCTTATATAACTGACGCTTCAAAAAATTACCTAAAAAATATTAAACTGGTAATGAACCAACTCTAGTAGAACTTGATTTCACTATTCTGATGCATCATGGTGTAGGGTATATAAGTTCTTTTTTAATCTAATATTAAACTCTTATTTATTTTGTATAGACATGTTTATAATATGATTTTATATCCAATAAAAAATGTTTCCCTCTAAACAAATTTTTCGCAAAAATTTATAAGTTTCATTATGTGTTCATGTGTTAGTTTACAAAGTCTATCTAGTTTATTTAATATGAATTTTTTCTAACATTTTCTTCCATCATTTTAATTTTTATTTTTACTATAGTTTTTTTCACATTTTTTGTTTTTGGCAACAAGTTTTAGTTTATTATGAAAGATTGTAATTTATGAGGATGAAATTCATGCCAAGAACTACATAATCCATTACGTTTAAAGATAATAATGTTTTATGTATGTTTTATTACAATTACATAAAATCTCTTTCTCACATATATATACTTACACAAATTCATATATTTATACATACATTTTCACAAATACAAATGAAAATTAGTACAAGTAGGAATTTGTGTGTATGTGTTTTTAATTTTATACAATACTACTTTATAAGTAGATGTGTTTGTGAGTGTAAGATCATGTTTATTCTCATCTCATTATTTGAAAAAATATATATGTGTATGTATGTACATATGTAGATGTAAATATAGCTTTTTAATTTTAATAATATTTACTTAGTAAAACATATTCAGTATCATTAATATTTATTTGTATTTGTGCAAACAAAATGCAAGTTTAATTAAGATATTTTTATTACAATAAGGATTCCTTTTAAGAAAAAGACAAAAAGAAATCTGAAAATAAACCATTTGATGTTTATTCAGTTTTCCCAGTAAGTAAGTTTGATTAAATATAGAAAAAACCCTGTTATATGACATTTTTAAATGTCAAATAATTGGTCCAGACTGCTGATAGATGAAATCGCAACAGATTAAAAAGTTTTATAAGTTTTAAGGTTATGAAAAATGAAAATACTGAAAGTTTAAAATCAAAAACTATTAAAAATAAATAACACATGAAAGCTTATTTTTAAAATCCTCACCGAATGCTATAAAAAGATCCAGAATATCCTATATAACTGAATTAAATTATTATCAGATCGAATAAAAGTGGATCGATTCAAGGGAGACATATTTCTGTGCCCCGACAGAAGATCCAGAGAAGAAATTACGCTCAATCAGGTTCGAAGACATGATATTATAATACTGATAGATGACTTCACTGAAAAGGAAGGAAGTGGCAGCACAAACTGCAGCGCTTCTATTCGAAAGCACGGAGGTGGAGTTATTAACCAAAACATTTCAGCTCGTCATTGGTGGCTCCCCCTTCCCTTATGACACTGAAAGTAGCCATGAGCACATCATAGGTGAAATCAAAAGCAAACTGAAATGCCAAAAATGAATTATGATTTCTTAAAGAAGGTGAATAATAAGAAATAATTCTGTTCGTAAAAAGGTTTACTGGGTTACATCAACAAGATATAATTAATTAATAAATACATTATTAATATATTGTTAAATTATCTCATAAACATATTAATGGTGTAATTAAAAATATTTAAAAAGGAGAGTTTTGATAATAATTATAACACAAAATTAAAAGAAATAATAATTTTATTTAATAACGATGGTCGCTGAATCTGAATAAGTCCATTTCTAAATTTCAAGTGATGGGCTTTTACATGAACACATATGAATTAATTTCAGACCCTCCATATATTGTATACGTCTGAGAGTATATGTGTGAGTGTGCATGAACAAAACATAAAGTACTTACTTCATACGCATTTGTGGTAGAGTGTATTAAAGATTCGGCAAAGCCGAATGTGGCATTTGTACTTGTTTTATTTTTTAATTTTCTGAATAATTTCTAATCTCAATTTGACAATCAAATTTGTTTGAAATTGTTTACACGACGTATGTGTAATATTTCTGTATAAGTCAACAAAAAATATTTGTCATACGCCTACTAACACAGAATATTAAAGGTTTGTATTTTGTTACACAAAAGAGCTAATTTATTAAAAATAAAATATTTTTTATTAAATACGAATTTGTATAAAGAGAGAAGATAAAACCCAATATTTTTTACAAAATATTTAATTAAAAGAAAATTAACAAAATATTTTAGCCAAAAAAAAACTTACTAAAATATAAACTAGAAAATAAATTTTCACTCTCTTTTGAATTTAAAAATATTCATAAATATTTTGTTCGTTTTTACCAAAACTGTTTAAAAATTGATGAATGATTATTTTGGACACTTGTGACATGTTCATTATTAAAACAGAATCCATATGTATGGAAATTGATGTATATTTATGTGCATATGTGTAGGTACATATACACTTACATATATAGTTTTAAGGTTTCATTATTAGCAAATGTGAGAGTGTTTGTTGATGTGTTGGTAAAGAAACATCCAACATAAAAAAGCACAAAATAATAAAATGAAACCGAAATTCATATCTCTAGCAGATGTATTTAGACTTTATGAATTTTGTGCAAAATTTTCTAACTATAAAATTACTTTATTTTTTTTTTTTTGCATTTTTTTTGTGTGAACGAAAAAATGAACAACAAAAAATTAAAGCTTTTTATGCATGTTTCTGCTTGTTTAAGCATAAAGAATTTTAGTTTCCATTTTTTCCATTTTTTTTTTTTTGTGAAAAAATACAAATAAAAAATACAGTCGAGTACATTAATGTTAAACACCTGTTGAGTAATAAAATATAAAAATAGAAAATATTCCTCTGTCATGGTTTCAAAATTTGTTCTAGTTTGTTTTAATTTAGTTGTACTGTAAAAAATATATATTATATTCATATAACGATTTGTATAATTGAAGTTTGTGTGTATGAGGTATATATTTTTAATCTAAACTCGTAGCACATGTGATTTGTCCGTGTTCATATCAGTGGACCTTTGACAAAACAATTCAACTTAAATTTTAAAAATTGACAAAAATAAAAATGTTGAAAGAATTTTTTTTCCTTTTTTTATAAAAAAGAAGAAAAACATTTTCATGTAAATAATTTTTCACATGTGGACCAATGATTTTAATTTTCAGAAACTAAAACATGCAAAGAGTAATTCCAAAACTTTCTATAATGCTGAAGGAAAACTTTGAGAAAAACAGATGTTGGGGTTATTTCACATATCATTTAGTTAAAAATGAAATCTACTGTTTATGCAAATTAGTAATGGGTAGCATTACTATAACCCTAAAAGCAAATGCCCTCCGTAGAAACCAACTAACAAGCCAATACCCATGTTTATCTTTTGTATTACAGAAGACTGCCACCAGTATATTCAACCATATGTTCATATGAAAATGTCGAAATCAACTGTTGTTTTGGGGATATGGATCAAGATTTTGAGGTGTCTTAAATGTACTTCCAGGAGATGTTTTAATTTTATTGGTGTCATTACTCATACTATGATCATGAAAATTCCATAACACTGGGTCCTACTAACTTGACTGAGGGGTTACAGATTTATCTCTGCCTTTAAAGCCAGAGATTGATCATTATTTTAAAAGCCTTAAATGATCAGAAATAATCTTGCATTATTTGGCGGAAATAAATATGTATTTCTTTTGATTTTTTTTTAAATAAAACACTCAGTAGTTTTTAATAATGATTTTCCATTTAACGTGAGTTACTCAATCTGCGATCAATAGAAGCTTACACCAGTGGATTTTTCAAACTTCGCTGAAATTTTATTATGTCAAGCTTATAAAAAATAAGTTCCATTTTTTGTGATTTATAGCTACATCAGACATCTGACTGATCTTTTTAAAATCCTTTGTTAGTGCGCTTTCCCCAACTTCATTGGAGAGTTTATTTATAATCACAGATTTTTTTCACTGTTTCGTTAAACAAATATGCGATATTCTTTTATTATCCGTTCAGCTCAACTTCACCATTCACTCTAAATGAGGAAATAACAAATGAAGAGAATTCGTATAATTAGCATTCTACCCGCAATACTATTAAGTGTTCCCACCATTCAGGGGCTTTCAATAGAAACATAAGCATCAGAAATTAAGAAGTTACGCAAGAAAAATCTCCTTCGTGAATCAACAATAATCAAATGTAGATTAGGTAGATATTTACGGGTAGTGGACATATTTGTGAAATGTATCCATTATGCCTAAATATCCGCGCTATACCTTCAGTGGAAGACAAACACCTTTAAATGAATGAAGCTTTTCGGAGTTTTCAAAGTTTCAGTAATTTCAATGTTTCCTGGCAATATGGTAGATCCATCTCCATTTTCTACATTTTGTTTGTATTGCCGTTCGTGTCTTAGATTTTTCCCTAATTTATCAATACTTCGTATATGGTGTAGCAAAGTAATTCCCCTGTAGATATTGCAACCTTTCAAGTCGTCACTTTTCGGTAACTTAACGATGATGCCTTTTTTTAACTTGCTGGTAGCATCTCTTCCTCTTCCTGAAAGTGATGTTTCGACATCTACTCGTAGAATTTTTTTGGTATTCTATCTTTTCAAATTATGATCAGGCACTCTCAGCCTGGAGACGTTTATTACTCGAAGATTTAAAACAATGAAATATTACATGAGAAAACGGAAAGACAACTGCAGCAAACCGAATAAAATGCAAATTTCTCTATCCGCAGCCCGTACTTAATGAGAGACGAACACCTTCTGAAGACGATATATTTTTGGAACGTTTTTACAATTTTTTTAAGAAAAAACAATATTCAACCCCTCGCAACTTAATTTGCTCAGCAATGTTCCACTGTATAAAATATAGGATATTGAGAAAAAAAAGAAGAAAATTGTATTTTCCATTTTATTTACTTACAACAATAACAAAAAAACTAAAGTCATTATAGGGCAGTAGTGAAAAGTTAACTTTTGAACACAAATGTTTGAATTTGTTTCTCTTTTTTTGTTTTAATTTCCAACACTTTTTTTGAAAGAAAAAGTAAAAGCACAAATAGAGATCAATATGTACATACAAACAAACATATGTACAATATCAATTACCATATGTATCGATATAAATTGGTTATTTCTATTTTTGCCCATTTGCAGTTCTTTTTTTTCCAATTCTTTACTTATAAAAAACAAGAAACTTCAGCTAAAAGGAAAACTCATATAACATTTTTTTAAGTGAAAAGAAAATAAGAAATTGAAATATGAAAAAGAAAAAAATAAAACTTTTAACAGCAAGAATTGGGAAAAAAAGAATAAGAAAAAAATAAAAACTTCATTAAAAATGTATTTAAAAGAGTTTTAGCAAACAACTGATACTCATTAAAATTTGAAAAGAATATTTCAACAGAATATTTTATAGCTTTTTTGTAAATTCACCACAACTGAATAACCTATAGAATAGTGAAAATTATGAAACAACGATTTACGACTCTTTTTATTATTCTTCGTAAGATCGAACTTTTCAAAGAGTTTAATTTTAATTTAAGAAAAAGAGTTTTATTTTTAATTTTCACACTCTTTAAAAAAGCTCAATTCTAAACAATTAAAAACTCTAAAATGATACAAATAAAAGAAGAGTGAAATCGAAATAAGAGTTTACAAGTGAGTAATTTGCACGAACTGTTTTAAAGTTGTGTGTATTTGAAAATGGGATGTTTGTGTGTTTACAACTTTTATATGAATATACAAACTTACTCACATATTAAGTTGTGTTAATTTTTGTTGTTGAATTTTCATTAAAGCACAGTAAGTTTTATAGCGACAATATATACTTATTTTTGTGTTTGTGTAAGAACAAGCACATATTTGTTTTTTCTATTTTTATTATTAACTGAAAGAAAAGTATTTTTTTTTAGATTTTGTACGGAGCAAAATTAAAAAAGGAAAGATAAAAATTTTAATCGAAAAAAGAGTTTTAATTAAGTTCATTTGAAAATAAAAATTTTGTTTTGAGTTTTTTTTATACTCTGGTATTTAGGACACCCATAATGAACCAAAAATAACTTTAAATGACAAACCCCAAATGCGTAACTTTAGCACTATAAATATCAACGTTGTGCGTGGCATATTAATTGAGAATAGATATTTGAATTGGATGGATGGAATGGGAGATCGTAAAATATTCTTTTCCTTTTATACCAAATTACTTGTGCATATAAACCACAATATTTTCTAATATATTCACATGAGAATAATTGGCAAATAAAAACAAGAACAAAAATAAAATATTATATATTTAACAAGGGTGTCTTAGAGAATTCCAAAGATAAAGTTAACTCTCTTGTTAATTTCCAACCACAGCAACATTTTAATGGTACCAAGTCTTTAACGAGATTCTGTCTGTTTTACCATGAAATTCAAAAACCAAAAAAGAAAAAAAGAAGAAAAAATATCATCATCAACAATAGAAAGAACAAAACAGGTTCATATTCTCAATAGAATTGTTTAAATGCCTAAAATCCACACAACAACAAAAACTATAAATAGCATAACCAACAATAGCAGCAGGAACTGTAGTAAGAACAACAACAACTATCACATAAACGTAACAAATAAATATTTCCCATATTTAAGTATGCATTAAACGTAACATCAACATCAAATATGTCTATGTGTAGGTATCTATGTATATATGTGTGTGTGGATCTATTTAAAGATTCAGTCATTCAGTCAGTATGTCAGCAGTCAGTCATTAGTAGTTCGAGTTCGAGAAGAACTATTAGAATAGAAGTAGATATATGGATTGTGTTTATAAATAGAAATATAGAACAATAAAATGTTTAACATGATAAAAAAATTTCCCATGAAAGAAACATAAAAACGAAAGACAATACATTCATATATTATGTCTCCCTCATCCCAAATTTCGAATACTCAGGAAATAGCGTATAATTAAAATTTAGTTCGAAAACGTGTTCTGCTAATAAACTAATAAAATCTTAAAATGAAAAATTTACAACATATTAAGTTCCCAAACTTAAATCGATTTCATTGATACCAATTCAAATTCTAAAATTTTTTTCAAAACATTTTTAAATAAAAATGTGCAATAATGGACCAATATCTTCTATATATTTTCTTCAAAAGTACTTGAAATGAAATAAAGGACAAATGCAATTAGCTTTCAAGACAACAATCGATTTTGGGCCTAATTTTCTGGCTACAGAATAATTTTTAAAATATATTGCGAATATTCTTGAGATGTCTTTGATTGATTGGAATCAAATTAGAAAATTCTTTCTATTATAGTTGTTTTGATATTCGATAATCAATGTTTGATTTCTATGGGGGATACCCCTTATTTGGTCCTATTTATTATTTTGATATGGAGATTTAAGTACCAAGTATTTGAAGGTATTTGACTCACTTGCTTAGATCTGAGGTGATTCAGCTAAAAATTTACTTGAAAATACCTCAGATCTAACCATGTTATATATCAAATAGTTCAAAATTACAGAATTATTTCCAAAAATCTGAACATTAGAAATTAAAAAATGAATGAGAATAATGTTTGTTATATAATATATCATTTCATTCATATTCAAAATATTTCTTTATCAAGGATATTCGCTTTTCACATCTAGAAATATTTTAAGTAAATTTCCCGTGAAAATAACATAGATTTTCATCAGATTGATCAGATTAGATAGATGTGTCATACTTGCTCCAAAATATTTAAGACTTTAGGACCCAGAGCAACAAGGTAAATTATATCAATTTGGATTCATTGAATGGTTGGATGTTGCTCAAGATAGAATAACATAATGGTTACATTCGTAAAATTTATGTACACCGAGATAATGTTATATGTATTATGTTGCTGGAGTCTTATTTAGACGATTATCATTTCAAAGCTTTTACAACCATTGAACCTTGGAGTTCCCTAAGGTAGTGTTCTCGATCTACTCATGTTGCTTGCTTTCATACTTAAAAGTAAGCATCTACTTTTGGTTTCAAAAGCTGAAACTGTCCTTCCGTATTCCGTGAGGTTGGAGGTTTGAATTTCATAATGTGATTATATTACATAAGTACGCGCTTATATAAAAGAAGACCTTGGCGCCGCCATAAAGTTAAAAACGTTAACCCTACACTGATTAAAAATCAATAAATCAATCGAAACCAATATTATTATATAACATCCAATCATGTGAATGAACTAGTAATACGAGCATAGATATTTTAAAAAGGATGCAATCGTTCTGGTTTGTGAGATATGAGAACATCGAAGACTCCATAACGTATATATATTCCTGTTTCTTATCAAAATTAGAGTCGATTTAGCTATGTTCACTTCTCCATCAGTGCATTGGATACATTCTCATGACCATAATAATCCGAATACAAAAAAATTTTCCAGATTGTTTGTTAATACTGTAAGCAGTTTTCTACTTAAATCACTGAAATCAGCCAAGTAAAAGAGAAGGTGTAGTCCGATATCTGAGGCAACCTCTAACTTCAGGCTTTTAATATACTCAACTGAATAAAAAGCTTCTCAGTATTACAGCAAATAATCAGTCCAAATTTCATTGAGCTCTGTAAATGTGGATGTGCGAAATCCACTCATGGATTTTGTACAGTAATAAATATATATTATATAAATAAATGTGTTGCTGCTTTTGTATATATGGATTGGATTATATATTATCACTCATATTAAATTCGATATTTTATTTTCTGAAATTAGTAAATTTTGAGATAAATTCACATTATTATTTTGTTAAAAATAATTTAAAATCATAACATTTTATTGCAATGAATTAAATGAAAATGAAATGAAATATGTTGCATAACTTTATTTCATTCACAAAATGACAATCAACAGAACTTAAAATAACAACAACAACAAAACTTAAATATTTAATAAAAAATATTAAAACAAAAATAGCAACAACATATTTATGGCATCAAGATTTCGTGCAATTAAAAACAGATTTTACTTTGACTTTAACCGCAATTGTGAAAAAAAGAATTTAATTAAATGACCCAGAGCCATAATAATGGAAAATAACAACAAAAATTTAATAAAAAAAAAATAATAACAAAAATTCTACTTGAACATTTCGTAACTCACACACAAACAAATAAAATTGAAATTTTGTTGTAATATTTTGCATTTAATTAAAAAAAAATGAAAATAAAAAGTGAAGAATGAAATACAAAATATTTAAAATTAAAATCCAAACTATAAATGTATTAATTAAATATACAAACATATGGAAACATGTATATCAAATATATTTACTACTACAACTACAAGTATATAAAATTAAAATTTATAGATACACAGAAAATAACAACAACGTTACATGTTCAGATATTCAGGTTGATCTTGGATTTTTTTCCTTGAAAAATATAATTCTAAAAGCGTATTTAAGGAGTGAGAAAAATTCCTAACATACATATATGTTAAAAAAAAACTAAACCTCTAAACTTACAGTTCTGATCTTTTGTTTGATTGAAATTAATTACAGTTTATAAAAAAGCTTTAAGCACTTAAGATGAAATTTTGAAAATCCTTCCATTAACGTTTTAATAGTACTTTCTGTCATCTCCTTTGTAAATCTTTGTCCACTTCGATTCTCTGTTATAAAGAGTACAAAATCTCTTCACTGACCTTTGCTTTGGGTAGTTTGTAGGATTTGTTTACAATTAATCTTCTTGTATCACTCAAGAGCCCGTTAGGCATAATATCATAATATCAAATCAGTTCAAACATATATGGACACATGATGAATTTTTATGATTGGTAACAGCCATTCCCCGATTTAAATTTCTGTATTTATGGTGTCCGTTTTAACAAACTATTGGCTCATTTCCCGCTCCTGCATATTGCTTGACATACCAAGAACTTTTCTGAAATATTTGACTGCTTTTGGATCATAAATTTTTTTCAACATTATATCAATTTAAAATTTTTGACCAGGAAATTGGGAAAAATCGACCAGAAAAATAGTTCATCGTTCATAATGCAGTATAAACATTTATTTAGAAAACTTGATTTCTATATCGGTGCTCTGTTTCTGGCCTCTAAATTTGTACCAGTTTTGCTGTCAGAAACTTTTTGAGACTTATATGTTTTTAAAATTTTAAAATTTAGACATTAAATTTTCTTATCAAATATTCTGAGCTGACCAGGCTGCTTTTCTACCGGATGCTCTTTTGATAATGCTTTGAATAATTTTTTCTTAAGAAACATCATTTGGATCATACCTTCTTCCTGACAGATGTTTTAAAATGGAAAACTTTTCTCGGTACAAAAGGCGGCAGACCTTTTAGTTTTTTGCTAAACCTTTGTAGAACCAAGTTGGATTTAGATGAACCCAGATTATCAATATATTAATTTGTTTGACATTAAACATAATAATTAACATGTTTTATAAGGAAAAATTTATCACAAAAAAAATATCAAATAATACTTCGATTAAAAATTTTAATAAAAGACGTGTGTAAAGAATTTTTCAGTCTCAGTCTTTATATTGAAAAATGAAATAAAAAACCTTAAATTAGCTGTATGTGTGAATATGAATGCGTGTGAGTACATAAACATTAAATGTGTATGTAAATATTAAAATTGTGTGTTTGTGATTGTCTCTGTTTATGTGAATTGTGTACTTTTTATCTGTGTATTTACACAAGACACAAAATATTTATATAATTTTTCTGTACTCTTACTCTTTCTCTCCCTCTTTTTTGTTGTTGTTTCAAGGAAAATAACAAGTATTTTTTTAAATTTTATTTTATTTTTATATAATTTTGTTGTTGTATTTATTGTACTTAAATGTAAACATTAATTGAAATATAAAATTTATGATTATGTTTTTATTATTATTGTTGCAATTTCTTTGTTTGTTTATTTGTTTTGTGTGCGTATGTATGCCTATGTATGTATATGTTTTTATATATATTAATTTTTACTTGTTTCTGTTATTTGATTTTTTTATTTTTTCCATATTGTTATTTTTATATTTTTATTTTATTTTTTGTCTCCTCAAAGTTTAAAGTAGTTGAAGAATTATTATACGTTTGCATGTGTATGTGTTGTAATAATCACATAAACAAGAATTGATACTCATGTGTATATGTGTATGCGAATGTGTGTTGAATAGAGTTAAAATTGTTTACTTTGAATTGTTTTTCAAATTGAAGTTACTTAATAATAAATATAATTGACATAATAAAGTTATTATTTTAACCTAAAAAGATTTAAGAGGATCGAAAATTTTGTTTAAGATTTAAATTAATAAAATTCAATAGATGTTTTTAAAAATTTACAAATAAATTAAGAAGTTAATAAATTATTGGTAGAATATTTCAATTCCATCACATATTTAGATTTTTCTATCAAACAATGCGTATGAGTGATATTAATCAGCATATTGAAAATTAATATTAATCATACGCAAGATTTCTCATATTAACAAATCTTGAAAAAATAAGATGCAATGGATGTAAAAGTTTACAAAGTTTGTAAATTCTTTTTAAAAATTATATCTTTAACATATTTTTAATACAAAATAGCTGCCATTAATACTCAAAGAAAATGGATACATTAGCACATATCGGTCAGATTTGCTTTTAAAATGACTTTATGGTTTTTTAGTTTTCAAGTGATTCCTTTTAATTAATCCGTACCTTCTGTTTAGAGTCGTATAACTCGGAATATTGATTTTTAAAAATTCTCCATTAATAGAAACTGTATACAAATATTTTTAGGGAATTTTTGTAACTTTCAGTAAAAAAGTTTAAATTTAGTGAGAAAATTGAATTTTTTGTAAGAATTTGAATTCTTAATTTGTATAAAAAAACTAAAATATAATCTTTTAGTGAAAAGAATGAATTTTTAGTAAAAAAGTTAATGTTCTTTAGAAAAATTTAATTTTTAGACAAAACTATTTTTATACCAAAAGTTGAATTTTTATTTAACAATTTTGAATTGAAATGTGAAACTTGGATCTTTTAAGTGAAAAATAAAATATTTAATGAAAAATAGAGTTTCTAATGAAAATTAAACGTTAAGTGAAAGTATGAATAATTAATTAAATTTTTAATTAAAATAATTTAATTTTAGTGAAAATTTTAATTTTCAGTGAAATGCATTTCTTTTTTCATTTTAACGACACAATAAACAAGTAAGAGTGACGTACTAGATAATAACATACATTATGACGACAGCGTGAAAAAATATGGACCAACCTTCGTAACAATGGTTTGTGCTTTCATGCTTATTTATAGTAAAATGATTTTACTCACATTACAAGAATTTATGTCGTCTGGGATAATTTTCCTAAATGTAGATTATATGAAGGCCATAGTAAATTCTCAAAAGATCCGTGCAATATATAATTTGGTTATAGGCATCTTTAGTAGTTAGAATATCATCAAAATACTAATGTTATTTAGATTTATACACTTTAAAGTATTAGGATCTGTGATCATTTGCAGAGCGATCCTTTTCAACAGGTCTTATTCAATGTTACCTAAAATATTTTACTGACTATTATGTTTATTGACACAAAAAACCAAACATATTATTTTTCATTAGATATCTAAAAATTGCGACGCGTCGTCGGCCATCGAGAAGTATCGTGGATATGGTTAAATCACCTTATAAATTAGTTCTTATTAATTTTGTGTGTTGAAAGAGGAAATAGCATTAATTTTTCTAAATGTTAACAAAATTTTCATAAACTCGTAATATACCAACCTCCAAGTTTCAGACTATATTTCCAAGAAAGAATATTGTTTGCCAGGGATCAAGTTAACCATATTTTACTTTCTACAGAAGCGAAATTGTTAGTTTTTGCTGATAAACTGTAACTGACAAAAACAAACAATTTAACTAAAAACAACAATTTGACAAACAGACGGATATCACTAAATCGACTCAGAATTCGATTTGGTCCAAGCATGCACTATATGTGCACACTATAATTAAGTATACAATATATTCAAACAAAATTTATATAAATTATAGTGTTTTTGTTAAAAATTTTAGTTTTACCTAAAATTGTGCTTAAATGCAATTTATAGAAATTTTTATTTTCCAGATAAAAATTTCTTCTTTAGTTTGAGGGTTAATTTTTTGTGTAATAAAATACCAGCAATTAAAAATTTATATTAAATTTCTATTTATTTATTTTCTTTATTTATTATTACTTTGAAGTTTTCTTTTGTTATTGATTTTATAAAAATAATAATAAATATTTTCTTACTTTTTTCCAAAAAAATATATTTAAAGAGATAAATAAATATAAAAAGAATATCGAGAAAAGTAACTATAAATTTAATAAAGACATAAATTGTATTTTAACCCTAAAGGGCCTTAACTATAACGAAAAATATAAAGGAAACAAGTAAGAATAATAAATACGGCTACGTCGAATCTTCAATACCCTTTACCACAAATGCGTGAAAGAAAATACATATACACTTACACATACAATCACAAACGTAAATAATATATAAAAGTGTATCTTAAATACACCACGGAAATACTTTATGAGTCATAAAATTAGTTATATATTAAGCTATAACCTTTTTCTACTGAACCGATTTTGATCATTTTTAGAAAGGCAATGAAGTACATATAACTTAATATTACAGGAGAATAACATTCTAATTTGTCGAAAGTATTTTGAACTTATAAGTTACCTCAGATAAAGGTCTATATCTTTTTAAATACTTAATGATTTGCTAATTTTAAATAGCAAACTTCTCAAGTGCAATGAAACACATACACGGACGTAGACTCAGATTTTTATTTTTGGGTCCGAGATGATTTTTTTAATGCTACAAACTGAATGACAAAGTTAATATACCCCCTTCATCACTTGTTGTAGTGGAGAGTATAAAAATCCAAAAAAAAATAAGAAAAAAACTATTTAAGTAAAAAAGAGTTTCAAAAGAAGCACTAAAATAGCAACAACAAAAACAACTGCTAAAAAACTTAATACAAATTGTTTTTCTTTTTTTAATATTTTATAAATATTTATATATATATTGAATTCAATAAGAAGAAGATCTGGAAGTTATATAAAAGACTGAGAGCGAGAGAGGTAAAGAGAGGGAGAGAGTTTGTTTTATGCCTTTTAGCAATGCAGATAATCGTAAGTTGTTTATCGTTTATCGTTGTATATTGACACTCAATTTTCTACAGGCTGCCATTGGCATTTTAAATAAATTTTATTAAGATTTCTTTTCTTCTTCTTCTTTTCAAACAAAAAAAAAAGAAGATCTGAAAAAAAGTTTTTGTCTCCTTCGTTTTTAAGTTTGTATACTAAACTCAGTATTGAATATTTGCAAAAAAAAATCATTTTAAAACATAATGAGGTGTGACAAATTGGAATCCTTTTTGCTGCTTTTAGCATTAAGACGAAATTTTTCGAATAAAACGTGTGATTTCACTTAAACAAAATATCTTGAAAAAGGAAATAATTTAAATTCTGTTTTAAAAATATATTCAAAGAAGATAATAAAATAATAAATTAAATTAATTAAAATTTTTAATTAACTGAATTAAAAATGTTTAATTAAAAATGTACATATTTCAAAAAAAAAGCTAACTTTATCAAAAATATTTGCATACTTGCTTGACTGGCTACTACGTAAATTCTTTTGAATCCTCTAGAGCTCACAATTTAATTTTATAAATATTTGACGTTTTGTCAAGGACGAAGGCTACTGAAATACAAAATGTTTGGTCTAACATTACACTTCCGTATAAATGCCTTGTCAGAATTAAGGTTTAAGTTCTCCAATCTACAGATATAAATAAATTTGAGGGTAATAAATTTTGTATTAGTTCTCATCTACCTGCAGAGTATGACTGCAGCAATAAAACAGACCCACTTCCAAAAATCACTTTTTACTGCACAAATCTTAAAAAAATTAGATTTGTCATTATAATTTGTAAGCTTAAATTTATTTAACAAAAAAAAACTTTATCAAATGTTGAGAGATTCGGTCCACAATTTCTTGTAGCACTTGAATAATTCCCTTTACTGAAAATCAATACATAAGACGAAAACCTATAATATGAATATCATGAAAGTACAAAATAAAATTGTAAGAGTGTTAGTCCAAAATTGTCTTCATAATGATGTAGGGAACCATATAATTAGTTTTAAGTAAAAATTACCCTCTTTTAGTTATACTCTAATCTCTTACTAGTAGTACCATCACTAATGTTCATTTATATTTAAATAATTAAGATAAAAATAAGCAGAAACCGATGTTCGATTTTATATGAGGGTCTGCCTATAATTTCCCATAACTCCCAGATAACCTTCGACAATAAAAAAAACTTTTAAAATACATAAGTCTCTCATAAATTTTAATAACATAACAAGTTATTGAAATCTTAATCAGAAATCAGAAAACCAACAGTATGGTTTGTTCCAACATTTGGTGTTAGATGTTTCTAAGTCGGGGTGTAACTGACTATAACATTTTTACCTCTTCTTTAATATTATTATTGCTTCTCATATGTTCCAACCGATATATGTCTGCAATTGTTTTTTATATTGCTAACTGTTGCACTATATTCCAAATGATCTACATGGATTAGCAAGGATTAGACTTTACGACCTGCTGGAATACCTTTATTTGACTCTTTTTTTCCGAGTTAAAGGGGTTTACCAAAATGGAGTCATTGAAGCCTACATTAGAGTTTGGATATAACTGAACTACCATTTCGACCTAACATAGATCATGATTTTTGAAATACGCGGTATTAAAAAATAACATGACTTGTTTTTTTTTCTATCAATTATCCTTTCTTTTTGAGCAAAGCACATGCTAAACTGATATGAAATAAGGTACTGAAAAAATGCTAGGTGGACTAAGTAAATTATTAGCGGTGTTCTGAAAATTTGTACACAGCTATATACTTAAATGAAAAGGTAAAAACAACGTTTGATAAAAATTGTTGCTCCGGAACGATATTTATATTCTCAAGTTAAAATATTTTCCACAAAATATCCGAAAAATTTTAGTTTTGACTTTCATACAGTTAAATATACTAATATTATCTTATATCAAAAAAAGGATACTGGAACCTATCATATCCTTTTTCTAAAAAGTGAATTTAATCATCAAACATAAACTTTTTTTGTAAAATAATGTAATATTTATTATGTTCCTTTAAGAGTCTTCTTATTTTATTTGGGTAGTGATATCAAAATTTGTTAAAATATTATTTTACTGATTGAGTTTTTGTTAGTATTATACTGAATAAAACAAGTATATAAATATATTATATAACTCATACGCCTAGATGTTCTTTGTTTATGTTTTTAATAAAAGACTACACATAATAAAATTAATTCTATATATTTAATTTAAAGTCATCCGAATCAAATGAAAATATTTCATAACCGATAAATAATACAACGTATTTTTCAGTCTTCTTTTTTCTGATTTTCTTATTGCGTCTATAATTATTCTTTTTCGCTTCTAACGCTTCCTTAGATAAGTTACTTGAAGCAAACATGTTTTTTATATAATTTTCTATTATTGTTGCCATTGTGCGTCTTAGACTTATTTATCTTATTATTCATCACAATTGAGCATATTCATTTTAATTATTGGCAAGAACACAATTACAGCATTTATTTAATATTATTATATACAATTGTAAACTTTGGGTAATAAGATATTAATTTTGTAGGAAAATATTACGTTTATAGAAATTGTCATTCTCATATATAACAAAAAACTGGCAGCTGTTCTCATTTTGATTATTTATCCAAAAGTGTATATAATTTAATTAAATGTCATTCTATTCTGAATACTTTTGTATTTTGTCCTTGAAATAATCACTGTCTGGGTGGAGCAGTTTTAACATTACAAGTTTGAAAGAAACTCTTTATAATCGGTATAAGGTTCTCCATTTTAGGAAATCTCCGATTTATTTTTATTAACCAGGCTGTAAAGTTAAAGTGTCTTTCATAGACTTTATTTTTTTAAAGTTAGGATGCTTAAGTTAAAACAGCAAAAATATTTAAAGCAAAATCAAAGTTGAACATAATTGATTTGAGATTGAGTAAATTTTTTCATTTAGTTTGAATTAAATTAAATTAAAACTTGGTAATGTATTCTTCCCAAAACATATTTTCCAAACACATTTAATTTATTTTTTATAAAATTTTATTTAAAATAGAGAAGTCCATAATTTTCGAAAGTTTTAGTCAAACATCCAACTATAGACTAAAACCCAGGGTTCTACATTATTTAATAATAAATAGTATGTGAAATATTAGTAAACACAACGCACCAACTATACGCAGGAAAAAATTAATTAATTAACGTTGTACATAGTTGATTTAAGATTGAATAACATTTGTTTTTCATTTATTTTGAATTGAATGATTTTATGTTTAAATTTTATAAATATTTAGAATCTCTCGATATTAATATATAAAATTTTACAATGATGAATTTTTAAAATTATGCTGAACTACGAAAATTTCAAGTTTCAAAAATTTAAATTCAATATTCTCAAGAAACTGAATTTACAGTGAAACAATTTTAAATAGACATTTTATGTTTATGAAGTAAAATCATAACTGAAAAAAGACAAATTATTAATATTTTAATTTATTTTAAGTTGTTATTTTTCTTATATATAAATTGATACTTCCTTTTTTGGTGGCATTTAACACAAAATTATGTTCTTTAATAAAATCAAATCATTAAAATTAAAAAACCTCTAAATCTCGCCTCCATTACAAATAATATCAAAAATTTTTAATTACAATTTTAATTGGGGTAATTTTAAAATAATCAAAGTGATTTTAATTCTTTTTAAATTACTTACAACAAAAAGTTTCAGCTGCAATAAACAATATTACTACAACATATATAAACCATAACAAAAACACTTATACACACATACATACACTCATATTTGTTTTGTTTATAAAAAAGGAGTGCATATAATGAAAGCTCTTTTTTAGTACATACCAATACATTTACACAACTAAAGAGAGTTTATAACTGAAATAGAGTGAGCTTTTTTCGAAAAGCTCAGAGAGAGAGTAAAATCTCAGTTATCTTGATTTGTATTTGTAGATTTATTCGTTAACTTTTATTTATTTTCAAGAACACTTTCGTTAAGTTTTTGTTTTTATTTTCTCATTTGTAACTTTTCTCTTTTTTGTTATATATTTACGTCTCTGTTGTTGTAGTTTTTATTTTCTTTCGTTAAATGAAATGTAACTGACCTAGTAACTAATAATAAGTCACTTAATTAAAGCCAATTACAAAAGGGTGTAACAGTAGCAATTTTATATTTTGGAAAATTTTAGTTAAAGAAATTTGGAAATTAGAAAATTTAATTAAAAGGCCGAGCTATAAGTGCTATTTACCGCAAAAGCTTTGACTTTTTAACAAGAAAAATTAAATATACATGTATTCGAAACAGCGCCGAATTAAACGGTGTTGTTTAAAATTTTTTCATATCGGTTCAAATTTTTTTTATATTAATTACCAATAAATTTTTATAATGATAATATCATAAATATATTATACTTAATCATAATCACAAAATATATGGATGTCCATAAATTTGCATAGTTTAAACAACAAAAGTGAAAGTAAAAATTTATTTTTTTTACAAAATTGCTTTTTAAGAAAAAATTTTTATTAATAATTTAATTTCTAGTAAAATTTAGTTTTTTTTTTTTTTTTTTGTAGAAACATTAATTCTTTAGCAAATAGAATTTCTAGAAGTTAATTTTTAGTTCAAAAAAAAATAATTTTTGCAAAATTTGAATTTTAGTGAAAAATTTCATTTTGTAAAATTATTTGTTGTTATCAAACTGCGAAGCTTCTTTTTCAACCAAAATATAGTAGATTAAAAAGTAGATAGATTGAATTATTCAACCTTCGAACCATAAATGATAAATGGTATTAGGATAACTTCAGCGATTTAATTAAGTCTCCTATTTTGCATGTTAACAGTAACTTTATGAACATTTGTCCTACTAAAATAGATTTAAGCACAGAAAACTTATAATATGAAAATGTTTAAATTTGTCATAAATTAAAATAGATCCAAGCATATTCTTAATGTTCAAAGTATCTGTCCACAACTGTCCGTAACTCCCATTCAAATCTAATTTAGAAAACAACTTTAAAGTACAGAAATTTAAAAATAAATAAATTAAATAAATAAAACTTACACAACCATAAAATACAGTATGGTATATGCCGCTCTTCCGAAAATTACCTCAATATGACATAAATCTCTCATAAATGGGAGTATTGTCATCTTATTTTCAATAAGTCAGATAAAGGTAAAGATTCAATTTTAACGTCCATTACTTTTACTTGCTATACTTTCAATATTTAATGCAATATATGGTACTTCGATGAACATATTAAACATGGTAACACCAATTCAACTTAAATCGAATTTTGGTTAAAAAAATAATTTTTGCAAAAATTTGAATTTTAGTGAAAAATTTCATTTTGTAAAATTATTTGTTGTTATCAAACTGCGAAGCTTCTTTTTCAACCAAAATATAGTAGATTAAAAAGGTAGATAGATTGCAGTTATTCAACCTTCCCGAACCATAAATGATTGGAAATGGTATTAGGATAACTTCCAGAGTCGATTTAATTAAGTCTCCTAATTTTGCATGTTAACAGTAACTTTATGAACATTTGTCCTACTAAAATAGATTTAAGCAGACAAAACTTATAGATATGAAAATGTTTAAATTTGTCATAAATTATTAATAGATCCAAGCCCACATTCTTAATGTTCAAAGTATCTGTCCACAACTGTCCGTAACCCCCATTCAAATCTAATTTAGAAAACAACTTTAAAGTACAGAAATTTAAAATAAATAAATTAAATAAATAAAACTTACACAACCATAAAATACAGTACGGTATATGCCGCTCTTCCGAAAATTACCTCAATATGGCATAAATCTCTCATAAATGGGAGTATTGTCATCTTATTTTCAATAAGTCAGATAAAGGTAAAGATTCAATTTTAACGTCCATTACTTTTACTTGCTATACTTTCAATATTATAATGCATTCATATATGGTACTTCGATGAACATATTAAACTGGTAACACCAATTCAACTTAAGCCAGGTCCGATAGTAATTGTGTCACACAAATTCAAGCAATTTCTTGTTTTAAATCAATAGACCTTGGACTCGAAATACACATCAGCAACTCAGCAGTATTATGATTAGCATAACTGAGCAAGTGTGTCCTTAAGCTTTATAGTCTATCAGTTGTTAACACGCCTGCTTCCGAACTAATTCAGCTTGAAATGTGAAAAAAAACGATTCAGTAGAGAAAAATTATTGCCAAAAAAATGACAAAATGTATAAGTCTTAGACTAAATATAGGGTGTGAGTGTTTGATTAAACAAGCATTGATGTGCTTTCCAAGAATTACAAGCTGTAATCAAAAATCACAAAGAAAAAAGTGGTTATTATTTAAGGAAATTATAAAATAAAAAGAACAAAATTATTTTTATTTAAAATGATCAACATACATTTCTCAAATTTTCCATATTTTCACAATCTAATTAAAATGACATTTAATATTTACAAAAAAATCAGGCGTGTCAAAATAACAAAATGAATAGCTAATTTAAATTTTGAACAATTTAAAATTAAGTCACAATGAGCACAGGAACACATAAAAAAGTCTATAAAATAATTATAATTAATGATGTTCACAAATCACAATCGTAGAGGGGCCTTTTTAACAATAATGTCATTATTTATATATAAAAGTGTATATTTAAGAGAGTGTGTGTGTAAGAGTAAGTGTCAGTGTATTAATGGTTGTATGTGTGTGTGTCAGTGTTAATAGTTATTTAGCCAACATCCGTTATGTTAAAAGCATATAAACGTGCAATACACAATCACACATACACACAAACACACACTTAAACATACAAACATTAAAAATATAGAAATACACTTTATGTCATCATATCAATTGTGGTGATAGGAAATTCAATTACAAATGCTTTTAGTCAAAAAAGAGCAATCTAATGTTATTATTATCAATATGACACACACACACATACACTTCTATACATATTTACATGCATATAGAAATAAATATGTATAGAAAATGTCTTTATGCGTTTAAATGAATATAAATATCAAACGATGACTTGATAAAATAAATATACATACACGTGTTATTGTATTGTTCATATGTATGTAGATGTAAATATATTTTCAAAATTAAATATTGAAAGAAAAGACGAACCAGAAAAAAAGAAAATTTTTGTTTTTGTAATAGAGGATACATTAAGTTTGTCATTCTACATATAAAACACTATGAATAATATATTTAAGACACTGTTATATAATTCTAGGCCTAAATGATAATCTTAGCGTGCATCTATTTCAGACTTTCTTCAAAATAAATTAAACATTTATTTTATAAAGGGCAGATAATTTCTCAAACTTTAATAAGATTTTATTTCATAAGGATCAGTTCAAACATTTTCAAACATATCAAGTCTAAAAACTCAACCTTTATTTTTATTAGAATTTTTGTAGAAAATGTGAGTTTCTTTACAAAAGAGGGTTTTAAGCCTTACAAAATGAGGAAAATATTCAAAAAGATTACAGCTCCAGATCCAGAGCCTATTCGAAACTATCAGAAGGCCCTAATCTAGATTTTATTAAGATCTCCTTTGAGGTGACATTAGAATCCGAATAAATGAAGTCTCTATAACGACTTTCATTTAATTCACATATTTGCTAATAAGACTGGTCTGTTGCCTCATTTGGCACACAATAAGGTATTATCGAAGTTAAAGGTATATCATAAATAGAATGAGCTTCTCTTAGAGGACTTTCTGACCAAAGGTTTAGGCATTAAAGAATATCCCAACTGAAGCTGGTTAATTTAATTGCAATAAATGGTGATCGAACCTACATAAATTCAGGATTTCTTGAAGATAGGTTCAATAATACAATATTAAAAGTGGGACACTTCATGCCACTCTACAATAAGTTCAAAACCAACAACTTTTGAAAAAAAACATGTGTTTTGATCTGCTTTTTAATTCTGATAATCATGAATTCCATAGGAGTTATACAGGTGAAAAGCGGAACATTAAAATCTTTTATCGGAGTGTCATATTTTTGTTTTTGTTATTCAGATTTTAAAGTTGTCGAGTTATTTGCAAGAACTTTAGTAGGTTTTTCATTGTATATGAAAGATACCTTCTTATAACATGTTATTGGTATATAAAAATTTCTTATTCGCATTGTCGTTTTGCGACGATAACAATAGTTATTGTTTATTTATATATAATGATAATACATATTCAAATATATTTAATTTTCCACGTTAAGACAAATTAAAAAAAAAATATGTTTTTATTTAATAAGAATAATTTTATTAAAGCAACGAAATTGTTATCATAATAAAATCAATTCAATATTAGTGATAACGATAAATGTTTGCAGCCAATATATTAATGTTTGCAAGAAACATATTGCAAAGTGACGTTTCTTTGCGTGTATGAAACCTAAATATAAATCATATCATACATGAAGATCTATTAAAGTGTGAAGACAAGACTTAATATGTTATCTCTAGTTGAGTGGTAAGCGATTAACAATTATTTCGATTATTGAAAACCTGAAGCAGTGAGTGTCTTAAAATTTTGTCACAAGTATTAATAAAAATATGTTCAATGAATATTTAGAATCTTAAAATTAGTAAAATCCGCATAACGGCAATATCCAATTCAAATTCAGAAGTATCAAACGTCTAAAATTAACTGCTTCGAAACATGACATTTTTTCAGTTTCACTCCTTTTACAAACTTCAATTTTGTTGTTCATGTTTGTAAATATTTAAATTGTAAGAAAAAAGACAAATCAAAAAAGTGAAAAGTGATTTTTTGATGACCAACAAAAAATGTCTAAAAAGTTTTGTTACTTTTCAATTTTTCTTTCCAAAGTCCTTGAACTATTTGTTTGTTTGTTTGCTTTTGTGAATTTATTGAAAAAAATATATATAAAGATTTTACTTCCACCAGATTGATATGGGTTCTTTCAAATCATATTTTTTTCCATTTACCTCTAAAAGTTTTATTCCCCATATATGAACACTATTGATATCCGATACCTGATACCTGTTGTTTATAACATAAAAGGAATATTTTTTTAGTTATTGCTAAGGGAATAAATATGACTGTAAAAAGATTTTTTTTTGCGAAAATAAAATCATTTCTAGAGAAAACAAAACAAAAAGTCAAATAAAGTTTGAAATCAAAAATAAAAAAGTGAAACAAAATATTAAAAAAAAATAAATAAATAGCAGCAGCAGCAATATCAACTAAATAGAAATTGTGCTGCTGCTGGTTTTTAAACTTTTTAAATATTACACGTGCCTTCTGAGTATTATTTACCATAGAGAAATGGAGAAATCGAGGAACAACAAAAGCATATCTCATTCATTCTTATAGTTACAAAACCTCTATGCACACATACGCACACACACATACAAACAAACATATGCACTGGCACACTAAAACTTATTTGTTGTGTTTTATATTTTCAAAAATAAAAAAATATGTAAGAGTGTCAAGTCCGACTACGTAATACCCTACGCCGCAATGTTGATTATAAAATGATAGGTAAGAAAACTTAATGGACGACCCTCCTATAATTTGGTTTCTAATGCTTTACAGTGCAGTATTTAATTATGTAAGATATTAATTGGAAGATAGAAGAAATTTATTGCCACCCTCGTAAAATCTCGAACATGGATTTCTGCTTAAGTTTATTTCAATTTGATTAACTCTTAACATAATATCGATATATATGTGTGATTTATGCTCTCCAATGTGATATTTGGAAGATATGGGACCTAAGCTAATATACTGAATAATGGACTGCTTCTCGTACAACTCAGCACATCATTTAAAGATTGCTTTAAAACTTATTAATACCCAATTTCGTTAAGATCGCTTTATATTTTGGACTATTATGACCCTTAACTTCATTGCGAAAGCAACTAGGACAAGTTATAAAAATGGACACATCATCACTAATTTCAATATGCATAGTCCTTGAGACAAATTTCATCAAGGTATCTCTAAAATTGCGATTGGTATTTTGTTCACAAGATTTACATGGACAGCCAGCTAAAAGGACGAACATCGTTAAATCGGCTCCAAAAGTGATTCTAAGTCGAACTAAGTATACTTAAAAGTGGTAAAAATTATAGAAAAAATATTTGTGCGTTACAATGTTAAGCACAAACGCATTATACCCCAACTGCCTATGGTGCAGTAGAATATAAAAAGTCATATACACACTCGCACATACATACACACACATATATGTATTAAACAGATGAAATCATTCTCCTGAGGTTTAAATTGGTAAACAAATGTTGAAAAGTTTCGCTAAAATATACAATAAATGTGTGTGTATGTGTACTTAAAGTGCGATACATCAAATTTCTTTCATTTTTTATTTTGTATTTTTTTAAACGTAGTAAAATTTTTAGTTTATTACAGAAGTTGAGAGAGAGAAAAAAAAACGATCACATAAATTATTTTCCACTGAAATTTGTCGCAAAAGTTTTTGTAACGCTGGATGAAGAAATATTTTTGTTTTTTAATTTAAAACTGTTTTTGTTTTATATATAAAAATACATTAAATTTATCAAAATATTTTAAAAGTATATTTTTTTCAATATTATTCAATTTGTAAGTCCTAGTGCGTATGACTAATGTGTAATTTTATATTACTTATACGTTTGTTGAAATGAAAAGTAATTTCTATTTTTAAATTGTTTCTTCTTTTCTTGCGTTTTTTACTACTTTGTTTCGTATTTTTTGTTTAAATAAATATTTTTAAGAACTTAAGGATTCTAATTTAAAATTTTCAGAAAATGTAAACATTTAACTTAAATGTTGAAGAAAAATGTATTAATTTAAAGATTTTTTATTTCCAAAAATTTTAGAAATTTTTGGGTTGGGTTTGAGTAGAAATGTATTATCGTTTTCAATACTGCATTTTGTTTCAAGATTCAGACTTTGGAGTTTCGGAACAAAATAAGCATAATTCTAATTAGTCAAATTCAATAAATATTTCTGTTTAAACTGAACAAAACATAAATTTAAATATGATCGAAACAATACTTTTGCTATATATAAAATAAACTGAAATTTCAAATGCACTAAACTCCAAAACTATAAAGGATAAATGTCACATTTAAGCATAGTTTTTTTGAGGGCCTTGTAAAATGTTATATAATTGTGAATTTTTGGAACGAGAAACAAAAGAAACATGAAAAAACTTAACTCGATACCTACCGTTACAACTATTACTTCTATCACTCCATCCATGAAGCCATTATAAGGTCCACAAAGCTTTAATGCAAATCCACTCAGTTATCACTACGTTAAATTTCATGCAAATTTATCCGGCCGATCAAAAGTTATAGAATTTTGTAAAAGAAGATTTTTGATAAAAAGAACCTATAAAGTATATGTTCTTGCGTAAAATTGAAGCGATGCCCGACTGCTTGTCTATTGTTGGCTCACTCATATCCACAATAATTGACAAAGCAACAAGGTCTGTGTATTTGTTATAGTCTTGAAAAATTTCCTTTTTAAAACCAGGATAATCGGGTCAGTATATTATAGATATAAAGATGTATGTGTGAAACATAATGTATTTACTTTACACGCATTTGTGAATTCAGCATAGCAGAATCCAGCATTCTTACTTGTTTTTTCTTATTCTCTTGTAATAAATGTGTATAAACTAAATTTGGATAAACTTGGCTTAATGAGGACGTATGAGCAGTCCTTTTGTAAATTGGGTAATTATAAACAAATAAAAACTTTTTTTGGAATCGTCTGTAAATTAACCTAAATTAATGTAAAATATGTGATTTTTTCAGCAAAAAATCTATTTTGTATAACATATGCAAACTGGACGCAGATTTTATTTTGACGTAAAAATATATACTTTATGATGCCTTTCACGATTCCGTTTAATGACTAAGTTTTATAACTAGTGATGTAGAGGGATATTAAAATAATTATTATAGCTCATTGTAATATATCCGTTTAATAAAATATTATTAAATTAAATAATTCTAAAACGTTTTTTCAACTCACGATTTAATATTAATAGATTTTCCAAAAACATTCCTCCTCTAACTTATAGTTTTATTACATATCACTGTTATATAATTCGCAAACATAATTCTCTTTATATTTAATACATACCATCTTTCTATTCTCTATACGAGTAAAAAAACATGATATATCATGCAACTAAATACAATTGCTTAACTCTTAAATTTCAGACTAAAAAATGTAATCCAATTACTCGTATTTAATTATTTACAGCATCTCAAGATAATGAAATGCACTCGTAGTTGAGAGTACGTTACAAGCATGAATGAATAACTGACTGACTGTGTGAATGAGTAAATGAACGAATGACTGACTGGCTGGTTGGTTGGTTGGCTGACTCAATGAATGAATGAACAAATACCTGAAATGAGTGGGAAAAAAGTGAGCAAATAAAATCATGTACAACGTTACTTCAAGTATCATTCCAAAGTAGATATTTAATACACGTCGTACAGGAACATGTAAAACTATTTAAAATATTTATATTTATTAATTACAACAGCAACAACAACACCAAATACAACAGAAACTTAATACATCAGCTTAATAATGAACTGATGGTTGTGGATTTTTCCCCTTTTCCGGTAATTCAATATTTTACACATTTAAAAAATTATTTCTTCTATATATTTAAAAATTAATCAGTGTTTGTTTGTTTATTTGGAACTTATTGACATATAAAAATGATACCAATATACCCGAAAGCAACACAGACTATAAAAATCACGAAAGGACCAAGACAAGACAAATACAAATGATTGATCATCTAAAGAACTTTATTAGTGAAAGTTCCCAAATTTAGTCGCAACCATTTTCTCAAGGAAGTGTTTTAGTAAACAAAATGCTTTGCGGATAGAGCCAGGGGAGGGGTACCCCAATACAAAGCAAAAATTATTTATGGAATATCTAGAGGACTACAACGGAGAGAGTTCTTAATTTGATCCCAACCACTTTTTCAAGGAACTGTTTTACTGAAGAAAATGTTGCGAGAATTGTTTAAATTTGGTCTCAATCGCTTGCTCGGATAACTTTTTTACTGAACAAATGTATGTATGACTTTGATCATTTTCTCAAGGATCTGTTTTGTTAGACAAAATGTAGGACGGATAGAACCAAAGGAAATAATGATTATTGAATATCTAAAGAACTATAACAGCCAGAATTTTTAAATTTGGACCCAATTACTTTCTCAAAGAAACAGTTTTACTGGACAAAATGTGGGATGGACAGAGTCAGGTGGATTTGGCAAAGTGCCCTTGCATGAAATTTTTTTCATACACGTCGTGATTTGTGAAATTTCTTTCTAGATCTCTGACTGAAGAGAATTTTTGTACAGCAAAGCCCACCGGGTAGAAGTTAGTTAATATATAAAATTAAGGTAAAAGAGAATTAAATGTTAAAATATCCTAAAGCTTTAGTTTCATGATAATAAAATATAAAATTATAAAATATATAAGTTTTCATATCAGCCTCAACATATGCACTCACAATTCAGGATTAGGAAAAACAAATCTAAAAATGTATTTCCTTTTCCGGTATTAAATATTATTTTGGTTTTCAATGATATTAAATTCTTTTTTCCCCCTTTTTCTTTTATATATTTTTATGAAAATAATTATTTAGTTGAATTTAGTTGTAGTTTCGATATAATAAAATATTTTTATTGTTTTGAACAGCAATTTAGTTTGTTAAATGTCATTTAACTAAATAAATGTTACAAAAATAATAATAAATTTATGTCTGCGACTAAAGTTCACATGTGTGTTTTCGATATAGAAAAAAATATATAGAAATTCAACTAAATTTTATAAAATGAAATAAACATTTTTGCAAATAAATTATTTAAATATGTTATAAATATAAATAAGTAATAAAATACAAAATAATAAAACAAAACTAAAATACTTTAGTGGCGTTACAAAATATAATACTTAGTTTAGGTTTCATAGTTAAAAAAAAACATCACATATATATAATAAAGATTGGCACTCTATTGAGAAAATATTGTGTTATTTAGCCACACTGATACATATTTATTTAAACACATTTAATAATACTTTCTCTACTTTTGTTTTATCCGTATTACTCTTAAACGAAAGTAAAGTTATTTATTTAATTAGAGGCAACTTAGCGCTACATTTTATAGTAAGAAGGAAGGGATACAAAACTAGTTCAAATATGCAGTTGCAGCAAATTATTTATTACAACGAAATACATAAATACTGAAATTAACATCAAGGAATGTTTACAAAAAAACTGCTTCTATAAAACTTCATACTGTGTACATTTATTTTTGACCAGGTTTGACATCCTGTTACTATGTTGAATAAGCCCATAAGTGATACAAAAACAACAATATTTTATTTGTAAGAAGAGAGACAAAGAGAGAGTTGTTGAGCAACTGTAAAAAAGAAATGAAGAGAAGAAAAAGTGTATTCAAAGTTGTGTTAGATTTTAAACAGAGTAAAGTGAAAGACAGTACTATAAAAGCATTAAGATTTCCGATTTATATCGATGGAACCAGAGGGAGAAGTACCCCCTTACAAAGCAAATATTTATTACCGAATATCTAAAGAACTTTAACAGCGACAGTTCTCAAATTTGATGCCAACAATTTTCGCAAGGAATTGTTTTACTGGATAAAACGTAGTACATATAAGACCAGGGGCGGGTATTGCAAAAGACAATTTTTTTTATTTTCAGACGAATTTTGTGGGGTCTGCAAATTTTTTTAGTTGTAATAATTTCAATTGGCTGTTATTTTAATAATTTAATTTTCATTAACATATATATATGTTAAGAACTTTTCGTTCTGATTCCTTTAATAATATTTATTTTTACACTTGCTGTTTCCTTAACTCATACGATGAATTCATTCATTTCTATAAACGGTGACATGAAAATTACCAACAATAAAATATTATAAATTTCTGTTCCTTATGATTTAATGTATGATCCGTCGTGCGTGTAAGTAAATACCTACATAGATACTTACACATATACTCAAAAAATATACAATGTAGAAACATTACTCTTAAATACAACACAGGAACTCTGAGCGAATTAAATATTTAATATTTTTGAAGTTTTTTAATTAAACAATTTTGAAGATTACCTCAGAAATCGGTCTATATCTTTTGATATACTACTGATTTTGCATAGAAAATTCCTCAAAGCTAAAACAAATACTCAGGCTAAATTTCATTGAGCAGTGTCAAAGGGATGCGAGCGTACCAACAACAGACAGAAACACAGACACGCAGACAGACACACAGACAGACAAATAGAGGAACATAGCTTAATCGATCAGTCTTTCATTTGATTAAAGAATATACATGTACATTATGGGTTCTGAAATTATTCCTTCTTAGTGTTGCACACGGAATGACAATGATAATATAACCTCTACACCACTTGTGGTGGTGTAGGATACAAAGATCCCTCAAATACATAACTAATCTTAAAATATTGAATGAGTCTTTTTTTAACTAAAAATTTAATTTAAATCTCTTGTTAACACAAAGTAAAAATAATAAAATATTTACAATAGATTTTTTAATAATCCTTTTGGGAACACAAGCAAACATATGAATCCCTTGAATCTATAGACTTCCATATTTCTTTCCTTAAAAAAAAGAAACAATAATGTTATCTTTAATATACAAAATATTTAGGAACTTGTTTTCTGAGAGAAAAAAAAGAACTTAATACACAAAACTAGAAGCTTTCGAAAGTAAAAATGTTCATATACAAATATTGAAATTTTATTATTTTTCATAAATAAATTTTGCTATTTTACACTTTTCTTATCCTTAAAAAATAAAGAAAAATATAAGAAAAGAGAACTCATTTTTACATGTGATATGAAATTTAAAAGAAAAATGCACTTTTTGCCTTAAATCTTTTATTTTTGCATACGAGAAAAAAAGACTAAAATATATTTATTTTGCAATGTTAGTATTAGTAAGAGTAAGAGTAAGTGTATGTGTGTGTGTGTACGTTATGTTGCACAAACAGACATAATATTTTCAAATATTTATTACAAATGCAACTTACCACAGAGAAAAAAAGAAGAAAAATGGAGAAAAATAATAAATAAAAATGAAAATATTGTAACCTTAAGAATGTGTTAGAGGGCATGAATGTAGTTTAGCTTCCTTTTCTTCTTATATTTCATTTATATCTTTATTTTTATATTTTAGAATAGTATAGAGTATCAGAGAGTGAGAGAACGAGAGTTTATATCATGTAAATTTTAAAGAATTACTTTACACACACACACAAACTGAAATTTACTCGATTTTATATGGTACTGCAACATAATAAATGCATGTGTATGTTATATTTATGTAATCGTACATTTATTTACATTTGCGCTTGTAATACAGGGAAAATGATATTATTCCAATATCCGCTGCTCAAAAATGTTTGAATATTGATTGATTGTTGGTTATACAAATTAATAATGTAGATTTGGACAACATACACTTTCTGCTAATAACAATAAATGTGGTGTTTTGAAGGGAAAACTTATTTTATTGTAATTAATGTTCGATAGATGCAAACATGTAAACATGTTTCTGCTTGGGGTAGATATTTTGTAAGGAAATCATTCATTAGAAGAAAAAGCTTTATTAAGTCAGGTTTTGGTTGGATTTTAAGCCAAGTTATAAACTCTTTATATAAGTAAATAAGAATTTAATATCTTCAAAGAAAAGCCAAAATTTTATTTCATCCCAAAATATTTTGCAAAACTTAACAATGACACACCGATTTTAGGGTGCATCATACATATATTCTACTGATCAGATTTAATGATTTTTTGTGAAAAACTGAAGTACCTTAATGTTATGGTTAAATTTCTCCTAAATAAACTTATTTTTTGTTTAAAATTCAAAAAAGTTCCTGTTTGGTATACCCAAGTTTTCTCAGATATCGGTCTTTAACTTTTTTGTTATTGGACCAATATAGCTAGTTAGGACAAAAGCAAAATGTAACTCAATTTCGTTGAATTCAGCAAATTATTCTAGGCACTAGACAGACGGACCGATAGACAGACATACATAAATTGACGCAGATTTTGATTTGATGCTAAAATTTATATTACACACCCCCAACACCTCTTGTAATGGTGGAGATATATTAGGTATAAAAATACAAAGAAACAAAGAAACAAAGAAAAATATTATAGTCAGCCAACACCGTTGTTGGATATAAACGAGAGTTTCAGAAAATTTATTAACAACCCTCGTAGTTTAATTCCAGCCAATTAAATGATCTACCTGCTTTAGTTAATTTTGTATTGAACGCTGTCTAGAGTGACGCCCTCTAAATATGTGATGTGGTGGGAAGCTTTGCTAAATATTTAATTTCCTCCATTTGTAGTAAAGTTTTGGTAGAGGCTCTAACTGACCATCCTTTGACCTTTTTAATGAAGTTATTCTCATTCATTCAAAGTCAGATTAATCAGGGCTTCTTTAGCATTTCTCCTAATTGCAGGAAGAGAGATGAATTTTCTTAAATATTCGAAGAATCACATCAACATCGAATGTGGAGTGCTTGACTACTATACCACGTCGCCTTCTAAGAATCTACATGTTACCAGAATATTAAGAAAAAGTCACATTTTTTACTAAAATTTTTCCTACCCAGCTTTGAGGGACACACAGATATCGGTTTCCAACTTTTTTTTAAACTGGACTTATTTTTTGATTTTGAAAAAGATTTCAATAATAAAATATTAATGACATCTTATATGATATTTTTTCTTATTTGCAACTTGCGATGCTTAATTGACGAAAAAAAAAATATGGCAGAAATATATCTTCACTTAATTAAATTTGTATGAATTATTTTTGTTAAAACTGTAATTTTTTCTTAGTTTAGTAGCTGAAAATTTATGAAAATATTTACTTGTTTATATCACATAAGCACAATATATGTTACCATATATATACCAACAAATACATATGCAAAATGCATTAAAATTTATGCAAGTATGTGATCATATGCGTGTGTGTGTTTGCTACTGAAATTTATTTCAATTTTATTTTCACTTTACTCAAGCACAAGAAAAATAATCCAAAAAAAGGGAAAATTATTAAAAAAAACTACATATAAATTGAAATCAATATTTGAAATTTACATACGATGTTAATAAAAATATTGATATTGAAAATATAAACAAAATAAAAAGTTTAATAAATTTACATTTTGCGCTTTTTATTAAACAAAATTGAATTAATTTAAAAACGAAATTAATATAAATAAATAAAATTAAGACAGAAAACCCAAAATCATATTCCGTTAATAACTCTTAAATGGTTTAAATACCATTTTCCAATACTTTTTGTGTAATTTTACTTATATTAAGAATTTATAGAATTCATAATAACAACAACTAACAACGTTGAAATATTTATGCACATACACATAAAGACAAATATACAAACACTATGTTATGTTAAACATATACACTTGTATGTGTACTACATTTGTCATTTTTTAACTTGACATCAAATATCCTTTGGCTCTTCCTCTTTGTGCTTAGTTTACTTACATCAGTTCATCATTAAGCTAAAACGTGCCTCGTATTTTAAACAATACATGATTAAGAAAAGCTGTTACTGCTAAAAAAAACTATATATATAAAGATATAGACAAATCACACAAATATATACACACATACATACACGTTGTTATAACAACTACAACATCATTACAGTTGCACAAAGAAAAAAATTATTGCAAAATTAAATGAACTCAATATTGTTCGGCAATAATTATGTAACTTGCAACAAGAGGTTGTTATTAAGTAGTACCGGGAAAACTTGTCCGTTAATAGAAAACCTAGTTCAGGTAGAGGTAATGGTCCATTTTCAAAAGAATTCCCAACACATCTGGCAAGAAAAAGCTTTGTTAGCTCAGTATACGAAAGGCTAAAAAGATCCTAACAGGAACACTGCTAAAAAATTGGAGGACAAAAACAAATCATGGAAATTGAAACAAAGTTTTGCAAGATTTTCGAAAGTTTTGGGTCAAAAATTTTATGTTGTTGCTGCTCCAGGGATTATTTTAAAAAAATTTTGCGATCCCAAAGGCAATAAAAATTCCCAAGGAGTTCTTGGTATGTCAAGCAATAAGCAGTTGCAGCAGTCCTTTGAGCGATAAAAGATTTGAATTCCAGCACAAAAATAAAAATTATTGTTATAGAACTTTTTGGATTCCTTGTAAAAACGAAGTTAATTAAGAAAATACATAAATACGGACCAAGAATTATTTGAGTACATTGTATGGACTGTCTATTCCAATGAAACTTTATCATTGTTCTCATATACTTGGGACGGAATAGTGATTTGACCAGTCTGAATATTACAATGTACCAATAAATTTTGAGCCAATAATTAGCATTTAAAGCTTAAAGAACTTTAAAATTATTGTCACACGTTAGACTAAACTTCCACCAAAAAGGTCCCTCTCAAGAATGGGACTGATGAAACTCTTAAGTATTAAAATGTTTCAATAAAGTACAGTATTACCATATTAGCTCGATTTCAATATATATTTAAAAATATAAGACCAGTTTTGGGTGTAGTTCACATATAAGGTCTTTTCAAAATAACGGGATCTAAGCAATCATTAAGATTTCTAAATGGCCATACAACATACAATACACATACACATCCATTTTCCGAAATTAATTAAACAAATTTGTTATTGTGAAAGTATTACTTAAATAAAATATAGAATGAAATTATACGAAAGTCGTTCCATAAGTTTACTACACTTTAAATTATTAATTTTCTTATAATTTCATTTTCTTACATAAATTTTTCTCTGTGTATTCAACAACCAACACATAGTTAAATAAGTAAAATGAGAATAAAATAAAATTGAAGAAAAGAAATTGAAACTACTTTTAGTAATTTACTAACGGAAATAAAAGTCAGCGAAAAATATGAGTTTGAATTTTAAAAGATGTGTCTTCAAACGTATGAAAAAAAACGTTAAGAATATCAGAAATGTGAAACACGACAACGGTCAAAGATGGAATAAGACAAAAAAAGGGTTAGAAAATGATTATGGCATCACTGATGACTGGAAAGGAAATTGAAATTAAATATACACAAAAGCAGAACAAAAAAAATCAAAAAGAAAGCAGAAATAAAAAGTATAAAAAGGAAAAACTTAAAGAAAAATTATCGGAAATTATGTGAAAAAGAATTGGCCAAAGAAAATTTTGTTGGAGAATGAAAGAAACGTAGATTTAATGGATTTTAACAACTCTTTCTAAAACGAGAAATATAAACTGAAAGGTTGTTCACTAATGAAGGTTTCTAAGTTTGAAATAAACTATATTTAAACTTTAAGTCGTTCGTATTCTTGAAAAATTAAAGTTTTTTTTTTATACTCTCCACCATTATAAGTGGTGAAGTGGGTTTATTACGTTTGCCATTCCGTGAATAACAATAAAAGGGAATCATCCCAGACATAATATGTAATATATTCTTGAATCATATTAAAATCTGAGTCGATTTAGCTATATCTGCCTTTTACCTCTCCGGAAGTCTGTCTGTTGACACGCTCTCATCCACAATAATTAACAGAGCTCAATGAAATTGGCTTAAGAATTTGTTGTGATCAAAAAAGTTTCTTATTTAAAAGAAGTCAAATCGGTTTAGTATATTAAAAGTTATAGACCGATATCTGACGCAACTTCTAAGTTGAAGCAAAAAACTTGCGTAACTTTTTTAATCACAAATCGACAAATGTGAAATCCTAACAAAATATGAAGAAATGTAGAAGTAAAGTCGGTTCATAGATGAAATGTTATAGCAAAAAATATAACCAGTTTTATGACTCATTAAGTGTTTCTGTATATATGTTGGTGTATACATGTGAGTGTGTATGTACGTATCATAACGTATTTACTTTAGACGCATTTATTGTGGAGGGTATTAAAGATTAGACATAGCCGAATCCTTTTTAATCATTCCTTAATTTATTTCCTTTCATTTAATTTTCTATGAAATTTAGTTTTCTTTTAAATATTTATTATTCTTTTTATTGTCGTTATTGTTATTATTACTATTTGGCAAAATTCTGATTCTAAATATAAATTTTATTGAAATTTTTCTTAAAAAAAAGTCATTTTTATTTTTACTATTCCATAGTTTAAGGTTTATTTCTCCATTTTGTTTTTAGGACTAAATGTGTAAATGTGAATATAAATAATTCTTAAATTGTAATTGAGTTTTTAACATATAAAAATAAATTAAACATTTATTGTCAGACGTTCGTTGCTTAAAGTCATTTCAATACGATTTTTATATTTTAAACATTTTCTTTTATTATGCCTTTACTATTTATGTATTCATGTGCACAATGGGTTAAATGGAGATTTTTTAGGAGAACAATATTGTAAAGGATTCAGTAATTACATTTTATTAATGTATTGAACCTGTTTTTTTTTTTTTTCATTTTTTGTATTTAAAGTTCTCTAACTTACGTTGTTTCAGAAAGTATTTTGTGGAATGTATACGGGGTAATTTCTCTAATTTAAACCCTTTGAGATTCTAAAAAAAATCTAACATTTTTCTCGTACATAAATTTTATTAAACAGTAATTCAGATTTGGTTTGATTTAATATTTTAGGGGGTCTAAGATGATTCCCTTTTGGCGTTACACATGGAATGGCAAAGTAAAGAAATTTTGTCGTTAATTAATAATAAAGTAGTTTTTTCTCTATTATAGGTATTCTATTATAAATACACCTTCTATAGGTATTCTAATAAAAGATAAGGGCAAAATTCGGCCACAATAGTAAAGAATTGTTTGTATTAGATCCATTCTGTAAAGTAGTGATGAGTTTTAAATAGATGAGATTTGGCTAAATTCTTAGCCTTTGACAATACCAACCCTGAAAGGACTATGAAGCTCTCTTTGAATACAGTCCAATAATACACCCTAAACAATTCATTGTCACTAGATGCACTGTAAGAAGTCAGTGAAAACTTTAGATTTGAAAATAGTCGTCCCCAACGACCAGAAAATATATTCAATCTCACGTTCTATTGTGGTGATGATTTTTTGAAGAAATTTTAGAAGAGACAATTTGTAAACTCCTAGAACATGTCCACGTCAAAATGACTAGTCAGAAGCTAAGTAAACTTCATTTTTCTTCAGAAAAATTCTGGATTTTATCAATTGCTCATGTGTTTTCTCAATTATAACTTGAACCGTTTAAACTCATGCCATATATTCTGAAAGTGACTTGGAGAATAACTAGTTGATAGATCATCTCGGAACGGTGTTTGATTTTACTGGTTTCCAATATCAAACCCAAATTTGACTTCGAAATATTGATGTGATAATTTTGTACATCACTTTCCTATAGTGATTCCCTTTTATCATAATATTTAGTAGATAATAACAACAACTAAAACAACATCAGAAAAAGAAAACAAAAATAACTGAAAATTTTTTAAATAAGAATTTCTTTTCTTTAATTCATTTCATTTAATTTTTTTGTAGATAATTTTTATTATATTTGGCAAACATTTTAATGGTCATAAATTAGAAATTACTAAAGTGTGGCTGCCAAGAACTAAAAACTAAATCTTTCAGTTTTTCAACGAACAAAGAAAAATAACAAAATAAAATAAATAAAAACAAAAGATAAAAATAGCAAAAAGAAATAACTGAAAATGTTAAAAACCCATAACTAATAAATGAAAGTTTTTAAAATAACGAAAGAAAAAACACTTGTAAGTTTATTAATAATAATAACAACAAATAAAACATTAGAAAAGGAAACTAAACTTTTCGCTTAATTTTATTTTTTCTATTATCTTGAGGTCATCGACTTGTGCTCAAATACTGTATTTGTTTTTAATTATCTACTAAAAGTGGTCATCTTCATATTAAATAATATTTCCTGAAAATATCCGAAAAAAGGACTAAATTTAATATTTCAACTGTTAATAAAAATTATATAAACTAAAATAATACTGAACAAAAAAAGGAGAAAGGAATTAAAATATAAATATTTCCATAAACACAATTACACCATTTATTTACATTTGCAACAAACTGTTGCTTATTTACATTACATTTACATTTTAAAAAAGGTCTCTTACGTTTACCAAAGCAAATACCACTTCTACATTGAGGTATGGGCAAAAGGATTTAAAATCTTTACAATATTAAACACATTTTTAAATGGTTCTCAAAACAAAAATTTTATAACTTGGAAACTTCTGAAGATTTCTCAATGAAATTTCTCATGGACAGTTGGTGTTTTTCAGTTGATTTAGTAGAATACAATTTTTTAATGAGTCCATCAAAGTTGCTCTTTTTACAGTTTATCACATAATCTGCTAAGAATACTAAGGATATTGTTATGAAAAGGATGTCTTAGTCCTAAATTACTATGTAAAAGAGCAGAAAAAGTTACAAACCGGGCTCTTGGTTTATTTGCTTTTATATTCATTCGGAATTTACACAATATCTTGTGAAAAGGGCGATGCTAAATGTTGGTCAATATAAACAGGAACTATTGCTCCTCAATCAAGAAATGATAGAATTGTGAACAACAATGGAAATGAAATGCAGCATTAAAATTTTGCAAAAAGTTCAAGGAATTTGCTGCTTAGAAATAAGTGGTACATTGAAATTGACGAAAATACTGAAAACAAGTTATATCAATAACAAACAGATGCGCTCCACGGATGTCAACATGGTATTGAAACTCTCGACAGGATACTAAGAAAACTGATTGTAAGAAACTGCATCACTCAGATACTAAATGATCAATTGTGATCAAACGAAAACATGTTTCAGATGCCCGTTAGAAGAAGTTGTTAGAAGGATGGCTCCATGCCAGAATGATAGAACGAAAATGGAAACCGTATTGTTCACTTTTCAAATTTAAAGAAAAGTAAGGAAAATAATTCGGTTTATAATTATAAATAAAAATAAATCTTAGCTGCCAGAAGAGGTAAGAAAGAATGAAAAACCAGCGCTTTTTTATTATGTTGCAAGAAGTCTGTTTTTTCCAAAAATTACTAGGAAAACTCTATCATACATAAGTATTAACATTTCCGGGATTTTGATTTCCCAAAACCATGCCAACATTCCAAATCTCATCTGTTTGGCTCAAAATATTGTTATCTGTCCAAATTAACAATTTTGGTTCCACATTTTATTTTAACCATACATTAATAAAACTTACTACTACATATACAAATAGATACAACAACAAAAATAGTTTATATTTAAATCATTATAAACATCATTATAATTACACTTATAGTTATCGTCATCATCATTATTATTATTGTCATTATTCTCTGTTTATTACACAAATATTTTATTTCAGGACGAAAAAGTATTCCAAACAAAGAAACGAGATTTTATTCATTTATGTTCTTTTGTATTTTTTATACATTTTTTATGTCTCTTTTGTGTATTTTAAAAATTAAATGAATTGAATTGAATTGTAGAGCTGCTTAAGTTTTTTTCATTATTTTTTTTTTACCAAAAAAAAAAAAAAAAAAGACAACACCAACATCAACTTGTTTGTATGTCAACATTATTTTGCTTTTTTTATTTTATTTAAAAATTCATATTCGGTTACTCTTCTGTTGGAGACTCTAGACTACAAGAGACTCTAAGTACAAAGTAAAAGCGTTTACGAGTATTTACATGAATATAAAAGTAGCTTCTCATCTTTAACTTACTTTTTTTTAGCTTTAACTTTTTTTGTCTAGTAATTCTGCCCCTAAATGAAAATAATATCAACAAGACTGTTTAACCACTTCAAGTTTATGTTTTTTGTCTTCTTGTCTGTTTTCAAAAGTCCATGTATAAATTATAGTCATATTATGAATATTAGGCCTCATTTTGTAGAGTATTTTAAAGTAAACTATAATAACAGATTTTATGATGATGTGATTTAAATGTTAAATCATCATAAAAATATAATAAATTCGAATAAAAGCTATTTTATTACCATTAAAGAGCAGGAAGGGGGATTTTTTTAAGGATAAGAAGTTTTTAATATTGTAGCAGGAAACTTATATAAATAAAGAGTTAAAATTTTGGACAATAATTATTTTAGTTGAGGTATTAGATATCAGTAGATTGATATGATTGATGGATATGCGTATGAGTTATATTGATGAATTATATTAAGTATACGCTTAGCTTTACACACAATTATTATTTAAAAATCTTAATAATTATCTGGATCAATATTAAGTGTTATTTGATTTTTCTTTGACCAAGTAACCTTTTTATAGATGTTTTCCGTTTATTGTCAAAAAAGGAACATATTGTTAATTAAATTAACATAAAACCCAAAACTTTGAATTGGTCCCACAAAGTCCGTTGATAAAAATCCTTGTACAGGTAGAAGGAATAGTGAACATAATGTTTTAAAACCAAAGAAATAGAAAACTTTTTAAAAGAGTTTTCAACACATGCGGTAGATAAGCAAACCGGTTAACTCAGCTCTCGGACTAGTTGAATCTAATGCAGGTTTAAAAGCAAAGAGGCCAGAATGAAAATTAAAGTCTAAATTTCTAAAAAAATATATTCTTGCTGCAAAATGGATAACAAAACGTATGTTCTGGCAGATTTTTCGCAACTTTCTGCTCAATAATTTTATGTTGGTCTTGCTCGAAGTGACCCAAAAGTAATCAATATTATCAAAAAAGTTCTTTGAATGACAAGCAATATGCGGTTGCAGTAAAATAGTTAAATCATTTGTTCCAATAAGCTCTATATATACCGAAATTCACATGAAGGAATGTTTTCAGAAAACCCTTTTTTATTCATAAGACTTCATAATGTGTCTATTTATTTGTGGCTTAACTTGACATTCTTTCACTGTGGTGAACAAGCGATTAGTGGCACAAGAACAATAATGTAATATTTGTATCAAGATAAGCAAGTCCACCAAATTTATATTGGACTCTTCTTAAAGAAGAATTAAAGAGCACAAAAAGGTTGTGTAAAATTGAATTTAGTGGTTTTCGCTCTTACTATCATATTTCTCTCTGCGAAACCTTTTTAATTTAGACAAATTTGCACTAATTGAAAATTGGATTTAACTTTATTGGTTTGAAATAAGTTTCCGGTGAAAAATTAACCTTTTTTGAGATTTCTCACTTATTTACATATATGTGCTGATTTTTATTGTAAAATTTAAATATCAAAAAATTAACCCAACTCAACAGAATCCGATGGAATATAACATTGGGAAAACATCTCCCCGCACAATCTTAAACTAATCACGCCGGACCCGAAATCACACATAGGAGACTCTAGTGGGGAAGGAAAACTGGTATCAGTACATATAGAGCGACCACTTCAGCGATTTCTTCTGCAAGAAAGTGGCTGCAAATGATAAACCTTTTTCAACGCCGAAGAGAAAGCTGCAGGTAAAGAGCCGACGTTATACGCAATGATTTATGCTGGGTGCTCGTTTGGCAAAATTTCTGAAGAAAATAAATAATTTCGTTAATAACCCTATACTGGAGAACATACTGAATGACATCGGGAGTACTTCAATTGAAATAATGAACTGCGAGTTCAAGAGGGACGTTTTGATGCCCCTTTAACAGAGTTCGTCGGTAGGCTTATAAAGACATCAGTGTACGTTAAAGGGTAGGACAGCTAGTTCAAGTCCATTCGCATACTCAGCGTCCTTGGCAACCAGAACAAGATTTGTGATCGAAGCTATCTAATTCAAGATAAGCAAAACACTCACTGCAAAAGCAGCCAAGAATATAAGCCTACATGCACAGACTGGTCAGATCGGTCAAAAAGTACAATTTAATTTTGTTTGAAGCCAAGTATCTCTTAAACTTTAAGACATAATTTCACCATCTGAAGAGGTTTTTATTAGATCTCAATGCTATATAATCTGATCAATTGATATTTCAGTAAATGTACAAATATAAATTATGAATGTATGTATGTTTAAATCAATATTTGTAGTATATATTTATGCATACACATATATACAAAATTTTTGAATGTATTGTATATTTTTTGTTTCACATTTAAAATTATTTTATTAACATTTATTAACTTTATTAAATTACTATGATAATTAGTAAAATCAATTATTTATTATTTATTGACAATTCAATCAAATTATCAATTAAATAAAATTTTAATTTTAACAATTAGAAAACTGTCAAAATCATTATAAATGTATGTATTTTTTTGCATTTACACATACATATGAATTTATAATTATAACATACTTGAGAATGAGTGTCAGTTATGTTCAAATTATTTACAATAAAATATGATCTCACCCCACCCTGTATTTCATTTCAATTTAATTAAGAATTGTTATTTATTCAAATACGTTTTTTCTAATTAATTTCGAAAAATAAAAACTTTAAACATTTTTTTTCAGTTAATTCCAAAAATTGTTATGGTCAATTTATGAATGTAAACATAAATTTTTAAAATGTTCTCCCAAGATAGCACCCGTTATCTTTTGGTTTTTTTAAATCGGTCTTGTTTTACAGACTAAAAGATTTGTTGAAAAAGAATTTAAGAGAGGAATTTTTATTAAAAATTGTAATTTCGTTATTGCAGTCTTTCATTTATAAGGAGTGAGATCGAAAAATTCTTAACATATGTTTTTCATTAACATTTTTTAACCCAAGTATTCTTTGATCTTTTTTCTGATCCATTTGCCTTTGTGAAACATTATTATGTTTAATGTCCAAGAAATGATTATATTGTTAATCTAATTAAAATCAGTGACCAGAAAATATACGTAAAATAATTATTAAATATTTTCATCAAAAGCCCAACTTGGTCCTACCAAAAGCATTCAAGGGTCTGTCATCAAACTCTTTCCAATGTCATTAAACAGTACCGGGAAAAACTCGTCCTTTAAAAGAAAACCTGGTTCAGGTGGAAGCAGTTGTGATGGTGATGTTACTAAAGCCAAAAAATAGAAAGCATTTTCAAAAGAGCTCCCAACACATCCAATAGGAAAGTAGTCTGGAAAGCTCGATCGATCGATCAGTTTTGTTTGAAAACTAAAAACCAACAAGAAAGAATGCTATATTTGGCTATGCCGAATTTTTAGTAAATAAGTCATGTTACATACATACACACTCACAGATATATTCACGAACTATGTAATTTATAAACTATTTTTTTAAATATAACACAGGAACATTTTATGTGCCATAAAATTAGTTATATTTTTAGCCTTTTTTTCACTAAACGGATTTTAATATTTTTGGAAATGGTAATAAAGTTTATGTAACTTTATATTATGACAAATACTTATTCTAATTTGTCGATTTGTAATGGATATTTTTACGATAATTCTTCTCTGGAACTAAGAGGTTGCCTCAGAGATCGGTGTATGTCTTTTGATTTACTGAACCAATTTGGCTGGTTTGAGTCAGGAAACTTCTCCGGACTATATCATATACTCATGCCGAATTTATTATAGATGTGAGCGTGGCAACAACTGAAAGACGGACAGACAGATAGAGGAATATAGCTAATTCGACTCTGAGTTGATTCCTTCTTAGAATTATGCACGGAATGACAAAGTTAATATACCCTCCTAACTACTTGTGGTGGTGGGTATAAAACATAGTATGAAAGTTGAAACGTACATTTTTTTATTTTTATTATTTTTTCGACAGACTTTTACAATGATAAACAATTCCAGAGTGGAACAAGAATATGGTGTTTGTACTCAGAGAGGCAATTCCTTCAAACTGCTTGGAGCTTGGGCCAATGGAGGGATATTGGGTTCTTGTTGAATGAGAATTGAAGAGTACAGTTTCGTTGAAAGAGTACAACGAAAACTGACTACCTGTTCGTGCGAAGTGATAGAAAGCACTCTAAAATATGTTTATAGTGATTTCTGTCATGGAAAGGTTTCCCAAAAAGCTTTGAAATTCTATCACTGGTAATTCAGACTATAAAATGAGTATAGATTTTTTGTAAATTGTAATAAAAATTTCAATAAAATAAAAAATAAAGTTAAGATGTTTCGTTTTTATTATCACATATGTATGTTAAGAATATTTCGATCACTCTACTTAGTATTATAATTTAATTGTTTAAAAACTTAAAATTTCATCAAAACTTATTGTGAACAAAATTTGATTTAAATTCAAAGATTTATTTAAGCTGCCTTTTTATATTTTTTTAATAAAAATATGCAATATTTTTTATTAAATCTCTATAATCTTTTATGGTATTTACATTGTTGTTGTGCATTATTAACTTTTTTCTTATTCGACTAAAAAAATAATATGTCAAGGATCTTGTGGTAATTAATGTTAATGCACAGTGGATTGAAATAAATTATAATAAATTATATTTGTAAACGCTCCATCACCACAAGAGATAAGGGGATATATTCAATTTGCCATTGCGTTTATAACGCCAAAAAGTATTACTTAGTCTGTCCGGCATTTTCATATCCACTGTACTTGAAGGAGCTCAATGAAATTTAGTCTTAATATTTGTTTTTATTTTAAGATATTTCATATTTTACATCAGTTCAATAGACAAAAAGTTATATCTGATTAGATATTTCTGCTGGACGGTTAATTGATTTACACGGGAAAAAATTTTAGGTATTTTTTTGCGGAAAAATGGGAAAAATCTGCACGTGTCATTCTCTTGGTCCAAGAACGATATCTTTTAAAATTGGTGTTGATGGTTTCATTATAGCATGCAGAAGTTCCCCCATGCAAATTTTTCCTGAGGAATGGAATTTTTAAGACCTTAATATAGAACTATTATAACGAAATTTATCTCAAATGTATCAAATTAAACGAGAATCGGTTCATTATTACACATAGATCCCATACAACCTTCTTTTATCACTTTAAAAATCTTATTTTTTATTATTAAAAATCTCATACGTTGATATTTTTAAGAAAGATATAAGCAAAAATCGCTTGTTTTCCTCAGAGGTACCCTAAAATATTTTTTTGTACAAACTACTCCTTATATTGCTCCACTGTCCAAATGACACGTAATAGTGGTAGTAGTATATGGAAATGATAGTAAAAGTAGTAGTGTTAGTATTCATAACAATATTTAATAATTTAAATATAATATTAACGCTGTTAATCACAACATAAGTTTGCATACAAACACATACGCATATATTAATACTTATATTAATACACATACATATACAAGCATATTGTCCTTTTAATTAATATCATGAAGAGCAATAATGAGTTTAATATTAAACCTTCATTTAATAGCTGTTGGATTTTTCACATTCCATACTTTCATCAATTTCATAAACAATATTCATTCATTCATTTATTCATTTATTCATTTTTTCTTTCATTTATTCATTCGTTAGCTTATGTATATTCATTTATACATCCTTTAGTCCAATCATTAAAATAATTAAAACAAGGAAAACCTACCATCATTAAATCTTATTGTGAGTGTGTGTATATATTTATAACCTACACTAATGTAGGTTGTTGGGACATTATGCCTATGGACTGATGTTTGTAACAGACAGAAAAAAATGTTGCTTAACCCACTTTTAAGTATATATTTCGACTTAGACTCATTTTCTAAGTATATTTATCCATCTGTCCGTCTATCTGCCCGGCTGGCTATCCATGTATATGATATGAGCACTCTACAGGTGGATATTTTTGAGATATCACAATTATATTATCATTTTGGCCCTGGAACTTAGCCTCTTTAAATTAGTAGTCAGTCCAATATTTCGGGTACCTTCCATTAATTTTTCCTTTCGGAATGAAGTTTTTAGCTCATAAATGACCTAAACATTAAGAGATTCTAACGAAATTTCGAAAAAAAGGTCTTGTAAAATTCTGAAAGGATTTACCAAAATATGTGAGGGTCGGTCCGCTGCTTCTAATATGTCCCATACAAGCTCCTTCCAAATATCACTTCGAAAGGCATAAGTCTCACATATACTTTGGAGTTCAAATAAAAACAGTGTTATATGTACATCTGCCCCCCTTGTAGCTCATTTTAAAACTCCTAAATTTTACATTAATCAAAAAATAAAATTATAAGAGGGTCTTTCATTATTTTTTCATAACTACTATTTATAAACAACATTATGGTGTATAATATAACATAGTCGGGCTTAAACGACTATAACAATTTTACTAGTTATGTGTGTGTTTGTGTGTTTAATGCTTGTCTGTATTAATAATAATCCCTGTATAATAAAGTGTTCAAGTAGTCAATATTAAATTGTTTTTATTATCATTTGCATTTTTTGTACTTCATTTTTATTTTATTTCATTTCATTTTTATATTCAGAACAAAATTCCAATGAACATTTTGTTTTGTTTTTTTTTGTGTTTTTTTTAACACTAGAAATATTTTCATTAAATTTTGTTTTATTGATTGAAAAAGTAAAATGCTCAATTTTATTTCTATTTAACAAAATAATAATTATAATTCAAAATTAAAATAATTATTAATTAATAATAAATAATATTTAATTATTTCATTTATTTCGCATCATTAATTGATTATTAATTTGAAGAAAAACTCTCGGTATGTTAAGGTCGTATTCATATTTTTTATTAGAAAAAAATAGATATTTTCAGCAGCAAAAAAAATATCAAAAAATTATTTTTTTCAATTTTTATCTCTTAGTTATTAAAGTATATATTGTACTAGCTTTTACCCTATGCAAACTTTAGGTGGAACAGTACTTTATATATTCGATAATTAATAATTCGTATATATTCGGCCGACTTTCTTACTTTTTGTACGACTACATCTACCATCCATTTTCTCACTTAAAATTGTTTCACGGGAAAATTATTGTAGTTTAATTTTTGAATTCTAGCTGCAACAGTTTATGAACCATATTCTGGTCCTATATGTCCTCTATTTTTCTTACTACAGAAATTCTTTAAGAATGTGAGTTGAAGTTAATTCTTTGCATTCTAAAATTTGTCCAGTAAAACTTTTCCTTGGGAGAGTAATTGGGAAGAAATCTTAATACCCTCACTTCCAAAGTTTATTTAAATATTTGATAATCAATGTTTACTTTATGTGTGGGCTACCACCCACTTAATCCCATACGTCACACATTTCGAAATAAAATCTTAATATATTAACTTCAATAGTTCATAAAATATTCGATAATAAATATTTGCTTTGCATAGGGAATTCCTCCCTCTGGTCCTAACCGTCCAATATTTTTTAAAACAGAAGTAATTAGGAGCAAATTGGAAATTTCTCGCAGTTATAATACTTTAGATATTCGATAAGAAAAATTTGATTTGTACAGAAACTCTATCGAAAATTTGTTGTAGGTTATGTTGTTTATATCACTGAAAGAAACGTTGTGCAAAGTTATACAACAGTCGGCCCATAATTTCATGTCTATTAATTATGCTTTAAATTTTTAAGAAAATCTCAAGGTTAAATGATTTTCCGTGCTGATATATATTTTATTATCCTATTAAATCTCAAAAGTATTTAAAAAATTTTTCAGTTTTTATATTTTCACCATTTTAAATTATTTCATAAACTTAATTCAAAATATTGTTTATTTATTATAAAAAACTGTTGATCAAATGAGATAGATAAAAAAATATATATTTATTTTCCATAATATACAAAATAATAATCAGTTCCCTCCAATATGACGTATGCAAATTAAATGCACCAAAAAAAAAGACGAAATGCGAAAAAATGCTCTTATAACTTTAGTTTTGGTAAAGAATAATAAAAGTCGTTTGTCCACACTCACCAATCAGACAAATATTGATACTGTATAAAATGGAACCTCTCCAAAAAAAATAATAAAACGATATATAAAAATGTGTGTATGTGATTGCTAAGAGAACATGCAAATTCATGCATTCACTTGTTTTATTTATAATTTCCAGTAAACACAAGTGGTTTCCTGACCATTACTAGGAGTCAGCACTATCATTTATTGATATAAATGCATACATACATACATACATACATACATTTATATAAACTTATATACACATATTTTATATATCGACAAAAACAAAATAAATAAAATAAAAACAAAAACTAAAAAAAAACTTATTCAAATAAACACGATTCCGTATAAAAATCACAAAAGTATTTAAAATTTTTTTTGCAACAACAGCAAATGGTTTATAAATGGAAAAATTTTCAACAATTTCCCACAATTTACACAACATGTTTTTCTCTTCCATGGATGTGTTTTTTATACCCTCCACCACCATGGCTGGTGTAGAAGATAATATTAACTTTGTGATTTCGTATGTAACGGCAAGAAAATATCATACCAGACCCCATAGAGTACATATATTCTTGCATCAAATCAAAATCTGAGTCGATTTAGATATGTCCCTTTGTCTGTCCGTCTGTCTATTGGAAACATTATCTGGCCACATTGTTTTTTATTTCCCTAAGAAGTTTCCTATTTACAATTTACCATATCTTTTCATTCGTCAAAAATATATAGACCGATATCTGAGACAATCTCAAAATTTTTAATAATTTAATGGAATTTGCAATATACATTTATTTTGATATAATGATAAAATAAACATAGTTCCCACGTAAGGCCTTTTCCCGGAATAACAATTAAAGATCTTTAATATAAACAGTTTTTTTTTTTAATTTGGCAAAATTAATTTCATAACGAATAATAATATCGACCCATAAATTGCTATACTTCACATATTATGTCCATTCCCGGAAAACGGATTTAAGTTTATAAATTATTAAATGAGGAAAAATTATATTGAAATTCGACACAATTAATTGTCCAGCTTTCCTGAATACACTTTAATAATTTGTTTCGGTCCAAATTTTACTACAGTCCTTATGCAATGCCCCTTCCCATGAAAATTCGACATAATGATTTTCCTAATTGTCAGCATCGTTAACTTGAACAATCTCAGTTCAAGCTCCCATATAAAGACCTTTCCAGGAAAACAGATTTGTGCGCATAAAACTAGTAAATAAGATCAATTCTATAAAATCGGCCATCTTTGTCTCGGTACCAATATTTGTATATAATTTATTATAGTTTTTATAGTGGCCTTTTCCATAACCGGCGTTTAAGCTGATACTTGTACTAATTTTTTGCATCATGTAAGTGGTGAAGTGTATTTAAAATTCGGCACAGCCGAATGTAACATTCTTACTTGCTTTTCTTTCAATTCTTTTGGAGGGTTGGATCTTGTTGCTTTTGTTTTTTTTCTGTTAGTTCAATTCAATGTTTGACTTTTAGAATTTTTTATTTTATAAAATTTAACATTTTTATAAATTTTGGTAACATAAAAATAAGAATGTATATGTATGTGTGTAAGCTTTTGGCAAAAATTGAATATTATGAATTGCTAATTTATGTATGTGAATGTAAAACAATATTTTAAAATTTTAACATTTTCAAATTGCTACAAACTTAACTATTTTGAAGAGCTTGTATCTCAAAATAGATATTTTTGAAAATAATTTATTAAAAATAAACAATGAATTCCTAACGTCAAATTCAGCGCAAATAATATTTTAATTAATTTTTTATTATTTAATATATTAATATTTTATATAAATTAATTTAAAATATAAAATAATAATAATTATTACTTTGTTAAATATTTCTCTTTTAGATTTTAATATAACTTTTATATTAAGAAAACTAATACATTTGAAGACATAAAGTATTCTGCTGCTGGAACATAGACACACACATACACATACAAGCGTGTACTTTATGTTGATATCAACCATAATCACTAATTAGAAATCGCTTATACGTCAGGTGTACACAAAAGTAGAAGCATATTTACTTTTAACACGTGTGCACAATGGGCACAATATTTCGAGAGAAATTAATATTTTGTTAAAACAAAATAAGGTATAAGTCCAAATTTAGGTGTTGTCAATCCAATAGTAATATTTTTAATGATGTTGGATTTAAAATCACTTTTAAATATAAGTTTTCTTATATATTTTCCCGCTATTCCTACATACGTCACAGACCTTCAATAAAGCTTGCTTTTAGTTTTAATTTCAGCTTAATAGATTACTGACTTGCTGAGTCTAAGTTCTGGTATAATGTAGTCTCATATCTATCGCTGTCTAGGAAAAGGCCGTCTATGTGTGTTTAAGTGGTTACTTATTTACTTATTTTTATCCTCTCAGGAGGTGAAATGACGACACTAAGTTATCGTCCTCTATAATTTTTTAATTTCTCCGCATTCATAAAAAGTTGGATATTTTATCGATATTTTTTCATCTAATTTTGGAGGAAACATTTTTAATATTCAAAAAATTACGTTATTTTATTTTTCAGTAAAAATTTTATATTAAGCAATAATTAATAATTTTCAGTGATAATATATTTTAGTGAAAAATATAACATTTTTTTTCTTTTAAAAAAAGTAGTTTTAATTAAAAATTAATTTCTTTCAAATTGTATTTTTTAATAAAATTTTTATGATAATTTTTTTATTATATATCTTTTTAGTATTTGAAACTTAAGAAAAAATACTAAAGATTGAAATTTTAGTAAAAGTTAAGTGAAAATTGAATTATAGTTGAACTTAAATTTTCGTAAAATTTAAATTTTAGTAAAAATTAATTTTAGGTAAAAACTGAAATTTTAGCAAAAATTTAAATTGTAGTAAAAACTGAAATGAATTTAAAAATTCAAATTTTATTAAAAATTTACATTAATTAAAAAATTAAATTTTTATTAAAAACTATTTTGAATAAAAATTTAATTTTGATTTTAGCTAAAAAACTTTTTGTAATAATTTGTTTGTGATTTTTGTTAAAAATTTTACATTTTATTAAAATTTTAGAAAAAAATTAAATTAAAAAAAAAAAAAAAAACATTCGTCGTAATATAAAGTTTAAATTTTAAATTTTTAAACTTTTTAATATAAAGTTTAAATTTTACCAAAAAAACAAATTGTTTAAATTTTATTTTAGTGAAAAATTCATTTTTAATAAAAAATACATATTTTAAGTGGGAAAAAAATAATTTTTAGTACAAAAGGATATTGAAATATAAGTTTCGAACGATTAAATTTATCGATGGCCTTCAAACTAGCATACTAGCTATCTGTTCAACTTTCTGAACTCTTTACATGTCACGTTGTTCCAAGGGCAAAGGTATTTAACGAATCTAACTTAATAATATCCTCCCAAAACAAATTTATATGATTCTAAATTAATTTCATTAATCTTTTATTGGTCGACATAGACATTATAAAATTTTAAGAAGATCGATTCCCAACAGACCGTAATTCCCATTTCGAAAAATAAATTAAAAAAAAAAATAATTTGTTATGGTTTATGTTAGTGGGAAACATAATAATTTTTTACAACCATCATATCACTTATTCTTCTAAAAATAATGTCATATGACTCAAAATAAAAGAATTCCGACCCAGTGTATTATGTTAAGAAATTATTTTAATATTATATTTTAATCGCGATTCATAATCAATGTATCTGCATTTGTGCTCTAATATATTTTTTAAGTTTTATGAAAAACTTTAATGCCATAAAGTTGTTATAAATGTTACTCATGTTTAATGTTTCTATTTTCTTTACATTTCTTCTTCTTCTTCTTTCTGCTATAGTTTACTTTTGTTTTACATGTGCATGTATTAACATGCATATTTAACATAAACTTAACTTGTTTACTAAAGTAGATTATCTATGTATGAGTTTAGCTCCACCAGTACGCACTAATACAACTCTGCATAAATATACACACATGCATATGCATACCTTGTTGTTATACCCTACACTACCGAAGGTGGTTATGATATTGTGAATTTGTACCGGTATTTGTAACATACAGAAGAAATGACGTTACAAGTACGGCTCGACGCTAATTTAAAGAGATCCGTCCATTTGTCCATATAAACATTTTAAACACTCTACAGGTAGCAATTTTTGATACATCTTGGTACATATTATTATTTTGGCCCAAGAACGAAGCCTATTTGGTCTAACATTTCATGTATTTCCCATACAAATGTCTACTACTTTAAAGTGATTATAACAAAATTTTCCAGAAAAAATCATATGCTATTTTCAAACGATTTACCAAGGCCCCTTCCAAATATCACTTTTAGGGAATAAATCTTACATATGCGTTGATAATGTAATCGTAATTGTTCAAATTAAAACTAATATAAATAAAATCGATATACGACCAACATTGTGTTGTAGAGTATTACATAGTCGAGCTTGACCGACTAGAACATTCGTACTTGTTTTGTTTGAAATACAACACACAAGAAACAAAAAACTTTTTAACAACTTCAAAAGAATGAGAAAAGATCTGTTAAAGTCACGTCTACATGTAGTAATTTTGTAAATTGCATTTTAGCATAATTACGAAAAGAGAGTAGAAATGCAAAAAACTCAACAGCAACAACAACAACAGAAAAACTAAAAAAAAGAAATCAGCGACATCATGAAAGAGAACAAACTATAAAACAAAACACTCATACGCAGACACACACTTATGAACACACATGCACACACACACACACACACACACACTAATTAAAATAATAATATACATATGAAATATGAAAGTAAGAAAAACATATCACCTGCATTTGTTTATATGAATGTGTAAAGGTGTGTATGTGTATGTGCTTATAAATTTGTTAACAAATAAAAACAACATACAACATTATACTCTTGCAAATACCCTTAACATATATTATAATCATACACACACATACACTAACATTTATGCATACTGGCAGCGTTCACAATACAGAGAAGAGATCTTAATTAGTAGCAAAACTACAGAAAAAAAGTGAAATATTTTTTTTTTATTAAAAAAAAAACAGTTAAAACAAAACAAAAGTGTATAATTGTTGGCGCAGATAACTTTTCAAAGGTGAAATTTGTAACCAAGTTACCAAGTTACACTTTAATAACATTTTAGTAAAGTTGCACCAAAATAGTTGTATGGGAAAATAAACACAATTATTAAAGTGCAAAAACACAGATGCAATGCAGATAACAACAACTCTTTTCATTACATTAATATTATTTGTTAATTTATTTAAGTGGCAATGGAAGTTAAATAAAATATAGGAGAGCTTTAAAGCTTGTAGAACTTGGGAAAATACAATTGAATGGAGGTTATGAGGAAATTTTCGTGTATTGCAACAAACTCTTTTTCCAAAAAGGTATTCTGAGCTCATGCTAATTTACCACTTTGAAGAATAGAAAAAAAATGAAACAAAAAAAGGATCAGTGAATAAATGTTGCCACGTTTTTGGAATAAAATACAATTCAGAATCTTTAATTTTGTTTTAAAAATCAGATTTTAGATTAGTTTTAGCTTTTTTCAAAAATTAACTAGTTGATTTTAGAATTTTTTTTTCATTTTAAATTAAACGTCTATAAATTTGGTGTGAAATAATATTGTACATATTAGAATCTTTCGATTCGATTACAAAACGAATTTTTTTAGTTCTCAGCGGTCGCTTTGTATATATGAGCTAAAAGATCTATTCTATGAGAACATTTATATTCGAATTGAATATTGAGACCATCAACAATAATTCCAATATACTTCTTCGTTGATTTAAAAAGCATAATTTTATACAACATCGATCGAGATATCTCTAGAGTGATAGAAAAGTTACTTACATGTGTGGGCAGCAATCTACCGCCGAACGGACAGATATCATACAAATTGCTCAGGTGCAAATGCTAAGCCAATGTCAATACGAAATGTAACATTCAAATTCATAATATTTATGCACTTTGAAGTGATTTTCGGAACTTGCAATAGTATAAGAGTTATGCGAATTTTTAGCATTTGGATTTAGACTTGTTTCTGCCAAATTTGATTAAAGCTCTTCTAAGTGAAATAACAGGTTAACAATTTAAATAAATTCACAATGTTATATGAACAGACATCAGATGGACTGAAAAGTATTTCAAAGTCCACAGATAATTTGTGATGAAAGTAACACATTGTGATGATGTTAAATACATACCCTTACTGATCTAATATTTTTTCCACGTCCTCTCAAATAAAAATTATGCAAAAGTCATTAATATCAAATTTATTTTGAAAGTAAAAATATGAGCGATATTTCATCAACGCTTTTGGAAGATTTTTCTTTATTAAAAATTTCCCATAAATTAAAACTTTTTAATGCAAAATCAGATATCTCACAAAATTATTTCTCATCAATTTTTTACTGGGAATAATATTTTTATTAAAAAAATATTAAAATCTGAAATTAGAAAAACGTTATAGTTTTTCCGCTGAAAATAAAAATTTCATCAAACATTTTATTATTTCACTAAATTTTTTATAAAAGTTCATATTTCCAAATTAAAAGTAAATTCATTAAAATACTGATAATTTAAACCACTACTCGTTTGTAATTACTGGTTACATATGGTTAGAAGGTCCGAAAAGGGTAATAGACAACTCGCGAATACTAAAATCCACTTTGATTTTCAATTTTCCCAAGCGCCTTTTTAATCTGAAACTTTCAAACTCTTCTTCTAATGTAATATTCCTTTCTTATGGATGTTTTCATTTCTAAATCCATGAAGTGCCAGTTGAAGTTTCATTTGACTGTCTCTCTGTTAATAACCATATTGGATACTATGTCCATTAAGAGACCGGCATTTTTAATTGCACCTCTGAATAAATCAATAATTTTACTATATGTCCATAAGAGGTTTCAAAACGGATATTTAGATAGAATGATATGATTGTCATGATAATATGATATGATAGATGTGATAAGCATCCTGGGGGATGTAAACACTACTTTTCAGTTCGTTTAATTTTATTCTCCAATTCTTCAGCCATGTTTTCAAGCGTCTCATATAAATGACCAGAGTATGAGAGGCAAAGTTAGGATCCTCAATTACCGTATCATCAGCGAACACTGAAATTGTCAGATCAACGCATGAGGACAATTCGGACGAGTATATAAAGTACAGAATCGTCGTAGAACACTACCCTTAGGAATACCAACTCTTATACAGAATTCTCCAGTTACAAGTTTATTATATTTTACATAGAAATACCGATCATCCAAATAGGATTCTAACAATCTGTGAGTACACGTTGGTATAAAAGCTCTAATTTTGTATAAGAGACCATTATGCCACACCCTAAAAAAGGCTTGCACAACATCCAAGAATATTGCTGAACAATACTTTATTGAATTCAAAAGATTTTCTAAACTCTTCAGTTAATCGATTTACTTGTTCCATGGTTCCATACTTTTCCCGATAACTACAAATGTATTAAAAAATAAAATTTTACTAACTGTGATACAAATAAAAAACTTTTTAGCAAAAAATTCCTAAAGCAATTATTTTTATAATTATTTTTTTATATTTATAATTAGAAAAAAACATATTTTATAATTGATTTACGTAGATAAATAGAAAAATACCGGACTTATTGAAAAAATAGAAAAAATTTTCCTAAGGCCAATTTTTATAAAGAATATGTCTTTTTTTATAAATAATTTATTCATAATTCAATTATGAATATAAACTCATCTATAAATCCATAATGAAATTGTATTTCACAGCAATTAAATTATAAACTTTTTTATTCTCGTCTTTATTCCCTTTCAACACAAATGAAATGCTAAAAGGCATTTTTATATAATTTTTTTTTATTTATACCCTACACCACCACAGGTGGTTTGAGTCTTATGTGCATGTGCAAATATTTAATGGATAGAAAAATAGTGCTACCACCACTTTTACGTATACCGTTTTAATCAGGATCATGGGTTGAGTCGATTTAATCGTCCGTCTGGCCGGCAGGAGGGCTGTCCATGTAAACCTTGTGATCAAAATTCAGACCACAGTTTTAACGATGTTTTAAAGAAATTTGGCATGTGTCATTATTTTGGCCCAAGGACGATGCTTATTGAAATTGGTGAGTTGTTCCGGAAAGGAGATTTTAGGTCACAAAAGTCGTAATATGTAGTGCTAAATGAAATTTGGCGCAAATTAGTTTTATATTATTAAAAAACGATGTGCCACATCATACGAGGATCGGTCCATTATTTCTCATAAGACCCGTACAATCCTCTTCCAAATGTCACTCACATATACATTGTAATAAGAATTGGTCAAATCACGATAAATATAATCAAAAGTTGTTGTACGAAATTTTACGAGAGCCGGTCCATAATTTCTTTTAGCTCCCATGTAACGCCCACAGAAAAAAAACCATTCAGAATGCACTAAAACCAACTTCTTTCTTGTTTTTAATTATTAAGTGGTTGGGGTAAAATGCGTTTGTGTTGATGTTTCTAACATACAGAAAAAAATAGTACAACAGTAACTTTTAAGTATACTCAGAATCACTTTCTGAATCAATTAAACGAAGTCCGTCCGTCTGTCGTCCGGCTGACTATCCATGTTAACATTGTGACCACTCTACAAGTCGAAGCTTTGTTACATATTAATTCTTTTACTCAAGGACAAAGCTTATTTAAATTAATCATATTCGATCCAATATTCAGGTAGTTACAATACAAATTGTTCTCCTGGAAAAGAGTTTTAAGGTCATAAAAGTTTTTAAAAAGAGATTTTAACGAAATTCAACAACAACAAGCCCATTTCCCAAAATCAATTTGAAGAGCATAAATCACACATATGTTATTATTGTAAAAATAACTGGTCAAATTTAAAAATATATAATATGAAATCGCAACATACGAATGTAGGCCCTTCATTTCTTCTAGGCCCGATATATAACCCCCAGAAAAAATCCACTTCTAACGCAAAAGTCTCACATAAAGTTTAGTATCATAATAATGTACTTCACACTTAATCATAAATTAAAAAAGCAAATTATACGAGGGACTTTCATACATTTTTCTTAGCTGTCATTATAATCAACATGGTGTGGTGAAGGGTATTAGATAGTCGTGCTTGACCGACTATAACATTTTTACTTGTTTTATGTTTTATTATTGTTATTTTTCTTTTAATGTCATTTTAATTGTAAAATTTTATTAATTATTTACTTAATGATGACTTGTTTTTGATGGATTTGTATTTTTACTGAAAATGAAATTGAAATTGAATTTCTACTTTTTTCGCTTTCTTTCATTCTTCGTTTAATTGTTTTGAGTTTTTTTCTGCTTTCAAGGTTTTCTTTAGATTTTTCTATTTTATTATTATGAAAATATGAAAATCAAATTAATTATTTATTAAATAGATAAATGAAAAGAAAAATGTTTTGTTGAAATGCAAATTTTTTAATGATTTATTACTTTACAGAGAATAAAATGTTAAATTAATTATGGAAAATATTTCAATGAAATATTTTAATTAAATATTAATAAACAAATAAACTTTTTCATAATAAACAAACTTGATTATTTAATTATGATTTATGTGGAAAATTCTATAAATTTCATAATAAAAATCCCATTTCACTTAACTTTTGTCCCAAAAAATGTTTCACAACATATTTTATTGTCATTTCACTCATTTCATTTTAAAACAATTAGTTCACAGTGAAAAAAGATAAAGCTATATTCGGCTATGTCGAATCTTCATTACCCTACACTACAAATGTGTGTGAAAAAATATACGTTACATTTCGTATATATACACACATACACACACTTAATGAGACATAAAATTGATTACGTTTTTTACTATAACTTTGTTTCTTCTGAACCGATTTTGATGATTTTTGGAATGATAATGATGATATGGCTTAATATTATAACTATTTAATTTGATCGATAATTGAAAATTATTCGAAAATTGTTTGCTTCAACTTAGAAGTTTTCAAAAAATCGGTCTTTTTCTTTCAATAAACTGAACCGATTTTGCTGATTTTAAATAGAAAATTTTCCAGGACTATAGCAAATAACCATCCAAAATCTACTGAACTCCGTCCAAAGCTAAATCGACTCAGATTTTGATTTGATGCAAAAATATATATACATTACGGGTTCTAAGATGATTAATTCTTAACGTTACAAACGGAGTGACAAAGTTTATATTCCTTCTGGTGAAAATACAAAAACCCATTTTTAGTTCTTTATTTATATTATTTTTATTATTTATTTATTTTATTTATTTTACGTACAATTAATCTGATAGTTTCAATCACGACCAGGTGTTGATTTCACCAGTAACCGAACATAATGGTGTTTTGATTATCAATGTTCTAATTTCACTTCTCTCTCTCCAAAACACTTTTGCTCTGTTTCTCTCTCTCTTTTACACACATGAATTTAAAAAATATATATGTTCAATATAAAATTGATGTGTTATTTAATGTCATCATTTTTATTGTATTTAATCAAATTGTTTAGAAATACAATCATGAGTAAATGAATGGTATCACTTTCAATTGTATAGGTATATATATGTATATATAAATATATATGTTTATATCTATTTATATGTATGTGTACATATATAGAATTATAGGTCCATATATATATATAAATATAAAGTACAAATAATAGTAAATTCAATATCAAATGCAATTGATATGAAACTTGCATGAATGCACGCAATCAACTAGATTTTTGTGTTTGTTTGGTTTTATGTATTTAAATGCACACATACATAGATGTGTATACGTATATTACTATATAGAGTTTCCATACAGTTTCCTGATTATGTTTTATTTATTTTAAATTGAAATAGTATTTATTATGAAATTTCAGATCACACATGTAAGGTGGTACCATTCCTTTAACAGATTCAAAGATATGCGACATTGAAAATGTCACTCTCCACACTTATCCACCAAATTTTGTTGTCAACAATAATATTTTGTCAAACTGCTATTTATGTGATAAACTTTGTGAGATTTCTTAGCATAGTTAGGGAGACGTGCGGTATTCGTTTGTTATTTTATAGTTTGTAACATTTTCCATAATCGTTGTTAAATCTTTTCAGTTTTAGAAGGTGGTGACATATAAGGTTCTATTACTTTTTTCTACTGAACCGATTTAGCTGGTTTTTAAAATTTCTTAAGACGATAGCAAATCCTTGGGTCCAATTCCATTGGGCTCTCTTATAACCACTTGTGGTAGTATAAAGTGTAATTTTACACGGCAAGATATCATCCGTACTCTGCTGCAAAGAGGTCCTCCTGAATACCTTCAGATGGCACACTCTAATGTGTTCAACTACACCAACACCGGTAATAGCCATTGGGAAACACTAAAAAATTTGGGTGCCCTTCTACGATAATCTTTATAGCCATCAAGTAAGGTTTAAGTTATCATAGGAGAACCGCAAATGTCTCTTTTGTAAATCATGAAAATAATACAGAATAGACATCAGGTTTCTTCTTGGGTCAAATTCATGTTAAAATTATCATTTTGTCACAGTAGCAAAAAACAGTTTGGCTACTATTCTAGTAAGAAATTAAGAAAATGCTAAGATTGTTAAAATGCTTTGCTAATATTTCAAACAGATCGAAAAACTATATTCTTATTTTTTTGATTACGCAGTATAATAACAAAAAGCAAAACGGAAATTGGAGCCGTTTCGGGCCTAAAGATCACAATACTTCAAGATCTAAGAAGCCATATATTTCAAGAAAAAAGTTCAATATTTAAAAATCTAATCAACAGATTCTGCTTAAAAAGAAATTTAAGAGGGAAATAACAAACAGTCGGACCACATTTGCTTGAATCAGATTATCAACAAGGGTGAGAGAATGTTTCCAATAGACGAACAAACAAAAAAACGTATTGACTAACATTTAACCACATGGACACAGAGGCAGACGAAAGAACATATTTAATAGTGATATTTCATGATCCTTCACAAGGAATGACAAAATAAATATTCCCTCATTAAGGGAATATAGGGAATATATAAAATAGCATCTTAAAAAGATCAACATAGGTTTATATAAATTTTTCGGCAAAGAAAAACGGTGTATATTTTACTAAGATGGGAACTTCAACTTTGCTTTTAGTATATCTTCCTGGAATATAATCCTAACCTCTTTAGAACAATTTCCACTGAAATTGATATCAAGTTGTTATCGAAAAAGTTTGTGTTACAAAAACTTTATTTTTATAGATCCTCTTGAAAGTATCATTCTCATTTTTATGAAAATGGACCTACTGTAGCTTATAACTCAACTTTCTGATATGTTTATTTTCAACTTATTTTGTACCTGAAGTATATTCAGCCACTTCAGTCTAAATTTTACTCGAAATAAAAGATTTTCTGGGTCCTAACTGTCTACCAATAGTATTAAAACCAATTGAATGCTTCGAATCTTAGTGTAGCAAATACTACTTTTATATCATTTTTTGGTAACAAAAGGGGTAATGAAACAAGAAACCACATTGTAAATAAATCATAACCTCTTAAGGCCAATTGTCACCTAAAACACTTTAGGGTTACCACTCAAATCAATTCATTTATACTCTTCTATTTCACAAGCACACAGAAATATTAAATACCAAAGAAATAAGTATGCCCATCTCTGCTACAAATACACAGTAAATACGAATCAAAATACTTTATGTTTGCTAACAATATGTAAGTGTATTAGTTTAAGTAATATTTATTTTTCAAAGTAAAGTGCATAGAAATATTGTTATGTTTCAGGTATATAAATGTGTTGATAGACATTTTAGTTAGTGTGAGTGTGTATTGTCAACAGATTATTATAAATTCCAAACACAAAATACAAACATTTGATGAACTCATTAGTCGCACAATACTCTAAAAGTTATACAAGAATCAGAACTCAACTTACGAAGGGAAAATACGTCATGATATTTAAGGTTATTAACTTACGGAAGAGTACAAAATACGTGGATGTAAGTTCGAAAAAAATCTTTAATTTTGTAAAAAATCTTTAATATGTATATAAGGTATTTTATAATATAAAAAAAAAATATTTTATATTTTAATTATTTTATTTAAAGCAAATTACTTATTTATTCAGAGGACTGGAAAATATTTTTTATTTTGTTTAATATTTTCTCACAGTCACCAAATCCTTTGTTAAATGTCAAACGCCTCTTACTTGCTGTTAAATTATATTTCTAGGAAATTTCAGCATATGGGCTAAAACAAGTCCTGAAATAAAATTCTAGGAATTTCTATAAATCATCAAAATTTAAAATTAGGTTACATTTTTTGAGTACAAAAGAATTCGACTATATTGCATCATTGGCAATATACAGTAAATTTTATAAGGAAACCTTGGAAATAGAAGTTTTCCTTTTAAGAGCAGATTTAGGCAAAATAAATAACTATAATTGAAATTAGTTTAGATATGCTTGGCAAGTCTTATATTAAAGCTCTTTTAGATTGTTGAACTGAACTAGAATTAAACCAGAACAGAACTACAACTGAACTAGGAATGAATTACAACTGAACTAGAACAGAACTAAAACAGAACTAGAACTGAACTAAAACTGAATTTTAAAAGAATGAGAACTGAACTAGAACTAAATTTGAACTGATCTTGAAATTGAATCTGAATTTGCACTCTAAGTAGGACAGAACTAGAGTTGGGTTGAACTGGATCTTGTTTATGAACTTGAATTCCAAATATAACTGAACTTCAATTATGATGTGCAACTTAATCTTGAACAAGAACTGAACTTAAACTGAACAGCTTTATGGTATAAACTGTTTTCCTTTCATTGCTATTTGTTCCAATACAATTTTGAAACCATTAATGTTTTAAAATAGTTATAAAGATCCTGAATATCCTGGTACTTTTCAGGATTTTTATATTCCAAATCCTCATAAATGTAAAATTTTTTGTTAATCCCGCGAAATATATAAATATTTTTTCATCTATTTTTGTCAAAAATATACAAAACTAAATTCTAAAATGTTTATAGAGTGAAATACTTATTAACCCATTTCGTTCCGTAATTTAATTTTGCAAACATATTTTTTTTAATTACAATTTTTTCGACAAAATCTTGATACAAATGTTAGGACTTATCTGTTAGAAAATTTTTATCTAATTATTGTGTTTTATTACGGAACAAAAATCCTGAAATCCCTTAAATCCCAAAAATTCGTAGGACGCCGAAAAATCCTGGCATCCTATTCAATTTGGCATCCTCACTTACTACTAATAAAAAACTGTGTTAACAACTGAAAATATATGAAATATAAAATGCTATAACTTTTAATATATTTACGATTACTACATATTTTTCCCATACTTTAAGTGCAACATTCGAAATTATATTTGCTCGACATTAAAATGAAAAATATTTCAAAAATTATTATTTTAATTATTTTTTTCATTTATTATTTATAAATTATACCCTTTTGCACACAAAATAATAAATCATAATGTAATAGAAATTTTCGACCAATAATTTAAGTATTTTCGTCGAATAATTTCTGCAATTGTAACTGTCTTTTATTATTGCCGTTTGGTTGGTTGGTTGCTTGGTCGGTCGCTTGAATGGTCGAGAGGCAACCAAGCCGGTTGGCTGTTTGGTTGTTTGTTGCCCGGATTTTTTTTTTTCCAGTTTTATTTAATTTTTTGTCGATTTAAAAATGCAACAGCAGTTGCTGTTAATGTAATTGTCGCAGTAACAATACATTCATATTCGTGTACATACACATAAACACATACATTAACTTTTTTCTGCGGTGTAAAATGTTTCCGTTTTTAACGCAATGTATGTTTTGTAAACAAATTTATGATGTACTCACCAAATCCCTATGACAAAAAATTATGAGAAACAAAAAAACTAACAAAACAACAAGCAAAAAGTTTTGGAAAACTTATATATACATACACATGCATACATACATGCAATTGTAGTTACAAAAACGCTCAACCAAAATGCATATGGTGCACATATACTTTGTTTAAAATGAAATGGCATCATTGAACACAACACAACGTAACACAATAGAGCAAAAAACCCCAAAAAGTACACACACTCTCACTTACACATACACACAGAAAAAGCGAAAAAAACAACAATCAACATTACAAATTTACGGAAATGCTTACATATAAACTCTCACATACACATAAGTTTCATATCCGCATATAAACATGTACATAAAAAACATTTTAAAAACACTCTCTTTCACACAAACACACTCATATCAAGCCAGCTAAATTTATGAAAAATTCAAATACACAAATATATTTCTGCGTATGTGTATCTGAGTGCGTTTGTGCCGGAATGAATTACTACTACAACAGTATGTGTATAATTTTTAGACCAAAAGTGAACAGAAAAAAATGTTCAAACATTTGTTAAAAGTGTTAAAAGGTAACAATATGTTACACACAGCCAGAAATGTTTACAAAATTCATATATATATTCAACTTGCACAAATGCACCTACACACATACATATTAGAATTATAATAGTTTTTTATACCCTCCACCAACTCAAGTGGTGAAGAGGGTATATTAACTTTGTCATTCCATGTGTAACGCTAAGAAGGAATCACCTTAGAGCCCATAATGTATATATACTCTTTCATCAAATCAAAATTAAAGTCGATTTAGCGATACCCATCTGTCTGTCTGCTGTTAGCACATTTACAAGAACTAACAGAGCTCAATGGGATTTGAATATTTGTTATAGTCCTGATAAGTTTCCTATTATTGTGTGTTAAATTAAAGAAAAAATTGTATATTTACATTGTTTACGTCTGTAAGTGTATGTGTGAGTGTGTATGTACAATACATGGCGTTTTTACATCACACGCAATTGTGGTGGAAGGTATTGAAGATTCGGCATTTATCATTCTTTCGTGTTTTTTTTTTTAATTTTGTTAAATAAATTATTACACATTTGTAATATTTTTATATGTATATGTTATTACAAATGCTAATTGAATGAGAAATAAATTACTAAATTCAATTATAAAAATTGAAATTGTTAATTTTTTGTTCAGGTTCTTATTTTGTAGAATTTAGTGAGATTTTATTGCGTTTTGTATTAAAGAAAGCGAAAAATGTTTACCTTCTTAAAGAATAATTTTCCTATAAAGAATAATTACAAATTTCCTGTCCTATCAAAAATTATAAATTTATCTCAAATATATTTCAAATTTTATTAATTGGTATTTTATTTTACTGAATCTGATTCGATATGATACTTGGGAGACCCAAAAAATCCAAACGGAAATATACTTTTTTATAAATTGTATACTTTACACCACTATAGATAATGAGGATATTGTGCGTTAGAGGTAAAATTTTAAACATACAGAAATAAATATTGTTACACTCGCATATTATTACCCATCGAACATGTACGTCAGTCTGTCTGGTCGGCTAGATGTTCATGTTAAATTTGTGAATGCACTACAGAGACTAAAAACGTTTTGATTGCATTTAGTACTTATAATTTCTTGGGCCAATGACGAAGCTTCTTGATCTAATATTTTTATTAGCTCTCATATAAACTCAAACTTTTCCAAGAAACTTGATGACACTTAAATCTCTTTTTTGTGGTTATCATGAAAATATTTTTAATATATAATTTTTAACATTCAAAAAAATGTTAGCATTAACCCACATCGAAAGCAAAATGTTTGTCTGATGTCTGATTATGGTAAAATTAACACAAAATATGGCTGTGAAAGATAACACACGCATATTGTTAACCATAATATGATTGAGCTAAAATAATGCTTTTGTTGTTAAAAATAATAAACATTTATCTGTAGAATCTATTTCGAAATATATTCCGACCACCATGTTATTGTTAATTTAGTTAGCATTATTTTATTGCATCAAAAAAGTGATTTTCAAAACAAAATATTATGTTAAAATTAAAAAATAAAAAAACTTTTTCCCAACAAAAAAATTAATTTTTCACAAAAAAAATCATTTATTTTTACTTTTTTTTTTTTTGTAAAAAAAAAAATAATTTTTTTCTAAAAAGTTCACTCACAGATTTCTCATTAAAAAATCATTTTTTCACTATAAATGCATTTATCGACTTAAAATTAATTTTTTCAATTACAATTTAGTTTTTCACTAAAAATTAGTTTTTTTTTTCTAAAAATTTATTTTTCAACTAAAAAATTATTTTATCAATTAAAATTCATTTTTATCAAAACTTTATTTTTTCACTATAGTGCATTTTGTCACTAAAAATGTTCATTTTTCACCAAAACTTTCATTCAGAGATATTTAGCTTCAAAAGTTTAGTATCTTTTATTTTATTAAAAGTTATTAACTGAAATTTAAAATTATGTTTGAAAAAATTTTAAAGAATTAAAATTTTAAAATTTTAATTAAAAAAAATGTCATTTTTCCGCTTATTAAAAAAATATTTACCCTTATGAAAAATTGTTCTGAGGAAACCTATAATGTATTTGTATTAATCGGGAACATAAGATTTTTAATACTTAAACTTCGTTGTATTTTTTCATCTTAATATCACTAATCGAAAAGCTGGAATTTTAAAAAAGAATTTAAGTGTTTTTCGTAGTTTGAAATTACGCGATTTTTTAAAGAAAAAACTAAATAATGAAAATAGAGAAATAAACTCAAATGTCGCCCTAAGTCAAATTCTCAAAAATGCTTTTATTACGCATTAATAATGTCATACTTAAATTATTTATATTCAAAATCCATGCATTTTTTCTAAATTAAATTTTCTGAAATTAATATTAAGAAGACGATATCTAGATCTTAATAAATCCGTTTTGACACTTTTAAATTTAACTGTCAGGAATATTTAATTAAATTATTTTGAAATGTATGAGTTGCTAATTAATATTCTGAAATCAACATATTTTAATGACTAATTTTGATTTTAACAAAAATTAATTAAAATTAATCAAAATAATATTTTTTTAAATTAAATTTTATAACATGCAAAAGAGGGTATTAAACTGACATTCTAATAATTTCTAAAGATTCATTTTAATTAAAAATTTTGAAAAAATAATATGAGAATCATTCACCTTTCTTTACAAAAATATTCGAATTGTATTTTTTATATAAAAAACATTTCAAAACTTAAAGAATTAAATTAAAATCCTATCAAAAGTTTACTTCTTTTATCAATGGTGAACTACAATGTTTTCAATTGTGTGTAAGTGTGTGTATGAGCAACAGTATCTGAATATTTGTATATATATGTATATGTATATTTGTTGTAGTTGTAGTCTTCCCCATGCTGTGCCATATTTTAAATATTCTGTTCTCGCCTGTGTTTTATTTCATTTTCACTGTGATTCAACATTTAATTTGTTTCTCTTTTTGTTTTTTTTTTTTTTGTTTGCTTCTGCTTTCTTTCCCGAGTTTTATAAAAATAAAAAGGAAAATATGCCAAGAACATTTGTCACCCTTGAAATGAGGGAACAGAACATTTTTGAAACAAAATACAACAAGTCAATGCAAAATTCCTTCTGTTTATATTCATTTTACATTAAAGTTAAATTAATTGTTTGTTAAAAAAGAAATTTCAACTGGGAAAGAGATTGATTTTTCTTTGGGAAATATAAAATAATAAATAAAAAATATATTTTTTACTTTAAAATAAATTGAAGAAATTGAAATTTAAAATGATTTAACTGTTTAGTATAAACTGAGTTATTTAAATAAAATAATTCGAAATTTTTAGTTGTTTGTCTTATAACAATGATTTCTTAAATTTGTAACTTTTTTAATAGTTTTAATCTCCAGTGATTATATTTCGAAATATTTTCGGAAACTTTTCTATTAAAGTTTTTATAGTGCTTTCTGTCACTTTATTCGAACATGTAGTATATATATATTCCATTTGTGCTCTTCAATTTTCTTTAAACAAGAGTCCAGAGACCTTAGCTCCGGACAGTTTGGAGTATTTGCCTCTATTGTTACAAACACCACATTATTGTTCTTTCACCACTCAAAGGCTTATTTACCACAGTAACAGGGTGCCAAGTTATACCAACAATATATTGTAAAGCCCTATAAATTAAAATAGACTTTTTCGTGAATGTTTCCCGATTTCGATATCTTTACAGTCCGTTGTATTAAACTTTTCTTCAACATTTGCACGAGCATCATTAAAAAAAAACTTGTTTGAATGGGAATTTGGGGAAAATCTGCCAGGCCATGCGTTTCTCTTTCAATCATTATTTTATAAAACTTATTCTCAATTTTCGTGCTCTGTTCTTGGCTTTTGGAACTTTTTCAAGAACTATTTGGGCCTTGTTTGGTTTCAAATCTGAATTAGCTTTAACTTTTCGTACCAAACGGTTCAAGCACTGAAATAACCGGATGTGTTGAGAGCACTTTTGAACATGATTTTCAAAAGTGTGTTTCTAATCGGTTAATATTGGAAATAGTTTGACGGTGGAATTTTGAATACTTGGCAAAAAAAAATAATTATCAAATAATACTTTTAATGAAAAACGTTTGTTAGAAATGCTTTTCGATCTCACTCGATACTACTTTACAATCTTCACATAGCAGTGGAAAATAATACAAAGTAAAATTGTTTTCACAAAAATAATTATTTTAAAAAATTTTGACACATCAACTCACATCAACATTATTCGTAAGTTTCATTCTCGTATTGGATCACTTTAGCAACAAATAAACTTATTCTACTACTAAACTCTTCTTGCACTCTCTCCCAAAGAATCTGTTCAACAATGTTTTACTCTACATACATACTCCAAAGTAGGAACCAACAATTTACAATACAGTACGGTATCTCTTTCCATCTGTCTGTTGTTGGCGCACTAACGTTCGCACTAGTTAACAGAGCTTAATGAAAATTTGCCTAAGTATTTGTTATTATCCTGAGAAGTGTGTTATTTTAAATCATAAAAATTGGATGATTATATTAAAAGATCTTTCGTAAAACAGTCAATAACAGATCGACCAATCGAAATAATATTTGAGACATATTTACCCAAATCCAAGTCGGTTCAGTAGGAAAAAGACTGACTGACAATTATCTAGAATTTCTTATTTAAAGTTCTTCGCATTCCTCCAAAGCCTTCTTGGCCAGGGGCTTCTTTGGAGAGAAGAAACAACACACATGGTTGTTTGTAGTAATTGTTTCCTAAACAAACACTTTAACTACTACTTTTTCATACAATACGTATGAGTAATAAAATTATTACATTTAAATAAATCACATTATTCATACGTTAAGATGTCAGTTAAAACAATTTAATTAAACAATACGCTTAAATATTTTTTTTCATTAATTCGAACTTGGTAACCAAAAAAAACTAAAACCACAAAACATTTTCGAATTTATATTAATTGTCTCTCTTTTTTTCCTTAATTTCTTTTTTCCGTAATTTTTCATAAAACTTTAGATTTGGTTATGTATTCAAAACCGAAATTTCGTTTGAAAATAAATGATTCAAACGTTACCATTGGCGTCTTAGAATTTCCAAACAAAATTTTGTACAATTTTCTTAAACTTCTTAAGAAAGTTCAGAGTAAAACTATTTTTATATGAATTTATTAAATAAAAATTAGAAAAAAATACAACAAAAAATAATAAGATATAAGAATCTAACAAGACAATATAAATATATTTGTATCTGTGTATGTGTGTATGTGTGCATATTAGAACATATTTCTTATTGTTAAGTTAGAAAACTTTTCCAATTAAACAAAAAATATAAATAACAAAAAGTAAAAAACAACAATAATAATAAACAAACATACAAACAAACAAATAAAATGAATAAACACCATCACATAAACAAATACAACAAAAAAATGAGTAAGATTTAAACACAAATTACCATTTGCAGACTTGAAAGATGAGGGGAAGAAGGAAAGCAAAAGGAGGAATATACATTTATTTTATATAGAAAATTGAAATAGAAATAAAATAGAAAATATTGTGCAACAATGCAGTAAATTACACAAAGAAATGGTTTTTGTGGTATTTTTGGTCGATCTAACCGGAAGTACTTTTTGTCCAACAACTCAATAACAAAGATAATGTTGAAAAGCAGAAAATAAAGAAGAAGAAGAAGAGAAATGTCGGGAGAACGTAAAGAAACTCATAAATCCTAAGAGAATTCATACTTAAAATAAATAAGTATGTGTCTATGATTGTTATTTGTTTCGCAATTTCCCCTCTTGTACTCTTTATCTTCATCGTATTTTATTAAATGACATTATTTTATATTGCACAATGGGTCAGGGAAATGAAGAGATGGGCCAGGGAAGTCAATGAATTTCTGAAATACATTTTAGTCGAACTGGCCTTACGACACTTATTCAGGCAAAAAAAAAAAAACAGAAAATGTTCACAGTTTTTGCTTATAATAGAGATTGATATTCGGAAATGGATCCTGCTCAAATTTGGTACATTATTTAAAAAAAAGAATTATTTTCACCGAATTTCGTTTTAAATTAAGAAATTTTATAAACTAAAAAAACCCATTCCGTGATGAAATATGTATGGAATTTATATAAAATAATAGACCGATCGTTAACAATTTCAACAAGCTTCGTTTTTAAATCAAAATAATACTGTGTTAGAAAACCAGATTTGGTTTTTAAACAGTATCTCCAATTCGTGCAAAATTTTTGAAGATGTAAGATGAATAGATTTTAAATTTCAGCAACATACTTCTCTGATAGAGCTCCACATTTACTTTGCAAAACTGTTTATCCAATAAAAAGTCTGTATTATTTAAAAAAGTTTAAATCTGCCCACTGTATACTTAAAATTATAATAAAAATCAACAGATACATATAACAAAAAATATGTCTATGTATGTACATATACATACATAGAAATGAACAAAAGTATATAAAGATATAAAATTTTTCTTTAATTTTTATTGGATAAAAATAAAATGAAAATATCTTCAATGAGTAGTTAGTTGAAATAGAAAATATATATTTTATTCTTTTTTAAAATATAAATTAAAAAAGGACAAAATACACACACAAATAAATATTCTTCTTTTTATGCTGATGATGATAATAAGGATATTACGATATAAATTCTTAAAAAAGTAAAATAAATAAAATAAAATAAAGTATAAAGTAGAAAAAAGTATATCAGAGTGGAAAAAGATATATAAAAATAATTCTTAGAATGATAACGACCATTTAATTGCATAAATCAAGTATTATTTAAATGCAATAAACATTTTTATTTGAGTAAAAGGAAGTAAAGAAATATTTAACATAAATTATGTGCGAATATAATTTAAATTAAATTAAAAAACATAAAAGGAATATAATGGGAAAACAGCTAAGAAATTTATGGTCTTAAAGAAGAAACGGCTGTTAAAGATTTTAAAACTGGAAATTGATTTTTTGTTGATTTAAAAAAAAAACTAATTTAATATGAAAATATTATATGATGAAAAATTCCCCCGATTTGTTAGTACAGAGAAGATATAAGGAGTGAGATCATAAAATTCTTATCACACGTTTTATTTGATTTTTTTATCAAATAACCTTTGTAAAACATGTCAGTTATATTTAAACATGTTTAAAATAAGTGACCAGAAAAAAGTGTATACTAAAATTATTGAATATTTTCAACAAAACTCAAGCATTCAAAAGTCGACGTGAAACTATTTCCAATGTTATAAAACATTACAGGGAAAACTTTTCTGTTGATATAAAACCGAGTTCAGGTTCAAGGAATACTCCACATGATATATCTAAATCTTGAAAAATATTTTTAAAAGAGTTCCCAACAAATCAGATAGGAAAGCAGCACCGTTAGCTCATTGCTCAAACTATTTAGCCTGAAAAATAAAGGGACCAAAAATAAAGTGCGAAAATTGAAGACAATTTTTTTAAAAAATATGTTTGTCGTATAATGGATGACGAAACTTTTGTTCTGTCAGACTTTTAACAACTTCCTGGTCAATTATATTTATGTTGCTGATGTTCGAGGGAATGTCGAAGAAAATTTTAGAAATAGTTAAAACAACGAGCTCTATAAGTACCAAAGTTTACATTAAAAAGCTGATTCCGTTCATAAGACTTCATAATGCTTTCACTTATTTTAGCTCTTGGCATCCCGCCACTATAGTAAACAAGCCCTTAAGTGATACAAGAACAATATTGTGTTATTTTTACCAAGAGTGGTAAATCCTCCGAAGCTAAAGCCATTAAAGAGAATTTGAGCTCTTATTAAAATAAAATTGATAGTACAAAAAGGAGGACTAAAGCGTGCTAGATTTTAAATGGATATGGACTATAGTATAGTTGTGGAGTATACACGAAAGATCATTATTCCATCGATCAATTTTCCAAACGATGAATAGTAAAACACACAGACTATCAGTGTTCTCTTCTGAAAGTTAGAGCGTTTGCGAGTGCATCAGCTTGGATAGTCCCATGTCCGTGTGCCCAGACAGTGTAATGTTTGAATGCTCTGTCATACTATTTATTGATATGAGTCATGTTGATTCTTGATTTAGGCGTTGCTTATACTAAATCTAATGATCCTTTTAAACAGATGACTTGTCACGAACCCAACAAATATCCTCTACTAATTCTAGTTAAGACTTCGCTTAACAAATTAACGTCAGAAGGCTATTCAATTTGGCATATAGCGATCTAAATCTTTTTTTAGTTTCAGTGTTTAAAAAATAAGTTATATTTCATTTATGTTACTTTTTAATTTAAATTATACGAAATATTTTACGTTAATAAGACTTATTAAAATTTCTCTTTAAAATCCTTAACAACTTATTAACGTGAATTTTATTAACTTCATAGAGAATTCTTTTCTAAATCATTTATCAAATATACAAATGAACATAGAAAATCAAATTCAAAATCCTTTTTGTAAATACCTAGAAATCCTTTAAACTTTACCTATGAGTTTCTAATAATACTAAAAGGACTATTTTTCTTTTATATTTGTTCTTAATGCTGCACAGTTATCGATGTTGTCGTTATTAATCCCTTTTAAACAATCTTTGCACGTATTGATATAAAAAAGCAAAGACCATTTAACGCCTTTTTATACACACTTCTTTTTCCTCTTTGGCTTTTATGAGCCTGCCAACACACACACTCAGACCTACGAATACAAATCTTAACTATCATAAATATCATGCAGAGACCTGTTTTTACAAAGATTTTATATTTTGCCTTTTTTATTTTCTTTTTGTTAAAAGAATTATATTTTTTTTTCTTAAGTTTAAAACAACACAATAATCAGAACATCTAAAAGAAAGCAAGAAAAAGGATATAGAGATGATAAGGAAAAAAACACCAAACAAAACAAAGAAGAAATATTATAAAGACGACGTGACATCGTCAACATTAATACTCACAAGCAATCAAGACTATTGAGAAATCATCATATCATAACCATTCTCGTAAATACAATTGAGAATATTAAGCACACACACACACATATATACATACAAACGTACAATATAAATGCATGTTTGTAGTGTGTTGTTTGTATTGTTGTGATTCCTTTTTTTGATTGTATGCATTAGTGTTAAACAACAAGAAAACCCATTAAATAGACATAACAAAAATCACCGGAAATCAAAGATATGAAACGTTTTTATTATTTTTCTTTCTGATTTTCCTTTGCGTCTTTACAATTTTATTATTTCTTTTTTGTGCTTTTTAACTTAAATCCTTTTGCTAACAAATACAAATAAAAAATATATATAATAAAAAAAACTAAACTTTCATCTTTTGATATACAAACATATAGCAAACAACACGTATATGTATGTATTTGTATGGTGAAAACTTAATACAGAAATGCGTTTGTTTCTGTGTGTATGAGTGTGTATTTTTATTGGTAAATAAGAGTTAAGAGAGGAACGAAGTAAAAGATGAAACAAAACTATAAATAAGCATAAGAATAGAGCTTTACAAATCTCTAGTTTTGTGGCTGCTGATAATAGTATTACCGTGTTATTCATGCTGCTGTTCATGTACATGTATTGGTTATAGTGTCAGTCAGTCAGTCAGTGAGCCATCCAAACGTTCAGCCGCTGTTTGTGTTTGTGTATTGGTGAAAATAATAACACGCTTATTGTTGTGTAAATGTTAGTTGTTGTAGTTGTTGTTTTTATTATTTGATTGTGGTTGAGATGTTACTGTTGATGTTAAGCTTTTATCGGTATACAAGTTTCGAGTATAGAAAATAACAGGAAAAAGAGTGTTAATGCTTATTTATATTTTTCGTTTTATTGTAGTTTACATATACATTAGAATACCATACATATATACATATGTACATATAAGACAAGAATATACAGTTAAGGAAATTTTCTGAAGAATCGTAAGAATGTAAAAACTTATAAACTGCGTTTTACTTCTTAACTTTTTTCGAAAATAATATTTCATTATTTGATAAATCTTATCCCGGTTATAAGTTATATATAAAACCTTCAACTTTGAACTGATACAATTTCTTAATAAATTGATAGACGTCTTTACGCTGAACATAAGAAAGTACACTGAAATATTTTTAGCTTTTAATGGTTCAAAAATTATATAAGACTAGAATTTTACACATTATTTTGTTATGTAGTGAAATTTTACCCATTTCATACAATAAGTATTTAATTCAATGTATGTAAAATATTATTATCTATAATACAAAAAGTACCTTTAAAAGAATGAAAAAAGTACCACAAAGTCAAACTTCGTCACATTTGTCCAATTGCGTCCACATAACTTAAAAATAGAAAACCAAAAGTACCATCAAAAGATTCATATGGTACCACGTAAATTTCTTTCCATCGATATGAGTCTACGTGTACTTTATTTCATGTTTTTCGTTTGCAGTTCTAAATCCAAATAATTGAAATCTCTTCAAATGCTAAAAAATATTTTCTCCTAAATGAGTTTACATTTTTAATCCTTTTCGATACTTTTTTCTGATACAAATTTATTTTTTTAATTGAAAAAATACCCGTGCATAGCTACGATTTTTACCCTCTAAACACCCAAATTTTGACCCTCTAAACATCCAAATTTGTAAGTTTTCGAATGTTATAAGAATCACATTTTCATGTATAAAGGTGAAAAAGATACATTGAATGCCAAAATATGTCAAATACTTTTTAGCATATTTGCCTTTTTTAAAGGGAAATAATAAGTAAAGATTTTTTATATCTATTTCTGTTAAAAAGATATAACGTATTCCGATTTTACCCCTTATTTCCAAAAATCTCAACTTAGAGGATATTTTTGTGGGAAAAGAACTCACAGTAGAGTAAACAGCAAAATTATGAATCGAATATCGCAAAATCTGGTTCTATGATCTGTACTTTATATAAAATATACTGATTTAAATTATTTTCATGAGAATATACCAGAATTATACCATTTAAAATGATTTTTGGATGTATGGGTTATATGTGGAAAATTTCGAGTGGAGGCCATAAAAAACATACCCTGTCAAAGATATTCATCACTAAGCTACATGCAATGAAAAAAATTTACACTGGCCACATTTTTGTCACCAAGTGTTTAATAATATTTATTTCTACATACGTTATTGTGGGTTATAAAAATAACGTAAAAAAACTAACACAAAAGTACTTAAAACTACAGATACAAACACTCACATACATATATATGAAAATGAAATAAATATATACATGCAGACAATAACCATAATCAAAACCCTTTTTTGCATTTATATACACTCACACATACATATTGTTAAGGAAATATACTTTCATACACACATAATAATGTGTATAAGTATATGTGTGATTTTAAGCTTTTAAAATATATTTATATGCAAGATTTGTACATTTATTTCAACATACACACACATATTGTATTTATTAAACATACAAACAAACATTTTTTATTATTGTATTCAGTTTATTCGTTTATGGTTAAAAGTCATGAAGATTTACCTCTGATTTATGAAGTTTAATGTGTTTCTTTTTTATAACTTAATAAATAATTTTATCCTTAACTACAATAAAAGAATCAATGATTTAAATTAGAAAAAAAGAAGCAAATAAATTATACTAGAGCCCCGTGTTACATCGTCCCGATTTGCGTCGTTTAATTTTTTTCTGAAGCATTGCGTTAGCTTTCCTGACAACACTGATCATCACTTCTACGTTAAGTTCTCAGATTGTATAAAAAAGGGTTTTTTTGTTAAATAAGTTGTACTAAGAACAAGTGTCTGGTTATGCTAAGGATAAAGTGCATGATTAGCCGAAGTACTTTGGGGACGTAAAAAATGAGTCAAAATAAAAAAATTTAAGAAGTTTGGAATAAAAATTAAACGTTTACGATAGCAAAAACTCCCTTGTTGTTTAAGGTGGAGTACCTACTTTCAATTCGGTTACATGATCAAAATAAGCAAAGAATGTCACGGAGCAAGGACGTAATAATAAAACAAAGCCAACAACGGTTTATTAACTTGTTGCTTTTTATCAAAAATACAATTTGTTTTTCTTGTTTTTGAATATTTTACCCAAAAAAATTATTTCAGTGCATTTTTATAGAAAAAAGTTTATCCGATTTGTGTTACGTTTCTCAGGCCCCTATTAACGACACAAGTCGGGGCTCTAGTGTATTTACAATATTTTGTGTCTTAATAATTATTATAAGTTGCTTAATACCTTTGAAATTCTTTTTTGGCAAAGAAAAAAAACAACCATTCATATTTCAAAAATATTTATGTATATACATTGAATTTTATGTAAATGTGTGTGTGTGTCTAAATAATTGCTTTATCATGTTTTACTTAAGCAACAAAAAAAGTTTGCTGTAAATGGTACAGAAACATTTTTTATGGAGTGCAAAAGGAATAAAATACTAAAACACCTTAAAGACATTATAATCGCATTAGTACGTTATTGATATTTTGTGAAACAATCATAAATGCATAAAATATCTTTAGTTACTTATAAACTGTTTCTATAGCAATATTTCCTTATAAATGCTTTTAAAATGCACAAATACACAAACTGACTCAATCTACCTCCATTTCTCCTTTTATCTTTATTCCATAGAAAGGTTTTTGTAAATGCCACACAAGTCAATTTATTTCTACTACACTTAACTAAAACTTATATATGTATATGCACACACCCATACATTGACATACATTGACAAAACAATGAAGGGCGTCTTAAAATACAAAATGCATACATGTATGCATTCATAGATTCATTCATTAATTTATTTGTTCATTTATACCACAATATCATATTCATATGATGCACTCGCATACACACACGCACACACTTACATACTCATTTATACACCCTCTCTGTTATCTTCATTTTAATTTATTTATGATTAAATACAAACAAGGATTTATGAATATTTTGTTTGATAGTGGGTTAAATCAAATAATATATGTAAGTATTTGTATGTATGTAAGAAATTTCTTCGAATACGAGGATCTACAAAACAAATGAAATTAAAGTTAAAGAAATTAAAATATGAATAATAAGTTTTTCAATGATTTCCTATCATTAAGACATTTTGAATACTTTTTATGAATTTAATTAGATTTTAAACTTTTCATACATACTTGAAACGACCCATTTCCGAAAATAACTTTAAAGTGCATAAGTCGCATTTTTTCCTATGGCCCCCTCATCCGAAAATCACCTTAAATTATCATGAAAATATATAAAGCACAAATCGTGGAATAAAATTCTACGAGAATTGATCCATAATCTTTCATGTTTATATTATGGTGTTTGATATAACATAGACGGGTTCGACCGAAACTAATACATTTCCATTCTCTTATGGCAAACGCAAAGTATATAAAATTTTTGAATTCTTGAAGTGGAAGCATCCACATTTAATAAGAAATCTTAAACCACCAAATATAAAACGGATAATTTCTGTTGTTGTCTTGTATATGTCTTTGTATATTCCAATTGTTTTCACGGATAAAAGTGGTCACAAAGTCAATTATATTAATGGAAAGCAAAAGATAATAAAAAAAAAAATTTATATTGTATTCGTCTTTAAAGGACTTTGGTTATTCGCAAACAATTGAAATTATATAATAAAACAATAAAATTCCTATATGAAAGAGCCTAAAAACATCAAGTGTACCGCTTGGAAAAAAATTAAAATAAACAAACACGTTCTACTTTATCGCCACCAAGTTAATAGTAAGGAGACAGTGAAGACTTCTTGTGTACAAACAATCCTCCCCTTAACTAAATATCAGATGCCAAACTGATACTATACGATCTGATCAACCACTTGATCTTTGGCTGAAGAAACAATTAGCTTGGACAAGCTAAAGTGACTTGCAGAGAGTTTAGTAAAGTGAATAGCGGTGTACCATTTTTGGCAATCGGGTGATTCAATACAAAGACTGTTAGGATGTTAGAGATTTACAATATTTCATCTGATAATCTAAAATGAGATACTACAATTAACTATATTATGCTCTCGGCCACTTCATCACCACCAGGTTATTTGTTATTTGTACGAAGAAAAGACAATATAGCAGCTGATAAAGGCTTCTTTCATCAAGAAAACTGATTATCTTTGAGATAAGTAGGTCCCCTGTGATCTTAAAATCTTATTTCAATAACATCATACTTTACTCAAGTTCTCTTCTTGCTAACAGTTTCTCATTTTTAAAAATCTTCGAATGGCTTGACCGCTCTTTGTTGTCCGTGTCACCTCTCCGATTTTGAATTGTACAAATCAATATGCACATTCTTATGATATTTATTTTTAAATTTAAAATGAAAAAGGATGAGCCCTATATTAACCTATGCCAAATCTTAAATACCCTCTATAACGATCTATATAATAAATATCTATTTAAAATTTCGTTTAAAAGGGATTACCTCTTCCCGGGCCCTATTCTAAATTAAATGGTATATAATATTTGTTTCTGTAACAGTTTCAGAGATATGCGATATAAAATATATAGTTTGTAGGGGAGATATAACTCCCCAGTGCTCTATTCAAACATATATCCATGTCTCAAAACTTCATTAAATGCCCTTACCGTAACCTTTGTAGTCCACAACCACTATAAACTTTATCAATCTCTATTTTATTTTAAATCGATGTTCAAATTTTTCAGTTTTAGGATGATATGTCAGATAGTGGTCTATAACTTGTTTATACTGAACCGATTTTGCTGGTCTAAAGTGAGAAATTGTTTAGTACAATAAAAAATATTTAAGTAAAATTTTATTAAGATTTGTCAATTATTGTGGATATAAGTGTACCGCAAAAGACAGACAAACGGTCGAAACTAAATCGAATCAGATTCTGATTTGATGCAAATATATAAATAATTCATGGCATCTCAAATAATTTTTTTCTTGGTGTTACATACAAAATGATGAAGTTAATATACTCTCCTCACGACTTGTGGTGATGGAGGGTATAAAATAACAAAATGTTATATTTTTGTGAAATAAATCGAGATTGAATTTCTCTTATTAACCAATTTTCTCTTATTAACCAACTCAAATCTCTTACATGATGTTACGAAAGTAGAAAAATGGGTATTTCTTATTATCTATGAATTATAACACCTTCTTATCCTTTTGCGTAATGGCAATGGGAAACAACGTTTAAAAGGCTTTTTAGATAACTTGTTATAAAATTATATGATTTCAACATTTTTCAACAAAAACAATATAGACCGATATCTGATTCTTTCATAAAATTCTCAATTATAAAACGATAAATTAAAATAAATTTTTACCATATAAAATTATTTATATGGGTTAAGTAAAAAAACAAGTTAAATACAAAAATATAACTAATTTTATGACTGATAAAGTGTGTGCATATGTGTGAGTGTACATGTAGACATAACATTTTAAGTTCATATGTATTTGTTTTGGTGGATATTGAAGATTCGGCACAGCAAATAAATTTCAATAAAAATTTCAATAAATTAATGACAATTACAACCTTTAAACTTTAAATATTAAATAACTTCAATACATCTTCCACATATTGATTTATATTAATTTTAAACAATTTTATTCGATTTTTTCTATAAAATAACTTTCAATATAATTTCCATATTTTATAGATACCCAAATGATTACCGTTCTTTTCTCCTTGGAGTAAATGATATATGAATTACAATATTGTGTTTTCCTTGTAATACATTTCACAATAACAGAAATATTCGTTTTTTTAAATATTGAAATGTTCAATTGGAACTGAATCTAAAACTTTTTTATATTTCTTCATTCATTCATTTCTTCACTCACCTTGTGTTAGACAATAATCATGCATCATTTTTATTTTTATTTTTACTTCTATCTTTTTAGGTTTTACATCTATTTTATGGCCCCAAAATACATTTTAAATAAAAATAAAAAAATTGAAAAGAAAAAATCTTGTAATTTATGTGATTCATGTTACAAAGGTAACTGAAACCTAAAGTAAATTTCAAAAGCAATAATATGACAATCGACATAATCTAAAACAAATTTATTTGAAGTGGAAGTTCATGCAGAGAAGTTACAAACAATTATATTTGACAACGAAAATAAAGAAAACAAGGAAGAACGCCACACTCGACCGTGCCGAATTTTAAATATCCTCTACCACAAATGCGTATGAAATAAAGATGAGCGATATTATCACAGCTGTGATTTAATAACTGTGTAAATCTCTGGTAACTTTTGCTACTGAAATTATGAAATGAGATGTCGTTCTTTCAAAATTGTTGAAAATTGTTACAAAAAATTTACTTGAGTTTATTTTAAGCCAACATCTTTACTTGAATATAATGCTGAGCGTATTACTTCCTTGCTAAGATATATCATCAAATCATCTGGAATGAACTCCAATAGAAACTCCTCTGTCGTCTTTTTTTTTTTTTCTTTTTGAACCCTCCTGAAAAGAACAATCACCTGGAGGGCTTGAAAAGAGCTTATTGAAACAATTTCACTGTTGTTGCAGTTTCTTCCCTGAGGAAACAACTTTCGGTTGATACAGCTGTTGCTGAGTTTAGGATTCGTTCCGGAACGGATATCCAATAGTCATGGAGGAACACGCCCCTCTTATGAACTGAATTAGTTTCCGTTATTTTAAAGCAAACATCATTAAAATATTCTTTGCCTCAGTTACCGGTCTATATATTTTAATATATTGAACCGATTTTGCTGGTATTTAATAGAAAACTTCTGAGGACTTTAACAAGTACTCATTGGCTCTGTAATTGTGAATGTTAGCATGCCAACGACATACAGACAGACGGACTAAGCTTAATCGACTCGGATTTATTTTAGTTCAAGAATATATTGATAATGGTGTCTGAGATGATTTTTTCTTAGCATTACACACGGAATGATAAAGTTTATTTACCCTCTTCACCACTTGTGGTGGTGGAGGGTATAATGAACTAGAGTAGAGACACAAACATGTCAAAACAGATTGAAAACTGAGTAAAACCACAGAAAAAGTTAATAGAAGCTTTTAGGAAAAAAGAAATTCTGTAAAAAGAATTAAGAAAAGAAAGAAAAACTAATAAGAACAATAATGTGTGTCGTTTTAGCTGATACAGCTATTTTACTTATGTTACCAATCCTTATACACACATACACACTTACATGTATGTAGAACATAAATAAGGTTGCAACCATACATATATATAAGTATTTTTTATGTGTGACATTAATGGCCATAGACACAGGCATTATCAAATATATTTACTCCTTTATACATTCTCAACATTTGTTATACAAGTATTTGTTACTCACTCATACATGCGAGTAAGTACGTATATGTATGTATGTGTATGAAAGTATATGTGATTTTGTAATGCAATCGTTATATTTCCGTAAGTAAATGTCTTTTATAATTTATCTAGAAATATGAAACTCTAAGAAGAAAAATATTTTCAAACACAAATTATAAGAGAAACACACTTATACTTACATAACGGTATTCTTAGGTTTTATTTGAGCATGAGTGTGTGTGAGTGAAAAGTAGCTAACATTTAAGTAAAAAAAGCAATAAAAATATATATTTATGATTTTCAATTTATGGTTTCATATATTAAAATTAATTTCGGAAAATCGTAAGTAAAAATGTAGGAAAAATTGCTAAATTTGTGTAAAGAACGTCTGGATCCAAACGATTTTTATTTAAGAATAAAAATACAAAAAGGGGAAATTTGGAACACATTCTTAAATAAAATAGCATTATGGTGGGTTAAAAAACTGGTGCTAGTCACTCCTAGAATGAAAAAGTAGGTAATGCTGTTTTGAGAAGTGCAAAAATGACCT